>WEDG01002878.1:0-337118 GCA_017591395.1 Schistocephalus solidus | reverse complement strand
GACTGGCCGATGACGGCTAACAGCTTCGTAGAAACGGGCCATTCCGGTCTCCCCTTTGTCTCGTCGGTTCCAAATTATCAACATATGCTGCTACACGTCGCTATGACGACTGCCTGTATACTCTAGATCTGAGTTCCAGGGCACAAACGGAACATAAATGTTTCCTAAGCTAAGATCGGCGGAGCCACACACACATCATCATCATATATTCCCGATCGCAACCGACAAAAGCAACGAGCCTCGTGGCTCAACGGTAGAGCGCTCCGACCCAAATACCAAAGGTCGTGGGTTCGAATCCTGCAGTGTTCCACACTTTGGGATTGGGTATGACCGTCTCGATGACGGCCAATAAGCGCCAGAAATGGCCATTCCGGTTCTCCCTTGTCTCTCTTTGTCGGTTCCAAATTGTCAACAGCGAGTGCTGCACGTCGCCATGCGACCGCCTGTGAGCAATTTGACGTCTGGAGTTCCAGGGCACAACGGAACATACGTTCCTTTAAGCAGATCGGTGAGCCACACACTATCATCATATTCCTCGGATCGCAACCGACAGCAACGAGCGCGTGGCTCAATGGTGGTAGACAGTTCGACTCAAATACCAAAGGTCGTGGGTTCGAATCCCAGGTGTCTCCACACTTTGGGATTGGTACATGACTGGCTGATGACGGCTACTAAGCCAGAAATGGCCATTCCGGTCTCCCTTTGTCTTTGTCGGTTCCAAATTACCAACATATGCCACACGTCGCCATGCGACTGCCTGTGAGTACTCGTAGTCTGAGTTCCAGGGCGCAACGAACATAAATGTTCCTTAAGCAGATCGGTGAGCCACACACTATCATCATATTCCCGATCGCAACCGACAGCAACGAGCCCGTGGCTCAATGGTAGAGCTGCTCGACTCAAATACCAAAGGTCGCGGGTTCGAAATCCCAGGTGTTCCACACTCTGGGATTGGGTATGACTGGCTGATGACGGCTAATAACCTAGAAATGGCCATTCCGGTCTCCCTTGTCTTTGTCGGTTCCAAATTATCAACATATGCTACACGTCGCTATGCGACTGCCTGTGAGTACTCTAGTCTGAGTTCCAGGGCACAACGGAACATAAATGTTCCTTAAAGCAGATCGGTGAGCCACACACTATCATCATATTCCCGATCGCAACCGACAGCAACGAGCCCGTGGCTCAATGGTAGAGCGTTCGACTCAAATACCAAAGGTCGCGGGTTCGAATCCCAGGTGTTCCACACTCTGGGATTGGGTAGGACTGGCTGATGACGGCTAATGCCAGAAATGGCCATTCCGGCCCCTTGTCTTTGTCGGTTCCAAATTATCAACATATGTACACGTCGTATGACTGCCTGTGAGTACTTGTCTGAGTTCCATACAACGGAACATAAATGTTCCTCGATCGTGAGCCAATATCATCTATTCCCGTGGGTGGTTGGTGGGTTGTTGGTGGGTTGTGGTGTTTGGTGTTGGTGGTTGGTGTTGGTTTGTTTTGTGGTTTTTTGTGTTGGTGGTTGTTGGTGGGGGTGTGGTGGTGGTTTTGTGGTTGGTGGTTTGTTGGTGTGGGGTTGTTGGGTTCCAAATTATCAACATATATATATATATATATATATGATAGAGTGGAACACAAAGACAAGGAGACCGGAATGGCCGTTTCTGGCTTATTGCCGTCATCGTCATCAATCCAGTGTGAACACCTGGATTCAACCCGACCTTTGGTATTTGAGTCGAACAGCTTCTACCATTGAGCCACGGGCTCGTTGCTTTTGTCGGTTGCGATCGGGAATATGATGAAAGAGTGCGTGCTCACCGATCTGCTTTGAGGAACATGTATGTTCCGTTGTGCCCTGGAGCTCACATTAGAGCCCTCACAGGCGGTCGCATAGCGACGTGTAGCATATGATAGAGTGGAACCGACAAAAGACAAGGGAGACCGGAATTGCCATTTCTGGATTATTAGCCGTCATCAGCCAGTCATACCCAATCCCATGTGTGGAACACCTGGGATTCGAACCCGCGACCTTTGGTAATTCAGACAAACGCTGATGACGGCTAATAAGCCAGAAATGGTCATTCCGGTCTTCTTCCACATTATCAACATATGCTACACGTCGCTATGCGACCACCTGTGAGGACTCTAGTCTGATTTCCAGGGCACAACGGAACATAAATGTTCCTTAAGCAGATCGGTGAGCCACACACTATCATATATATATATATATATATATATATATATATAAGGAAAGAAGGAGTGCCAAATGAGCTGCTTTGCCAAATTTAGAATATAAAATGAAGAACTTTCAACGGAAGGACAAAGCATCCAACCAGAGACACACAGTGGAAATTGGAAAAGATTTACTTTGTTCGCACTAAGGCCTCGTCGGCGTAACGATTACAGAAATGCTCTTCAATACCAAGGCTGAAGACAGTTCGGGCATTTGATAGCGTCTCATGGGCAAGTCCTGCACCCTTAACATTTGCTTGTTGAGTGTCGCCGGTCCATTGTTTCATCTAAAATACATCATAAATCAGGTTCCACCAGACTCTCATGAAAAAGACGTATAATATAGTTACAGAAGAAACGTTTGTAGGAGAGTTCTGAAACGAGCGGAGATCTTCCCTGATATCGCCACAAGTTTCCTACAAAAACGGCGGAAGACTCAGAAAATGTCCTCGACTAAATTGTATGAAAGGCGTTAATCTAAGATGCTTGAACATTCATATAAAACCTCAGAGGAAATAACCCATGGTTACCCGGACAACTCGAGAGGATATATGATGGTAAATTTGTTTGCGTCTAAGCCACGCAGGCACCATTACATTACTGGTGTGCGCACCAAACGCGTTCGGCTGCAGTCCCAGTGGATCAAATTGCAAAAAGGAGCATATTCGATAAAACACCCGTCCCAAAGTAACTGCAAGCAAAGTTTTGGGGCAACAAAGCATTTTGAGGGACTTCATTCGTTTGTGTATTGAAAAATCAAAAAAGCTGATGTTGGAAAGATTTCATTTGAAAATACGGATCTCTAGGTTACCTGGAAGGCGCCAGCAATCATGAGGACAGGAAAGAAGGCCAGCGCGACGAGGGCTATCTGCCAGCTGAAGACAAAGGCTACTATAAGTGAGCCGATGATAAGAACGGCCGTTTCAAGCATTGAACTCAGGCGTCTTCCGGATATATTTTGGAGCATGGGTACATCGGCAGCCAGTATGCCAGTCAGAATGCCTGGTTGGTTTTCGGTAGCGTCAAACCATCCGACCTCCTACAAAGAAGCAGAACAATATCTGACACCTTCGACAACAAGTAAAGTGCATTTCTTAAGAGCATTGACCTTCTGAGCTTTGGGTTCACATATTGGGACTGGGAAGCCGTCTAAGGGACTACGTCAAGGAAGGATTCTGAGGGAGTAGCGATCCTTCTGAATGGACACTCCATTGAGCCTAATCTCAAACTGGCTTCTAAAAACTACTCTGCAGACAAGTTGCTCCATTCCTTTTTCTCAATATCCAATACAGGAAGGATTTTTAAATCGTCACATCCTTTTTCCACGAATCCTATCCACCTGCTGGATCGTGTTCATGAACACTAAGATTCAAAAAGACAAACCTGGCATAGTCCATAATTTTAGCCTTCAGAAATATATAAAAGCATGCAACCAAAATCAAGAAAACGTATTGAACTACAGGGAATAGATACAAATTTGGAAGAACTGCCAAGCGTGTCCACCGCCTACCAGGTGGGTGGAGAATCTGGCGCAAATTCTGTGGGTGGCTGCTCGATCCTGTCTTGGGACACACAGTTTCAGCCTGTGAGCCCTCTATCTCCAGTGTCGGTCATAGGCAGTATTCTAATAAGAGAAGTAAAGGTTACAAGGGACCGACTGACTGCGAAGAACCATAGGGAGCTAAGGAGGCTTTGGTGCGGCGATTTTAGTTGATGAAAGTCCGACCGTCACAAGCGACGACATCTGCCGTTTGTATCGCAGACTGGGTGCGCGGCAGCGGTGGTTTGCACATCAGTAAGTTTATAGTGAGACAGGCCTGTGCAGCAAATCTCTCTTCCAAATTCGATGGCGAATCCAGGTCAGGATGACTAGAGGCGGTTTCAAGCGTTGCGGCTGACAAAGGCAAACAGCTCGTCTACGCGTGCCACACAAGACCTGGTTTCCACACAAAAGATTGGCTTTTAACAGAAATGGGGGCTGCTCGGGGTTGATGTACACGAGTGTCATACAGTGTAATTACCTGATTGAGTATGGCCCGAAAGAGAAGACTCCGGCAGCGCTTCGTTAGCCTTTCGCCCGCAACGCCCATACAGTAGCCCTAAATTGCGCATCAGAAAAAAACTATCGTCACATGGCTTTAAATTCTAGTTTTGAATAGCCCGCACGTGTAAACTTACCCCGAATGTGGTGGCAGCAACTCGAAAAACAGCTAGCACAAGCAAGAGTATGGCCAAAACGATTGTTCTGTCAAGTTGGTTCTGTGAATCAGGGTCTTGGAAGATCTGCAGTTTTAAAAGGTTAAAAGATGTCAATTGCATGGAACTTCCCAATATGGTTCACGAAGGTTGGCTTATTCTCTTAGTAAAAATCGTCAATGGAAATTTCCATTAAGGAATACCGTAATTTGTGAGACAGCAAGCATTGATCTTCGGAGTTAAATCCCCACGACCGATGAATAGTGCAACATTGAGAAAACAGGAAATCCGCAAATAAACAAAAATCTATGAGAGTAAAGCCGTTGATTGAAATGACCAAAGTAGGGCATGAAAGTCTAAGCCCTTAGATATGGCAGTATACGACATCGTAGCCGTTCTTTTGATCTGCCCCCACGTTCAAAGATGAGCCCCCAAAAGCTCCAGTAGTCGAAAGACAGTCACCTCAAGAGGCACCTTAGACAATGATCTCCGCACCCTCACAAATTATTTGCATTTACGGCAAAAGTGGCTCAGCAGTCCGACAAAGGAAACATGGCTGACAGAAGACGTTATTTTGATTCGCGCTGATTGACTCTAGCCCTCCCCCCAGCAAAGGTTACTGCATTTTCCTTGAAGCCCCAAATTTCCGACTTTAGCTATCGAACATCTTTAATCAGCGAATGTAGTGGGAACGAAATATTTAAAGAACTTACCACGACCGTCAGAGATGCTAACCAGTAGGTGAAACATAGCTGCACCGTCGGATAAATTATTTGGGATAAGTAAAGTGTACATGCCTGTGCAGACTCAAGCATCAGATGCCTACCAATCGCAAAATCAACAAAATTGCGAACTGCCCAGCGCCGAAGATGACATACCACTACAGATCATAAACAACTTATCGGTCGTTTCATAGCCAAGTGTGGAAACCAGTATTCCCCGGCTGGGTAAAAAAATTCTGTTCTGCGGTGTTGGTCGCTGCCGTCCAGCGGCCCTACGCCGAAAAGTTCAGCATTCAACATTGCAAATTTCCAAGGTGGCAGAGAATCCAAATCGGACCCCAATCTACGGGCATACATTTTCCATGAACGAATCGCGCCTGGCATAAATACTTCTCTAAATTTGCATCAATAAATGTGATGTAGTTTTTTTATTTAGTCTTGAATGGGAAAAAAAGCTTGAAAGTTTTTGACTTACATCGTACATTTCAGCATACATGATCGGAAAAAGGGTATTTATAATTCCATTAACGACGGCCATAAGAACACCAAAAATGAGGAACACTTTTTCGGGTTTGTTCAGACGAAGAACCTCTTTGGTAGCAGATATTTTGGGTTCCAGAACCTACAAAGTCCAAAAAATTAAAAACACAAGTATTTTACTAGTAGTTAAGCCCAGAAAAGGATCATTTCAAATAAAAGGTAGCCTAATTTGTTAGCAAGAGCAAAGTTCTTACCGAAACAGTTGATGAAACAGTGCTCAGTGATTTGAATGAAACAACACTTCGCTTATCGTATTCGTCGTCACCCTGAAAAACATAAAGCAGACACAACGTTTAGAACTGCTAAGAGAGTTTCAATAAAAATCTGCTGTAAAATCACCTCAGAAGTCGTGAAATTTTAGTAATCCCTGTAGACCTACCACACTGCTTGACCGTCGCAAGCGGCAAGGCTCACCACTCTTACGAGGAGGCTGTAGTAGTGGATTGCGTATGACCCCTTCTCATAGTGAAACAGACTTCTGCAGCATCCACAACAAACTTCCGTTCCGTACCCAACAGGCACCAATGACAAGAAGAGGAAAGACGACTGGAGGTGCTCATGTGCCGAGTGGCCAACGGTGCTGAAGCCAAGGCTATGTGTACGCCCTGCACCCTAACCCCACACAAGTCCGTTTACAAAGAGGTAATCCAAGATCCTTATCAAGGAGAGCTGTTCTACGTACTACTGAAAGAAGAAGCCATCGTAGTCTGACCCACGTTTCAGGGCGAGCACCAGGTTATAACCTCAACTGTTGCCTTTCCGAGTCGCAGCTTTCAGCGCCTCACAATAGTGCTGAATGCGTAAGATTTATTACGGCGATGACCTGTTTATACATTTCGGATGACCGGTGGTTAGACTGGGTGTTGCGGTTGAAAAGGATAAAGCCTCCGTCTAGCGTGTGCCACAATTAAATATTTACGCCCACCTCGTACTTCGGCCGTTAATAAGTCTCACCACAGGATTTTTGCGTGAAAGGTGAATGTACAAGTGCCGAGTTTTGTTTCAAGCATCCTTCTAGGCCGATGTGGGGACTGAATGTGCAGGCATGAAGAACCGACAGTACGGGTGTTGAACGGGACTCCTGATACCGGTTCGCTAGTTAAACCATGAGATATTTGGTGATTAGGTGGGTCTATACGCAATTCGAGCATGAACGCAACGGGGGTACGTGGGAACTGTGTCTACATTGCTGATAGTTGCCTCTTGTGTCCTACGAGCGTTCTCAAAACTGTTCGACTGCGGCGAACAGGGGCTGGGGTTATAGAAAAAGGCAGTTGGGAATGATGTCTTTGGCGAAGGCCTAAACATTCTGTTTTTATCTACACTTACTGACAAGGTGCGGGGAGTGTATGACTGAGAGAGTCAAAAAGTTTCCCTCCCAGCGGTTTTAAAAGTGTCTTGGATGCTGATCTCAGTGACGTTCTGTAACAACATCCCAAAAGCTTGGGTTTTATCCAAAGGAGTATTTTGAGTTTTTTTCCAATTCAAGACAGAATCCTCATAGAAACATATAACCTCAAGTAAACTGCAGAGCGATGTAGATATAACTGCGTTCAAGTTGGGAAAAAGGGATACAGAAATATATCTCACCTGTTTGTGAACACGGTGTCTTATTTCCATTGACTCCTCATCACTCTCTTCCACGGCTTCATCTTCGACCTCACCTGAGGTCTCTTCGTCCTGCAAAAATTCAAAATCGACTTTGGTAAGTTAATGTTGCCAAAAAGCTACTTCGGTGGAATAGCCATTGTATCCTAAGTCTGAATAAGTGACCCTCTCAAATACGTACAGACTTTCTAACAAGTTTCGCGTAGATTCCATTCATTTTCACCAACTCGGAGTGATTTCCAGATTCCTTGATCACACCACCGTCAACCACCATGATAACGTCAGCATCCCGAACAGTTGAAAGCCGGTGGGCCACGATAACCACTGTGCGGCCGACCCTGGCGTTCTCCAGGGCCTTTTGCACGGCCGCCTCCGAGCGAGTGTCGAGGGCTGAGGTGGCTTCATCCAGAAGGAGAATTCGAGGATTACGAATCAGGGCACGAGCAATAGCGATGCGCTGTTTCTGTCCACCGGAAAGGCCGCCACCGCCCTCAGCAATAAACGTCTCGTAAGCCTAAAGTGTGCATATAAAACTGCTGACTTCAGAGAGAGAGAGAAATTCAAGTTTTGTCCTCAGCAATCGGAGATTAGAGGCATTGCAAGTTGTCATCGTTAAGAGGGTCAAAATGAAGGGGAGTTGATTTGCACTACATACCTCAGGAAGCCTCATCACAAATTCATGTGCTCCCGAAAGCTTGGCTGCAGCTTCAATTTCTTCCTGGGTGGCATCAAGTTTGCCCAGTCTAATGTTTTCCGAGACCGTACCGGCAAAGAGGACGGGTTCTTGTGAGACAACGCCGAGTTGAGATCTAAACCACTTCAGATCCAGCTCTCGAATATCCGTTCTATCAACTTCAATCTTGACAAGCAAAGAAAACGATAAACAAACTCCGGGTAGTCAGGACCTACCTCTCCTCTACTCGGATCATAAAATCTTTGAATTAATTGAATGACCGTGCTTTTCCCTGAACCACTGGGTCCTACGATGGCTACGGTCTGCCCGCTCCGGATAGTCAAATTAAAGTCTTGGAGAATCTGAAGAGAGTTAATCAGTGTAGGATTTCTACCTTGACATCCTTCCGCAATGGGTACTCAAAACAGACATTTCTGAAAACGATTTCACCAGACAGTTTCTCAATAATTTTTCCGGGCGTCCGCTTGTCTATAGGCGGAATCTGAAAAACACGGTAGAATACCGGCAAGCTCGATTAATGTGTGCAACTTCAAGGGAAGCTTTTCCGCATGAATGCTTTGAAAACAACATTGCCAGACAACTTTTCAGGGAGGAAAGTAACATGAATAATAGTTTACCCGGTCAATGGTTTCATAAATTTCGGCTGCCGCAACCTTGGCAGCATTGAAGTGATCGAACTGCTGAAACGACTGTCCAAGAGTACTGCCACCAAAAATCATTGCAAACACGACCTGTTGTATAAGCGAAAACACAGGAATAAATTTACGCGAAACAAGGTACCTCATGTAGCGTACAAAAGTTAAACTTTTTCAGGTGCAATTTTGGATACCTTGGAATGGCTACAGCCCCCTCGCCCTACCAGTGGTGCCACTGTATGTAAAAGAAGATCAATCGCACGCCTGTTTGGGTTTCTGTTTAACGTCTTGTTACTGCTAAATGTAGAGTTCTCGTGATTTAATCGTGTGAACAATTAAAATGTAATCTGAAAATTTTAGAGGGTTTACTTACTTATATTCAATAGTAAACAAGCGACGTGATCAGTTACTAACAAGAAACGGATAAGCAAAATGTAATTCTCGACTTTGAGCAAGACAATTATGTGCGGTAATGGATGCGTTAAGTTTATTCCGGGAGCATCTAGATTGTCCTTGCGTGTTCCTCAAATCCGTAAAACCACAGCTTTACGTGACTTTCTCGTCAAATGTCATAATCTCAACCTAGTTTCTGGAAAGCAATAAAAGAAGGGAACTAAGAAAACGAAATGAGGTATACGTATTTTTCTGTTTTTAAGCGCTACATAATGACGAGACGAGTTACAGCGACATTGAAGATAGGGCACAGGCCAAAGCGCTTCGTTGCAAATGTCACATTTTCAGTTATCTAGTGGGAAAAAACCTTTTAGATGCTGAATATACGCCGGTGTCGAACATGCGTCAAATGATCAAAATAAAGGCGATGTTGGAAACGCTCAAAATGTTGTTATCTAGGGAATCTTTGGATGTCAAGAAGCAATCTATACCACAAAATCAAGTTTCAAAAGAACTTTTGGGTAGCCATGTTACATAAATAAATCAATAAGGTGGGTTGCTTCCGAACTCCCTCACTATTTGCTGTCCCATGCAAAGCCAGTATAAGTGGAAGCCTGACGTAGTGTTATAGCAGCAGAACAAATATAAAAATACAACAAAGGAACGGTTTTGTTCGGCTCTTTTCTGTGCCTCTATTTTTTAAATTCCTTCGGGACATGCAAAAGAATGCAGACTGGCATTATATTGCGAATTCTGGAATGGGAAACTGGTGGTTCAGTAACTCGCAAACGTATATTAAAGATCGTTTAGCGGACCATATCACGAACTGGTTCTTTACTGTCCAAAAATTATCGTTAAATGAATTCTGATGGTGTTGTTTTAATGAAAAAATAAAAGTAATAGCCTTCCCGAGAAGTAGTTACTGCAAGACACTGATGCGCAAACAACCTACGGAACGATATAGTTGTTAAGCGGATGTGCACGTGAAGAGGATGTCTGATAAATTAGATGGTCTGCTGCCTCAGTCGGATGAGCAAAGTAAATCTAACCACAGGATGATCTTCCGATCTTTCGTCAATTTTCTTGATTGGTGCCTGCTTTCGTTTCGGTGACATGGAAAAGGCACGAACTCACAAGATGAATTTAATTGTACAAACACAAATATTGGAAGAAACAGACTAAGTAAAAACATTTAATTAGTATCGGACGAGTTTTCGTACGGGCTACAAGTACTTTCATGGAAAAGATTGGCTCGAGCACCGATCGCGTGAAACACGTTTTCGATTATGAATTATTACTTGGGTGAAATCTTAGTATTGATTCCCTTGCCGCATAACCAAAAAATATTTTCGTCAACCCAGGATGTCCGCTTTTGAATGCACGAAGTTATGACAACTTGCAAAAACCACGCTTGATAAAAACGGATAAATTCGTGATTTTTTTATTGATTTTCAGTGTCCTCATAAACTCAATATATTATACAGAACATGCAACGTTCCTTCAAATATCACCATAGATGGCCGTTTATTAATGTTCCCTGTGAAGTATAACGCATACTATCCATCCACTGCAAAATTTTAGGAGCTCTATATGATATGCTTATAGTGGCATAGATGCTAAAATTATTTTCCTTACAGGGAATGGATACAGCTTGAGCACTTTGAGCCCTAAAAGGTAAAGCAACGGAAGATCGGGGCTACAAAGAATTCGGGAATTAAACGCTTTCTAAAACCGAAAGATATCTTGATCGCAAAATCATTTCAGATGTTCGTGTAAAATTTCATGATATTGGTTATTGACTATATAGTACAATGCGCTGAAAGATAATTATACGATGACAAAAAAATAAAGGAATCGGCAGCAAGATTTGTGGTGGATAGTACGCAAAACACCTATATTTAAGCTTACTCGTATTAGATGCACTATTGTTATGTAACTCCAAAACCCAAACCGAAATATATTTGTACTTATTTGATGAATATTCAAAATTCCAATTCCAGGTAAAAAAAATTAAACAACATTGCGGTTTTCTTATCATTCTACAACGTAACATGTTAGAATCTCCTCCAAAAGAGCGAAAAATATTTAAGGGAGGTGGAGGTATCTGTAAATGGCGCATAATATGCCGAATCAGAAAATGTGTCGGCCATTAAACGCACCAAAATAATGTCACCTGCGGCTGCGTCTCCATCGTTTATCATAACAATGCCATACCAGAATGTTACGGCGATGAGAACGTAGACCGAAGCGTCCGTACATCCAAGAACTAAAGGTAAATAGTCGTATAGTCCAAAACTCGGTTATTTAAAAAAAAAAATTGACTGTTTGACTATGGATTTAGACTGTATTAATTAAAGATAAGTTTGGAAATCGAATTAAGTTGCTAACTGCTAATCTAATTACCATGTGGCTGAGAGATATCCTTCCATTCCGATTCGAAAACCTCAGGAATTTATTCAACTTATAAACATGAAAAAACTTAAATTAATAAAATAAATTATTTATTTGTTTTAAAAAGGAGCCATAATTAAGAAATCCTTTTTGAAAAATTTCAGTGACGTGTGTAATAACCTACCGCAGTTAAATAGTATTGACCTCCTTACGCCCAATTTTTCAGCCGTTCCGAGTTCTGATTCATAGCGAACCATTTCTTTGATCTGGCCTTCGAAGGCAAATATAGTTCTGATTGACGATAGAACCTCGCCAGCAATGCCATTTGCCTTTGAATAGGCTACGCGTTCTTTAACGGAGAACTTTCTCATAATCAGGCCCATAGAGCCGACAGCAACAACGACAAGAGGGAATACGGAACATGCAACCAGTGAAAGTTTCCAATTTTTCGTAAATCCAATAATGAGACCGCTAACAAATATCAGAAGAAACTGGATACAAAGTCCGAGCTTTTCACCAATGCCCGTTTCAATTTTATCCACACCTTCAGTTAACTGGGTTATAGCAGTTCCCACATTTAGTTTGTCAAACCACGCAACATCTTGATGCAAGACAGCCTGTAACAAAAATAGGTTGAAAAAATAATATTTAGTAATGAGAAAGTATATCTAAATGACTCCAATAGAGGAAAGAATTAAAACCCTTTTAGAATATTAGTTTGTAAAAATGAATCCTGGATGTGAACTGATTATAAACCGCCACTGTCAATGTCAGGGACTCTCATCTGCATTTTCTGTTGTGCACCCTCGAGGCCTATGAAGACTCCATTCGTCAGCTAATTACGGATAATGGGTTTGCAGGCGAGGCAGTACGTGCACATTTATTTGACCGTGTGCAGCTCAAAATCTGGCCGTGGTATGGAGTTAAAACTGAGACAGACTTCATGCGAAATCTGCAGGCGTTCCTATTAGGCCCATCGCTTTCTCATAATTCATGTTGGCGAGTGGATTCTAGGAACAACGTTTTGCATTGTTTACCCGTGGTTTTCGATCCTCAAAAGTAGGTCTAATTTCTGTATATCGACCTGGACATATGTTGGCAGGCATGGCTGGTGCTGGCAGGGTAAACTGTGTCAAAAATTAATTGCAATGAGTTTAACTTGGAATATGTACCTAAAATAACTGTAAGGCCCAATATTACACTTCGTTCTAAGACGTTGTTAAAAAATTCTATCGTTATTTATCTCCAAAAATGCTACGACTTTGACAATGGAAAACTAAGTAAAATAAATAAAACCTAAAATGTGGATGCTCACCAGCAGTCATCAACCTGAGTTAAAAATTACAAACATAACAGTTAAGGGGGAAAGTTTTGCAACAGTTAAGTGTCAAAATGAGGGATGGTGGGGAGAAGACTACTCGAGATTAGTGCAGATAACATTGCAATAGACATAATTCGACGACCCAGCACGGTCAAACTAATTAATTATTACCTCGTAAAACAGACGGCGTATACGTTTCGCTTGAAGCTTGGCAGACAGTTGCAAACAAAACATTTGCCAGAAAGCGACAAAAAATGTGGCCAATCCAATAATCGCAAATCGTTGAACGAGTGTTTCTATTGCATTGATGTTCGAGTTAGTGGGGTAGATAAATTCGTTTATAATGTCGGAAAAAAATAAAAAGGAAACTGGCATTGCTGATCCAACCAGACAACTCATGATAATTCCGACGATGCAAAGAAATAATTCGAAGCTTGATGCATATTTCAGCTTTAAAAAATATTTAGATGAGAAATAATTCAGCCAAACCAGTCGCAAATAATGGATTGTTTGCTTTTCATGTTCTCTAAATATAAAGCTAAAAAATAAATGATAAATTTTACTGTTCTTCGTTTTCTTCGGTAATGTTAGTTTGACAATCCTTTATCTCCTCAGCAGACATGGCACCCGAACTAGCTGCCCCTTTTCTAAAAGTGCATAGAGTAACTCTATTACATTTACTGAATAATTTAAACCAGTGCAGTTTATTCAAAGTTTACAGAAAAACGTTGGTTGTGCGAATCGGTTTATTGAATAATTTTGGATGCTTATTCCTTGTTGTTTGTATAACCTGATAGAACAAAATCAAGCAATGAAAAATACTTAGAGCGCCTCCAAGAAAATATTACTTTTCAGATGTTTAACTTCACACTGTCCCCTTATTCAATTCTTTACTGACTCTGGACCGTTATTCCGGTAAAAAAAAACCACAGGGCTTATTAAGATAACAAACACTTTTGAACATTCTTGTGCATTTCCCCGTAATCTGCAGGGATAAAGAACCAAAACAGCATAAATGTAGGATTATGTGAGCTGGAGTAAATCAGGTAACAGACGAGCAGCCCATAAGGACTCAAAAGCTTTCTTAATCATTGAAAGTCAATTTATTCAGCAAATAATGCTTGCGCCCTTGAACTTCTTAGTTGCTTCCAGAAACGGCAATAAAATAAACTTTTACACCTGTTAATTTGAAAAATGCCAACGTGAAGTTCGCGGTATGTGTTAGCCAGGTACAAACTGCCGAAACCAGCATAATTTTTAGCATACATATTTACAGTAATTTTGTGACAGCCTGGCATCTAGGTTGCAGTTAAATGTTTCAACAATTTCGAAAAGGACCATTACCTTAGTGAGTCCGTTCCATGCACCAACGGCCCTCTGTGATAAGGCTTTCCATCGGACGTCCATATGGACCATCTAAATCTGCAGTTTAAAGGATGATCCCACAGATTATCCGTCCCAGCCAATTCTAAGAAGTCAGCAAACTCTAGAACGCAATCACGGCCTCTAACAGTCTGGTAGATTTGGATGAGGCCACTGCGTTTTGGCCTGTAATTGAGAGGAAACTAATCAAGTTCAGACACTGGCGTCGTAAGGCAACTGACCAAAAGTCTTGAACATCTTTGTAGCCATTGCTTGCACTCGTTCCAGCTGTAGATAATATTTTTAAACCACAGAAGCCACGCCTGGACGGCATACTCCAATTAAGACCAAACGAATGCTCAGTAGGTTTTCCGAACAGTTCCAGGTCAATCTGCACAAATGCCCGTCTCAGATAAAATAGCACCTTGTTCGCGCGTTTAGCCGTCTTCAGACTCTGTGAAGATATTTTAACAAGGGGGTTATTAAAAGGCAGGGTCCTTCTGTTCCTCAATATTCGAAGGTAGCTTCCCATCGGTTGAGGCTCTCTCAAAGTGCTTGCCTGTCGGCGTCAGATATGATGGCTCTCCAGGATCTAACATCATCAACAAAAATGACGGTGCGGTAACCCGGGTATTTGATACATTCGTTGACGTAAACGATGAAGGGTAACGGCTTTAAGACTGATCGTTGGGATCACCACTTCGAACCGGGGTAGGGGTTGATTCCGAGGTATCCATGCAGACGGTTTAACATCTCCCTCTGAGAAAATATGCGATCCATGTCAGCAGATTTCTTTTTATTCCAAGTTCAGATAATTCAGAGGTTAGCTGTTTGGTTGGGGCGCTGTTGAACGCCATTTTCAAATAAGCGTTCTTTAATGAGCAACAGAACTATCAGGATTGTTCAACTGGACTAAAAGCACATTTGGCGGAAACTTGGATAGTATAGGTGTACAGTAGATTGCCTAACTCATTAAATGTCTATATCAGAATTGGAGGCAGTAGCAAGGTTATCATTTTTAGGTGTTCGTTCTGTTTTTTGTATTAAATAATGCACAAAAATCTGCTTAGTAATAAAGAGTTCACTTCAGATCAGTTTATGATGGAAAACTGAGCTGCATTGGGCAAAATCCAAAGTTTCTTGAATTATTCTACGCTATTTAAAACTAGGGATCAAAGCCTTTTGCTTTTTGAGCAGGACTATATATGATATGATATGGAATATATCCCTTCGGAGACCCGAAAATTTTGTTTTGTATTCACGAAAATCAGGTGAATGCAGGTTTGAGAGATCACATTGTTTTCAAAAAAATGAGGACATTTTGAGTCTAACAAATTGAGCTTTGCAAATTAATGACGTTATGTACCAGAACAATGCTGTAATAAGCTTTTGTAAATTTACTTTGTTTTACCACATCAATAATTATGATCTTAAACGCGCATATATATGAGATGGGATGACACACTGTAACGGGCCCGTATTAGATGCGCAACGAATCCAAATGAACGACGCCCAAGAGAGAACAAGACAGTAGGCAAGGGTAAGAATTTAGGGATTAGTTGAAGCTAGAATTTGATATTCTAATAGGGGCTTGGTCCTGAGAGGATCCTTTGGTGGGGATTGGCTGTCCTGGGAGAATCCTTTGGTAGGGATTGGCTGTCCTGGGGAGATTCTTCGGGAGGTCCGTGGAGAAGGAGAGGCGATGGCTGGAGAAGCGTCAGAGAGCGGTCTCCGGTCCAAAAAGTGATGAGCCTCAGTTCTCCTCGGTATTTATGTCATGTTCTCCAGACGATTTGATAGGTTTACATAGAATAGACCAATGGGTAGGCGTGAATCATACGTTGTAGATCGAAAACAACCAATAGGGTTAAGAGTTAAGATTTTATAGACTCCCGGGCTGGCGCTCGTAATCTGGGCTACTGGAGTAATCTGCTAGTAATTTGGGCTATTAGAGAAAATCGAAAAACTTTGATCCCATCTTTACATTGCCCCCTCCTGCGTAAAGTTTTCGCTGTCCTCAGCGAGCTCAATGTCATTTCGCAAACGCACGGAGTCCCTTGAATTTTGAATGTTATAAGGCATTACGGTTTCTTCTCCACCTTCGGATGGGATTTCAACCCACCTCTCAACCCCCTTGTGATCTACGTAACGCACTGCATCACCTGGGCGTTCTGTTCTGCGGTTATCTTCCATTGGCCTCTCCCCCAGTTTAAGTCTATGAAAGTGAACCGTGAATTCAGAGGTGAAAGGTCGATTTCGATCTTGAATGACGCAGGTTGTATCAGAGAGCATTCTGGTGACGGTATATGGCCCTGACCAGTCCATTACTAACTTACTCGGTAATCCCTGGGGAGTCGCATGCTCCCTAAGCCAAACCACATCACCGACATCATATGGACACCCATGTGCCAGCCTGTCATAGTGTTCCTTTTGGTGCCTCTGGGCTCCTTGTAAGTGTATCCGTGCTTCCTCCGTGGCTATACGCATTTTCTTGTGGAGTGCAGCGACGTGAGAACCAACCGGTATTTGATTATTCTCAAGAGGTACCTGTAGATCCTCTGGTATTCGCATTTCACGGCCACAGGTGAGTGCGAAAGGCGTCTGTTGTGTCGAAGAGTGAACCGTGGACCGGTATGCAAGCATGCACGCTGGCAACGCATCATCCCACGTGAAGGGAGCCTGACGATCTACAAAAAGCCTTTAGTAAACCAACTAGCGTCCTATTCGTCCGCTCCACTTGACCGTTTCCTTGCGAGTGGTAAGCCGTGGTGCGCGTCTTATTGACCTTCAAGTATTTGCACAGACTGTGAAGGACCGCGTTTTCAAACGAGGACCCTCGATCCGAATGGATCTGTTCTGGTGCGCCCCATCTACATACCCAATTGTTAAAGATGGCCTGGGCAACAGTGTCAGCCGACAGGTTGGGAAGGGGTTCCGCTTCAGCCATTTTGGTAAAGAAATCAACCATCACTAGAATATATCAGTTGCCCCGAACTGATGGCGGTAGTGGTCCCACTAAGTCAACGCCTACACGTTCGTTGGGGTATCCCGTCAGAATACGCTGAAGAGCAGCCCTATTCAGCTGTCGTGGCGGTTTGATCTGATTGCACAAGGTGCAATACCGAATAAAGTTCCACACTGACCGCTTCAAGTTAGGCCAGTAGTATCGGCGCCTAAGGGCCCACTCGGTCTTATGGATGCCCACGTGCCCCAACTGTGTGTGAATTCTATTAAGAACCTCGTCTACCATGGATAAGGGTAGAATAATATGTCGCGGGTATTGTTCGCCATCGCGATAGAACAAAACGTCATTATCCATAAAGAGTTTGTCCCACACCGTGTGCAAGCAACGCGTCTCATAGCTATGGCCTCTCAGTTCAACTGCACTAAGTGGTCGAGAACCACTTAACTTCCTATGATATATCGGGCCAATATGAGGATCTCCTTGCTGCGCTTGCGCCCAAAGACGGCTTTGGTCGTCTTGTAGTGACACAGCACTAATGTTAATGTCTGTACATGACGGACATTCGCCATGGGGACGGTAGGGCTTTCGAGAGAGAGCATCAGCATTATTGTGCTGACGTCCTGGACGGTATACGCATTCGAACTCATACCCGGCTAGTCTCTCTTGCCACCTAGCGACCTGTCCTTCAGCGTTCTTAAAGTTCTGCAACCAGGTCAGAGAGCTATGATCCGTGCGCACGATTAAAGGCCGGTATTGGAGGTATGGCCGGCATTCCTCCATCGAAGTGGTGAGTGCGAGCATCTCCCTTCTGGTCAAACAGTAACGGCGTGCTGCCTTTGTCAGGGATCGGCTTAGATACTGAATGACGCCCTCTGTACGATCTGGTTGTTGCTGTGAGAGGACGGCGCATATGGCAGTGTCACTAGCATCGGTATCTAGCATAAATTTCCTGGCGTCATTGCTTATGTCAGGAAAAACTAAAAAAGGAGTAGTGCACAACTTATCCTTCAACGTCTGGAAGCTACTAGTACAACCAGCCGTCCACTTAAATTGTACTTCTTTCTGGGTCAGCTTGTGAAGCGGACCAGCTAGGTGAGCATAGTCTTTAATAAATCTTCGATAGTAGGAAGCCAATCCTAGAAAACTGCGGACTTCAGTTACGTCCATAGGGGTGGGCCACTCACGGATTTGCCTAACTTTATCTTCGTCCGTTTCGATGCCAGAGGCCGAGACTACATGCCCTAAAAACTTGACACGAGGTCTAATAAAAACACATTTACGGGGCTTAAGGATGAGACCAGCCTTTCGGAGACTGGTAAACACGGCACGGACATTGCTAATATGACTATCAAAATCCTTACCAAGAACAATTATGTCATCCATATAAACTAGGCATGACTTGGGAATGAGTTGAGCCAGGAATTGATTCATTAGCCGTTGAAACGTACTGGGAGCATTAGCTAGGCCAAAAGGCATTGTCTCAAACTCGTAAAGACCCGAGGGGACTGCGAAAGCAGTCTTCTCTCTGTCAATGGGTCGCACTTCTACTTGCCAGTAACCGGCTGCTAGATCTAAAGTTGAGAATACCTGATTACCCGAAAGGGCATCTAGGGTGGCATCAATCCTGGGCAGAGGGAAAGAATCCTTAGTTGTTACTGCATTTAATTTGCGATAGTCAACACATAACTGCATAGTGCCATCCTTCTTCATAACTAACACGACCGGAGACGACCAAGGTGAATTGGACGGCCTGATAATTTTCCGGTCTAACATATCATCGATCATGGCTTTTAACTGTGTCTGGTAGAACACGGGTAATCGCCTAGGAGGAATCTTCGTGGGCCGAGTCACACCTGTATCAATCTCATGCTGGGCCACATTGGTACGTCCGAGTGAACGGCCGTCCCAATCGAAGATATCTTTAAACTCCTCTATTAAACTACATAATTAAGACGAGCTATTCTTGTCAAGAGTAGGGGGCACTAAATTATTGACATCTTCTAACTTGAATGCATTAATTACAGGTTGACTAACCGGTACCTCGGTCCTGAAAGGCACCTTAGTACCACCGACATGGAGAGTGTTAACGTTAAAGTCTAAGGAACATTTAAAAGAATGAAGAAAATCAGCACCTAATATGCAGTCCCAGGCAATGTCAGGACAGACAACGAACTTATGAACAAAAATAAGGTCACCTTCTCCAAACTAAGCTCTATCATGCCTTTATGTCGCAATGTGGCTCCGTTTTCCGTCTTCAGGCTGACCTTAGGCTTTGTGCAATACTTCACTCTAGCCTGAAGTTGAATGAAAATGTTCTGCCTAATAATAGAGCAGCCGGCTCCTGAATCAACTAAGCATGGCAACTTAGTATTTTCTATGGTTGCATCTATAGCAGGGTAGTGTGGTATGTAACCTACGTTTGCAACAAGCATATCAGATATGAATATGCACTTACCAAGGTCTTCTTCCTCACCTGAGGTGATCACATGAACACCTGGGGAAGGTGGAGGGCGGGTCTGACGTCCACGTGGTTGCCTCCAGTTCCCGCGTCGAGGAGACTGTGGAGAGCCTCGCCAAGGAGAGGTCGGCTGTGGAGGGCCGCGCCACGGAGTTTGGGGTTGCGGAGAGCTACGCCAAGGAGTGGGCTGAGGAGGGCTCCACTGCCATTGGGCCGTTTGCGTGCCGACGTCGCGGCTCTGTCGCTGTCCCATGGCGAAGACATCGACTGGAGCGTCCTGTATGGCGGCAGGAGCTTGATGAAATCCATAGGCTGATGGGGAGGAGACTTGGACCAAGGGACAGGCCGTATAAATGGCCTCCTCTCGCCGAGCAATATCGAGGGCAACGTTGATGCTGCTGGGGGGGGGTCGCGGAGGAATCGGCGCCTGATCTCAGGAAGAGAGATCCCGTCGACAAAGTTCTCCAGAATTCTGGCCTCGAGCTCAGTGAAGGACTTAGTAGGGTAGGCTTGATGGGTCAGGACGCGAAGATGTCGTTGGAAATCCACGACAGACTCGCCCGCGTGTTGTCGGTGGCGCGGGCAACCCAGGGCATCGACGACCGTCCGAATTCGCGCCGCAGACGCTCAAAGATGGTCGCGGGGGTGAGCGACGCTGTCAGGTTGGCAGCCCTGGCCACCGTGTACACCTCGTTGTCTAGCCGTCCCAGGATGGCGGCTGGTCGGGCACCTTCGTCTACGGCCTCCAGGTAGACTTTCATACGGTCCTCCCATAAGTCATAATCGTCATAAACCGTAAGCTTATCCGGCTTAGGTTGACGGCCTCCAGAGCTTGAGACCCGCTCCATCGCCTGAACTAGTCTAGTTATCAAGTCTTCGGACATTGATTATCCCACCGCTGCCACCAAAATGTAACGGGCCCGTATTAGATGCGCAACGAATCCAAATGAACGACGCCCAAGAGAGAACAAGACAGTAGGCAAGGGGAAGAGTTTAGGGATTAGTTGAAGCTATAAATTGGAACTCTATTTGGGGCTTGGTCCTGGGAGGATCCTTTGGTAGGGATTGGCTGTCCTGGGAGAATCCTTTGGTAGGGATTGGCTGTCCTGGGGAGATTCTTCGGGAGGTCCGTGGAGAAGGAGAGGCGATGGCTGGAGAAGCGTCAGAGAGCGGTCTCCGGTCCAAAGTGATGAGCCTCAGTTCTCCTCGGTATTTATGTCATGTTCTCCAGACGATTTGATAGGTTTACATAGAATAGACCAATGGGTAGGCGTAAATCATACGTTGTAGATCGAAAACAACCAATAGGGTTAAGAGTTAAGATTTTATAGACTTCCGGGCTGGCGCTAGTAATCTGGGCTACTGGAGTAATCTGCTAGTAATTTGGGCTATTAGAGAAAATCGAAAAACTTTGATTCCATCTTTACAACACCGCCACTTTTCGCTGTCACGGTGTACGTGAAGCTTGACAAGGCCATTTCTGTCTGCAGTTGAATGTTAATGCATAAGAAAACTTGAAACGCAAAAGGCATAAAACTGAAATTTTTTCGCAAAATCTTAGTATGTAGTCGGCCACTCTATTGTGTGTTTGAAATCTTAGAAGTAGACTGAGAAGTAAGCAAATATATTGAAAAACGCTCGAATAGAAAGAGAAAAATGAGTTTTTTTAATTTTCAACAGAAATTCTATCCCTTATTTATAGCGAAGTCGAAAAACTGGTCAAACGTTCCAAGTTTTTCTTGACTTCACTCTGGATCCAGAGTGAATATTATTCGAATAACGTTAGGTACGCAGGCACTCGAAAGCGAAACATCTCATTAAAGTGCTTTTTTAAAAATATAACTTATTATTGAACGTTTTTTAAACTAATTATAGGCATATATGAAATGTGAAATATTATGCGAATATAAAGCAAATATCTGCTTACCTTGGTCAAACGCATCTAAGAAAATATACAAAAGGAAGAAAACTGCCAATTCTCGGGAAACGGTGTTGGAATATACAATCGAATGTTACGCTTATTGATTACGGGTCATACTTTAGGTTGCGCTTAATTTCCCTAATAGCATGTCGATATTGTAACGGGCCCGTATTAGATGCGCAACGAATCCAAATGAACGACGCCCAAGAGAGAACAAGACAGTAGGCAAGGGGAAGAGTTTAGGGATTAGTTGAAGCTATAAATTGGAACTCTATTTGGGGCTTGGTCCTGGGAGGATCCTTTGGTAGGGATTGGCTGTCCTGGGAGAATCCTTTGGTAGGGATTGGCTGTCCTGGGGAGATTCTTCGGGAGGTCCGTGGAGAAGGAGAGGCGATGGCTGGAGAAGCGTCAGAGAGCGGTCTCCGGTCCAAAAGTGATGAGCCTCAGTTCTCCTCGGTATTTATGTCATGTTCTCCAGACGATTTGATAGGTTTACATAGAATAGACCAATGGGTAGGCGTAAATCATACGTTGTAGATCGAAAACAACCAATAGGGTTAAGAGTTAAGATTTTATAGACTCCCGGGCTGGCGCTCGTAATCTGGGCTACTGGAGTAATCTGCTAGTAATTTGGGCTATTAGAGAAAATCGAAAAACTTTGATTCCATCTTTACATTGCCCCCTCCTGCGTAAAGTTTTCGCTGTCCTCAGCGAGCTCAATGTCATTTCGCAAACGCACGGAGTCCCTTGAATTTTGAATGTTATAAGGCATTACGGTTTCTTCTCCACCTTCGGATGGGATTTCAACCCACCTCTCAACCCCCTTGTGATCTACGTAACGCACTGCATCACCTGGGCGTTCTGCTCTGCGGTTATCTTCCATTGGCCTCTCCCCCCAGTTTAAGTCTATGAAAGTGAACCGTGAATTCAGAGGTGAAAGGTCGATTTCGATCTTGAATGACGCAGGTTGTATCAGAGAGCATTCTGGTGACGGTATATGGCCCTGACCAGTCCATTACTAACTTACTCGGTAATCCCTGGGGAGTCGCATGCTCCCTAAGCCAAACCACATCACCGACATCATATGGACACCCATGTGCCAGCCTGTCATAGTGTTCCTTTTGGTGCCTCTGGGCTCCTTGTAAGTGTATCCGTGCTTCCTCCGTGGCTATACGCATTTTCTTGTGGAGTGCAGCGACGTAAGAACCGACCGGTATTTGATTATTCTCAAGAGGTACCTGTAGATCCTCTGGTATTCGCATTTCACGGCCACAGGTGAGTGCGAAAGGCGTCTGTTGTGTCGAAGAGTGAACCGTGGACCGGTATGCAAGCATGCACGCTGGCAACGCATCATCCCACGTGAAGGGAGCCTGACGATCTACAAAGCCTTTAGTAAACCAACTAGCGTCCTATTCGTCCGCTCCACTTGACCGTTTCCTTGCGGGTGGTAAGCTGTGGTGCGCGTCTTATTGACCTTCAAGTATTTGCACAGACTGGGCTATTAGAGAAAATCAAAAAAATTTGATTCCATCTTTACAATATAGCCCAGATATACGTACATCTCGACATTTCGAGATAGGACATAACCCCTGCTCATTGGTTAATCTTTATTAAGACTCCGTGCTGTGATTGGTTGACATGTTGGTGTGTCTAGAGTGGGCGCGGGAAGCGGCCATTTGTAGAAAGTTCTAACCACGTGTTCCACGCGCGTCCATAAAATCGTCTAGAAAACGCGCCCCTAAAGGGGCGCGCGCGATTCTTCAACCTATTTATACGTCTAGCACTTAAACATGATCTATTTTCTTATAAAGTTTTATAACAATACAATATAGTTTGAATGTTAATGTAAGGAAAATAAACCTAGCTTAAGTTTGTTCAAATTCATTTCCCTAACACAACTCAACCTATCATCACCGGTGGGATCCGACCTTGTCAATGGAGATGTTATAAATACGGCTGAGGAATGAAATCCTGGACCCCCGTTTTCCGGCCGCACCTACGCCCAGGAACCATCTCCGCAGCCCGTCCGTCGCTCCTCCCGGATCTCAACTGAACAGCCACCTAACGGACTTAGATTATTTTTGTACCTAGGATCCTTTTCCCTTTAGTTTCTTACTGTACTTAGGTTACTAGTATATTGTACACACCCACGTCTTCCTTTCCTTCTGGGTCGCTGCTTGTAAGTCTCGGGCACGTTACAAATTGGTGGCAGCGGTGTTCTTCTCAACATGGGCGATAATTGACTGGGAAAATTGGTCAAGGAGTTGCAGAAGCTCACCGTGCATTCTGCATCCCCGCCAGAGAAGCTGACTCGCGAAACAAATTTCGCTCGTTGGGAGGCGCGTTGCAAAGACTACCTCCAGGGTCTCGATGCAAGGGCACACAGTGGGGCCATCCTTGCCCTTCTGGACGACGAGGTCTACGATCTGGCCCTTTCGGCAGAAATCTCGGCGGCCACAGCTCCCTCGGCTGTCCTCGATGGTGTTCGCGAAATCCTCGGGAGTTTTGAACACCCTTGGATCTTACAGGCGGATTTCCATCGCCGTTATCAACAGCCAGGGGAGTCGATCAACGACTTCCAGCAGGCCCTTCGGCTCCTGGGGCGGAGGGCTTTCCCAACACTGGATGCGAAGGCCCTGAGTACGCTGGTGTCCATGATCCCCACTTAAACATGATTTATGTTTCTTATAAAGTTTTATAACATAACAATATAGTTTGAATGTTAATGTAAGGAAAATAAACCTAGCTTAAGTTTGTTCAAATTCATCCTATTTATACGTCTAGCACTTAAACATGATCTATTTTCTTATAAAGTTTTATAACATAACAATATAGTTTGAATGTTAATGTAAGGAAAATAAACCTAGCTTAAGTTTGTTCAAATTCATTTCCCTAACACAACTCAACCTATCATCACCGGTGGGATCCGACCTTGTCAATGGAGATGTTATAAATACGGCTGAGGAATGAAATCCTGGACCCCCGTTTTCCGGCCGCCACCTACGCCCAGGAACCATCTTCGCAGCCCGTCCGTCGCTCCTCCCGGATCTCAACTGAACAGCCATCCAACGGACTTAGATTATTTTTGTACCTAGGATCCTTTTCCCTTTAGTTTTTACTGTACTTAGGTTACTAGTATATTGTACACACCCACGTCTTCCTTTTCCTTCTGGGTCGCTGCTTGTAAGTCTCGGGCACGTTACAAATTGGTGGCAGCGGTGTTCTTCTCAACATGGGCGATAATTGACTGGGAAAATTGGTCAAGGAGTTGCAGAAGCTCACCGTGCATTCTGCATCCCCCGCCAGAGAAGCTGACTCGCGAAACAAATTTCGCTCGTTGGGAGGCGCGTTGCAAAGACTACCTCCAGGGTCTCGATGCAAGGGGCACACAGTGGGGCCATCCTTGCCCTTCTGGACGACGAGGTCTACGATCTCGCCCTTTCGGCAGAAATCTCGGCGGCCACAGCTCCCTCGGCTGTTCTCGATGGTCTTCGCGAAATCCTCGGGAGTTTTGAACACCCTTGGATCTTACAGACGGATTTCCATCGCCGTTATCAACAGCCAGGGGAGTCGATCAACGACTTCCAGCAGGCCCTTCGGCTCCTGGGGCGGAGGGCTTTCCCAACACTGGATGCGAAGGCCCTGAGTACTCGGGTTCTTGAGCAACTGGTCGCTGGTGTCCATGATCCCCAAATCCGGAAGATTCTCTTGCGAGATCGACCTCCAACCCTCGAGAAAGCTCTTGCCCTGGCTCGGGAAGAGGAAGTCCTTCAGGCCGCCTGTGAACAACCATTGAGGTCGCTGTTCGGTGTCAGCCGTCCAGCCCCACTCTTCCCGTGACGCCTCCACTCAGTCACCTCGGCAGCCTGGCTCTTGTGGCACTTCTCCCCAGCGAAGAAACTGGCGTCGGCCCCAGACCCGACGACCACAAAGACCCCAAGCCCGCCGCACCATCGACGCCATTGATGCAAGCCCAGAACCTGTTGACGGTGAGTACGACCTTGTTCCTGATACAGTTATTTCATGCTTAGGCTCTACTAATTGTCCCTTAGTCCGAGGTTCTGTAGGTAACACTACTTTTTCCTGCTTAGTAGACTCTGGTGCTGGATGCTCGTTAGTACGTCAGCAGCCTTTCCTAGAATTCCAGACTAAGATCCGGTATTGTGATAGGCCCAATTTCACCCTTCATACGGCAAACGGCTCTAATCTCAGGCATACTGGTCTGGAAGAATTTTCCTTGGATTTAGCTGGATTTAGTTTTACACATCAATTTATTGTCTCTCCAGACATAACTTGGGATTGTATAATTGGTGTTGATTTCTTGAATAAGTTTAAATGTTCCGTAGATTTCGGTAGGCGCCTTCTACACACAGCCTCTGTTAAGGTCCCCTTTCTTCCCCGTATTCCTAGACCTGCTAGGTTACCTGTGTGTACAGTTACCTATAATGCTAAGGAACTTATCCCAGCGCATCTTGATCAGACTAGTGCCAAGAGGTTAAGTGATTTAGTTGAAGAATTTAAAGACATATTCGACTGGGATGGGAGATCTACGGGTAGGACGAATGTGACGGAGCATTGCATTGACACGGGGGATGCACGACCAATCCGGGTCCCACCTAGGCGGCTTCCAGTCTTCTACCAGAATGAATTGGATGCCCTTATAAGCGATATGCTCAGCCGTAATATTATCAGGCCATCTCATTCCCCCTGGTCATCACCGATAGTGCTTGTAAGGAAAAAAGACGGCTCAATGCGACTGTGTATTGACTATAGAAAACTTAACAGCGTAACCAAGAAAGATTCTTTTTCCACTCCCGCGAATTGACGCGACGTTGGACACCCTCGCCGGTAATACCATATTTTTCAACACTTGATTTTAGCTTCTGGTTACTGGCAGGTTGAAGTAAGACCCGCTGACAGGGAAAAGACGGCTTTCGCTGTCCCGTCAGGCCTCTATGAATTTGAGACAATGCCTTTCGGGTTGGCAAATGCCCCTAGCACCTTCCAGCGGTTGATGAATCAGGTTCTGTCTCAGTTGATTCCAAACACGTGTCTTGTATACATGGACGACATTATCGTCCTTGGAAAGGATTTTAACAACCACCTTGAAAATCTGCGGTCTGTATTCGAGAGCCTTAGACAAGCTGGTCTCACTTTAAAGCCAAGCAAGTGCATTTTATCAAGCCGCGCGTCAAGTTTTTAGGACATATCGTCTCTGCCAAAGGCATAGAGACCGATGATGAAAAGATAAGGCAAATCCGTGACTGGCCTACTCCCACAGACGTATCCGAGGTTCGAAGTTTTTTAGGACTTGCCTCATACTATCGGCGTTTTATCAAAGGACTATGCGCATATTGCAAGCCCCCTTCATAAGCTGACGCAGAAAGATGTGAAATTTAAGTGGGCTGCTGACTGTGCTACCAGCTTCCAGACGCTAAAAGATAAGCTTTGCTCATCTCCGATTCTAGTTTTCCCTAACATCAGCTCTGATGCTGGAAAATTTGTGTTAGACACTGACGCTAGCGATAATGCAATAGGCGCTGTCCTCTCCCAGCAGCAACCCGACGGTACCGAACGTGTCATTCAGTATCTCAGTCGTTCGTTGACTAAGGCAGAACGCCGTTACTGCTTGACTCGCAAAGAAATGCTAGCATTAACATACTTTGTTGAAGAATGTCGGCCATACCTTCTATATCGGCCATTCATCGTGCGCACGGATCATAGTTCTTTGACGTGGTTGCGGAACTTTAAGAATCCTGAGGGGCAAGTCGCTCGGTGGCAGGAAAAACTGGCGGAATACGAGTTCGAATGCGTGTTCCGACCGGGTCGCCAGCACGGAAATTCCGATGCTCTCTCAAGGAAACCGCATCGCCCTCACGGTGAATGCCCGTCTTGCACTGATGTCACTATATCCGCTGTTGCCTTACAAACCGACCAGTGCCTACTCTGGGCTGCAGCTCAGAGAGACGATCCACACATATCTCCCATTTATAGCAGGAAGGTAAGCAACGCCAGACCCCTCAGCAAGTCAGAGCTAGCGGGCTATAGCTACGAAACGCGGTGTCTCCACAGCCTTTGGGACAAACTGTTCATAGAGAACGGTGTCCTTTTCTACCGTGACAGCGAACAGTATCCGAAACGCGTTGTGCTACCTCTTTCAATGGTGGACGACGTAGTAGAAAGGAGGCATGCAGAGCTGGGCCACTCCGGAATGCACAAAACCAAGTGGGCCCTTCGACGACGCTATTTTTGTCCAAACCAAAAACGCGATATTCAGGACGTCATTCGGTCATGCGAGTTCTGTTTGGCTTCTAAGTCACCCAACCAAGCATTTAAAGCTCCCCTCCAGCCTATTAAAACAGGCTATCCTAATGAGAGGGTAAGGGTTGACCTTGTTGGGCCAATCGCACCTTCTGCTAAAGGGAATAAGTTCATCCTAGTCATGGTGGATTTCTTTACCAAAATGGCAGAAGCTGTGCCCCTGCCTGATGCGTCTGCGGCCACTGTGGCTGAAGCTATATTCAATTGTTGGGTCTGCCGTTGGGGAGCTCCGGACCAAATCCACTCGGATCGAGGGTCTTCATTCAAAGCGCTGTTGTACTCGAGCTCTGTAAATTCCTAAAAAAATAAAGAAAACACGTACTACGGCGTACCATCCCCAGGGTAATGGTCAAGTCAAAGGACCAAAAGAACCCTCCTTAACCTTTTTGCGGGTTTTATTGATGAAATGCCACACCCACCTGGGACGACGCTATACCAGCCTGCATGTTGGCCTACCGATCCACGGTAAATGCTACCACACGCCATACACCATTCTTTCTCACGTGTGGTCGAGAGATGCAACTCCCTGAAGACCTTCATCTTCCGACTGCACATCGAATGAAAAACGTAGACACATACGCTTCACGCCTAAGGAGAACTCTACGAGTAGCATTCGAGGAAGCTCGCCTACATCTCCAAGAAGGACAGCGACAACAGAAAGCTTACTAAGACCGCCTAGCGCATGGTACCCCATACCAGGCCGGGGATATCGTATGGATGCGAAATTTTGCAGCGTCTGCTGGGGTACCACCGAAATTTAATCCAGCATGGGTCGGTCCTTATGTTGTTACTCGTGTTCTGTCAGACACCACTTGCCTCATCCGCCACCAAGATAGGCCGTATTCTGAGGAGTTCTCTGTTCATTTCAACCGCCTTAAGCCAGGATATCATGAAGGGGAGAATGCCGATCATTTGGAGATGCATGCTAGCCCGTCTCAGCAGGATGATACTCAAATAGTTGAACACTACCTAGAGGTTCCTCCGGAAGGGGGCGACGTACTGCCCGAGGTCTTCAACAATGAACAACAAGTTGAAAAACTTGTAGAGGTACCTCCTGAAGGCGGATCGGCTACCGAACTAGTTGATGCTGCTGAGGACAGCAGAGTACTTTTATAGGAGGGAGCAATGTAGAAAGTTCTAACCACGTGCTCCACGCGCGTCCGTAGAATCGTCTGAAAACGTGCCCCTAAAGGGGCGCGCGCGATTCTTCATCCTATTTATACACTTCTAGCACTTAAACATGATTTATGTTTCTTATTAAAGTTTTATAACATAACAATATAGTTTAAATGTTAATGTAAGGAAAATAAACCTAGCTTAAGTTTGTTCAAATTCATTTCCCTAACACAACTCAACCAATCATCACCGGTGGGATCCGACCTTGTCAATGGAGATGTTATAAATACGGCTGAGGAATGAAATCCTGGACCCCCGTTTTCCGGCCCCACCGACGCCCAGGAACCATCTTCGCAGCCCGTCCGTCGCTCCTCCCGGATCTCAACTGAACAGCCATCCAACGGACTTAGATTATTTTTGTACCTAGGATCCTTTTCCCTTTAGTTTCTTACTGTACTTAGGTTACTAGTATATTGTACGCACCCACGTCTTCCTTTCCTTCTGGGTCACTGCTTGTAAGTCTCGGGCTCGTTACACATTGCACTTTTATCTGTCGTGGCCTACGTGCTTGACCGTAATTCTGTCTGCACTTCTGACCCACCCATTTTTGCATTTACATAACATTTCTGTCTACTTTATCCATTTATTTTGTCTATTAACCTTCTGATATGTTTAGGCAGCCCAGTTAGAGTACAATTAGAAGGCATGTTGCCCGCGATGTGGCGGAAATATGCCGCGAAGTTACTGAGGAAGTGGAGAGGTATATTTTAAAGCGCAAACGTGTAAAAATTAATGAGGAAGGCACTTCTGCATCGTCAAGTGATCAAAATTGCATGGACGTGCCCCTAGATACAGATGAATCATCGTTGTGGTCATCTGCAGTTGAGCCCACGGACGACAGCGAGGAATATAGCAATTCGTCGTCAGAGGAAGAGGAAAGCAGCACTGAGAGTTGTACATCCTCGCAGACGTCAATTCGTGATAGGGTTAGGGAATGGGCTATTGAATCCAATATTGCCCATAGCCACCTACGCACTGTTCTGGAAATTTTCAAATCGCTTGTCCCTGACATGCCAACAGACCCTCGAACGCTGTTGAGAGCATCGTACAGCTTTACAGTTCTTACAATGGGTAGTGGGGAGTATGTTCACATAGGACTGGGGAGCCAACTTAAGCGACTCCTCGAAAATAGATGCATTCTCGAAGGTGAGAATGAGATTGTAGTTAATTTGGCTATAGATGGTTACCCGTTTACAGGAAGACCAAGCTCGAATTTTGGCCTATTTTAGCTGTGGTGATCCGTCCTTTCACAAGTGCTGTTTTCCCAGTTGCTATTTACTGTGGAAATGGCAAGCCAAACGATGTTGTAGCATTTTGTAAGCAAACTGTAGACGAAATAAACGAGTTACAGTTTAAATGGTATTAGTTTAGGTAGCTCAGATAAGTCAGTAATTGTTCGCGTAGCAGCAGTCATATGTGACGCACCGGCTAGGTCTTTTGTTAAGCAAATAAAGAATGTTAATGCATATCACGGATGCGAACGGTGCGACGTAGTTGGGGTATTTATGGACAAAGTTGTCTATCTGGGTGATGGCCACAGGGAAAGAAGGGACCACAGGGTTGGAGTTTCACCGTTCTTAACTTGCAAGCTAGGTCTCATTTCAAATTTTCCTTTAGATCCACTTCATCTAGTATACCTAGGTGTAGTCAAGAAGCTGATTGGTATGTGGGTTAGGAATCGTAGGTCTAAGGCGAGCGGTTTAGTGTACACTCCAGTGCTGTCCACCTCTGCAGTAGAAGATGCAAGTCGTCGCCTGTTGTCCCTTAACGTCTACCTACCAGCTGAATTTTCACAGCGTGGCAGGATCTTACAGGAATATGATTCCTGGAAGGGCGCAGAATTTAGACAGTTTATCCTCTACCTTGGAGTAGTAATTCTGAAGGAAACCTTACCAAAAAGTCATTGGAAAATGTTTTTTATTATTGTTTACTGCTATTCGATATTTATCATGTCCACACCTATGCGTACGTAACATTGGTTTTGCTAAACAATTGCTAAGACTTTTTGTACAGAAATTCCAAGTATTATACGGTAAGGAGCAGATGGTGTACAATGTGCACAGCATACTGCACATTGCCGACGATGTTCAGCGTCACGGACCTCTAGATTCCTTCTCGTAGTTTCCTTTTGAAAGCTACCTAGGTAAATTGAGGAAAATGCTTTGTAAGCCAGCGCAACCTCTACAGCAAGTTGCTAGAAGGTTGAGCGAGATGGATGTAAATATGTTTGATGTAAAGGGTACACGTCGGCCTAGGCTTCTTCACCAGCATCATAGGGGTCCAGTACCGCGGAATTGCGAGCCGTGTGATCAGTATAAATGCATCCTAACTTCTCAGGTTCGAGTAGATAATTCACTAGCCAACGGATGCATTGTTGTTGGTAAAAAGATAGTATGTGTTAAAAATGTCCTTGTAACTAAGGAGGGAGTTATTCGCATAGTATACGTAGAGTTCACAGATATTTCTGATTACTTAGACTACCCTATTAGCTCATCTGAGATGCACGTATATAAGGCCACTATGGGCACTAATCTCCTTGTACGGATTTACCGGATAATATTCGTAAGTATGCTTGCTTCCCTTTTGATAGTTTCTATGTGTTAATAGAATTAATCGACCCGTGGCGTAAGGCAACTTTAGAAATTTGAAACATCGGCCATTTACACACCCTTCCTAGGGGAACATTGCGCGTGAACCCTACAACCGCACAGCCCACGTAGGTAGAGGTTCACGTGCAATGAAGGGATGAAGTGGCAATAGCTTAAGGATTAACACCCCATAACTTCTACCTTACTGTGCGGTTGTAGATTTTAGCATGAGCTTCCAACGACACTCCAAGAGGCCTCGTCGAAGCAAGGAGGAGGACTCAGAGTTCTTATGGGACGAAACACCGCCCCTATCACCGGTAGGTTGCCTATTCGAAATATAAGTTCAAATAGGAAGCAGACGCATTGGACCAAGCAGAGTCTTCAGCAGAAACTTTGCCTACCCGGTCTGCTGAACGCCCAGGTAAGACCGTTTTTTAATATGTGGTTTGAATGCAAAAGGCTCGTCACAATCCTTAGGGCAAACGGACTCCATAGGGACCCAGCTGGCCACACTTAACCGAAAGTTTAAACATATTGGCGAAGCGCCAGTTGTGGGTTATGGGAATGTTACGCCGACTTGTCTCAAGACAACGAACGCAAGAGCTGGCCCAAACCGGGGCAAGTACAAGCTCAAATCAACAGAGCTTTCAAATGCCGGCTAATCCAGTGTCGCAGCCCATTACAAGCCGCGCTGGGTTCAGACAATTGAATGCCCGGCTACTCGACTCATCATTCCGCAAGGAATTGGTTAGTTACCGTCATTCACTAACACTTTGACTAAGGAGTCCTATTTACAGTGCCTAGGTGGCAGAAATACCGATGACTTTGTCAAGCGTATTTTATTCTATTTTTGACGATGCTATCGCCTTGGAACTTAATTTCCAAGGACGGAAAGGAAAGGAAGCATTGGGAGGATCAAAGGTGTACGAAGTCATTACAGGTAGGTTATAACACGTCTTTTAAATTTCAAACTATGTAGGACTGTACATCAAGTGGACTGGAGGCGCCCAAACAAGCCTATATGATTTGGAGGCAGCATTTATAAGGCGCCTAAAACGGTCACTCGATGCGGCCGGGAAGAGGGTGCAAAGGCATCCAAATGAATTGCCTTTTTACGGTTAGTTAATTTATTTACACTTTACCACATTATCTCTTTATAGAAGACCAAGCAGCAATTGCCACGTCATCCCCTATTCTCCCCGAGGACAAAACACCTACCCCCTAATTGTACATATCCCTACAACGAATGATGATTAACGATTACTAATTATTATTTTTGTACATTTATTATTTTAACCTTTTTATAATATATTTTTTTCAATAAAATAAGGAAAACGTGTTGATAATTTCTTAACTTCGTCCGGGTAATGGTTATATCCCATAATATACGCGTATACGCTATCTAAATAGGATGGGAAATGATGGTTACGTAGTCGGCGGTCGCAGTATAGTAATAATAATGGGCGTTCGTATGTAATCGTTTTCATGGTGGGGGATTGCGTAGGAAGTATCCGAACCTCTCGCCTATTTCGACAAAAGTCGATATACGTATCTCGACATGTCGATATCAGGGCGACATACGACTGATATAGACATGCTATTAGGGTTATATGAATATATATTTCATAACTGTTGCTTATATTGCTTAACTGTCTATTTTTAGAATGCCACCCAGAACTAGCCACCTCCACTTCAAATTCCCATCTTGACAACCCGCCTAACCCCTGATTGAACGTATTCCACAACCCCTATTGTTTATATTTAGTAGACTAATATCCATTATTGTGCATATATTATTATGGACGTTGTGTAATACAATTTTTTAAAGTTCCCATCAACTATGTGTTTCACATTTTTTTTACAAAACGTTGGGAAACGGGAAAATGCGACTGCAGTGGTGCGATACGCGAGGTAATAGGATGGGAAGTAATGGTTACGTAGTTGGCGGTCACAGTAAAGAAATAATGATGGGCGTTCCGTATGTATTCGTTTTAAATGGGGGGTAGTGTAAGAAGTATCCGAACCTCTTTCACCGATGTCGACAAATCCCGATATTAGGCATATATCGGGCAAAGAGGTCAAAGTCGATATATCTATCTCGACATGATCGATATCCTTGCGATATACGGATGATATCGATTGCTATTTGCACATACTGCTGTATGTGTAAAACACTGAAAAAGACTATTTTTCAAATTAATTATACTTTTTCTGCTTTATTCACTCGTTTTATTGCATGGGCAGGCTTCCTATACATTTAAAACTTCAGTTTTCTCAACTGAGTAGATTTTTAACCTTTTCGAAATTATTACCTTTTCTAAAATAATTAATATTTCTAGACAATGCTATATTAATTTGTAAACAACAATCAGCCTTATTTTTCCTAACGATCGATTCTTTATTGATGCAAAACTTTGGTGGACGGAGCGTGCGCTGATTTCACGTAACGGGTCGTAACTCATGAAATCCATAAGATTTCATGAGTTAGGAAAATGGCTGGCGACCCTCTCCCTTTTTCCTTGATACCCCTTACCACAACGCTCGCAGTTAATCAATCACTCTCATACTCTCTCGTCAGTAATTCCATGGCCTTTCCCTGCAGTTGCCGACAGCCAAGTGCTCTGCACCGGTGGTTTAGCCACTATGTCGGTGTTTAACGCTATCTTAACAGATCGTACAACGTACCATTGCACATTTCCTTATAAAATTTTCTTTTGTAACCGCTTTTGAGATTCTTTATCGTTCGTATATATTTATAGTACACTTGCCTCGTTTCATATTCTGATAGTTTGTGCATGCCAGCCAGCTTTTTTAATTTAGAATTTATATTTGGTTAGAGCAGACAAGGCACTGTTTAAACAAACATTTGTAATGAAATAAAATTATGACAATGTGTGCAGATAAAATTTACAAATATTTAATAATGTAGGCAGAACTTGTCCTGTTAAGTCAACAGTTTTGAAATTAATAGAGAATTAGAAAATAGGCAGTTAAAGAAAACCCTACCTTAAAAATGGAGGCAGAGTTCAATAGGCCTCCGTTTTCAAATAGGGCGTAGGAGAAAAACTGCTTAGAAAAATAAGGTTAGGTGGAAGAGTAGGCTAATGCTGCAGTACCATTTCAGAATGAGGTAATTAATTGTCGATATGGTTCGTTTTTGATCACTATGGCGCATGAAACAAAATCTTGCTAAAGGCGTCAGTGAACTTGAGGTCTTAGCATCTTTGGATTTAGAATTGGAATTCTTATGATGGTAAGTATCCAATGAAATGACAGCATTTTAGACTTTGTACGTCCAAATGACTTCATCTTTTGAATGACTGATGATATAAGGAGACATCATGGTTCATAGGTGACTCGAGGTAGAGAACAAATAGTTTCAAGAGGGCTACTAAAATTCCCGATAGTACTTTTTCTAAGTCATAGAGATAGCTGCTCGGAAAAGATGAGGACAGTAAAAGGTAAATAAAATCAATGTTGAGATACATTCGCAGTCTTCGCTTGAATGCAGATAGACTAGTTAACGACCTTATTTCAATTGGCAAGTTATTCCAAAGAAAGCTATACCTAGAAATAAAGAATAGAGAGCGTTTACACGTGGAGTATGCAGGAGAAGGTTTAATTAGTGCAGAATTTCCTACGTTATAAGGAAGATTAATGGGGATAATGTCAGAAAGCTTGGGGGTGATTTGAGCCATTATTTATTCGAAAAAGGAGATAGAAGCCTGCTTCCAGTCTCCTGACCCATAAGAACTTTTAGCTTCGACAGCTGGTATCTAGCTGAGTAGGAAGTAATTGAAAGAAACGGATACAGGAGTTTTTAGTGAAGTGTTTTTTGGATATTTTCAATTTTTGAACGGCTAGATTTGTTCATTAAACCGAAGAAAGGACAGCAAAATTCAAGAATGAGAAGTACAAACATAAGATAAAGTCTTAATCTACTTTCAGAAAGGTAGAAATTTTCGGAAATAAAGCAGAAAATCTGAGCAGCTTTGGCTGTAATTCTATCGGCATGAGGTGAAAGGTCTAATTTATCGGTCCTTGATGAAGGAACACTCAGACATAGGCCAACCTTTAAAAATAACAGGATGCGGCAGCCTTACAGGCCAAAAACTCATGTAGCGACACTTAGCATGTGAGAACTCCATTAGCCATGTGGAGCTCCACGCCGAAAGAGCGTCTAATCCCGAATGAATGTATTCTAGGCATCGTTCGGCCCTAGAGTTAGAGAAGGAATTCACGTATTTGAGGTCATCAGCATAAATATAATATTGACAATGTTCAGCTATCGATTAAATATCATTTATTTAAAGTAAGAGCAACAAAGGACCTAATACGTTACCTTGAATGACACCACTCACAATTGGGGTAGCACTTGAGTATGAGGACCACACTAAAACCTTTTGTTTTCGATCAGATAGGTAAGATCTACTAAAGCCAGTAAGGGGACTACTAAATGCTGTAGACTCCAGTTTAGCTAGAAGTCGTCTAGGAGACACTTTATCGAATGCCTTACTAAAATCAAATCGATAACTGCTATAGATAGATGCTCATTACGAAGAAAGGCTAGTAGATTTAAAAAATACATGTGGCAGGTTTCATAAGAGCAGTCCGGTAAAAAACCATGTTGAAAGGAGTTGAGAATTTGATTACTTATGCAAAAATCCGTAATTTGTTTTGCAATTAGTTTTCCAAAGTGTTTAGCAAGAGAGGGCGTTTTATGAACACCACGATAGTTATGAATATCAGAGCGGGAACCAGATTTAAAAACTGAAATTATAATAGAAGTTTTCCAATAATTGGGAAGGAAACCGTTTTTGAGAAATACTGAGAATAATTTGCTTATTTTAGGTGAAAAATTTCTTAAATTTTAATAAGTGAGTTCGGAATGTTATCAGTTTCAACCGAATGTTCAGTTCAGTTTTATTAAGGGAAATATAGGCGAAGCCTTTGAGCTCCCTATTAATGTCAATGACACTGCAAATTAAAAAAGGCTGACATATAAGGGACGTTGGACATAGGGTTATCTCCCCGACACACTGCAGGGCATCGGACAAACAATTATAAAATAATGTTACTCAAACATAGGAAGTAGTATTTTATATGACGCGAAATTTGGGTGGGAGTATGTTTCAGGAAATGTGTTAGGTTCGGATGTCGTGGTTGTACTTATGGCTGTACTGGTCAAACTTCCGCTTAAAAGTGTCAACGGATGGGGACATTATTATTTCCGCAGGCAGAGCATTCCAGGCCTGAATCACTCTGTTGGAGAAGACGAACCTTCTTGTGTCGAGTCTTGCACCTGTCACACGTAGTTTAATGGGATGTCCTCGCAAAGTAATGGTAGTGGCCAGCTCAAAGAATTCGCCAGATGCAAGGCAACAATCCTGACCCCGCAGCATGCGAAAGGCTTGTATTAGGTCACCGCGTAGCTGTCTATATTCCAGAGGAAACAGATCAAGATTAGACAATCGTGTCTCGTAAGGCAGGCAGCTTTGACCTTGAACAAGCTTGTTTGCACGTCTTTGGACCTTCTCAAGGGTGTTGTGGTCTTTGACAGACCACGGTCTCCAGGCTTGTATGGCAAATTCCAATTGTGGTCGCACGAACATCCCGAAGACCTTATTAAAGCCCTATTTGTCGAACTTTGCAAACGCTCGTTTAATTAGATACAAGCTTGACATGGCAGATTTTGCTACTTTTGAGCAATGGAACGATGGCTTCAGTGTGGGCGTGATCCATACTCCTAGATCTTTCTGAGCCTCTACCTCTGGTTAGCGGTGTGTCGTCCAGATAGTAAATTCTCTGGTGCCCGGAGCTGGTTCTGCCGAATCACAGAATATTGCACTTGGTAGCATTGAATGGGAGGAGCCAGTTGAGCGACCATTCCTCGAGTCGATGCAAGTTCGCCTGTAGATTTTCTTCATCAGCTGCGTTGTGGATGACCTTCCAAAGCTTTATATCGTCAGCTAACATGACGGTGTCACAGTCCAAGCCAGTTACGCAGTCATCAATGTATATAAGGAAGAGGATAGGGACAAGGACGGAGCCCTGAGGAACCCCACTCTCAACCGCCACCTCCGCCGATTGTTGATCGCCAAGACGGACAATCTGAGATCGCCCAATCAAGAAGTTTTCGATCCACTTCAAAAGCTTGCCCCTTACCCCAATACAGTTGAGTTTGTATAGGAGACGTTGGTGAGGCACGCTATCAAAGGCCTTCTTGAAGTCTATGTAGACTGCGTGCACTACATTATCTTCATCGACCGCTCGGGTCCATCGTTCCAGACAGTAGAGCAAATTAGTTAAACAGGACCTTCCTCTGCGGAATCCGTGCTGCGCGTCAGAGAGAAGATGATGCCGCTCCAGAAACTGCATCCGTTCACGTTTGATGATTCGCTCCATAATCTTGCAACATATGGAGGTGAGACTTACCGGCCTGTAGTTATTTACGGAAGCCCGGCTGCCACTTTTATGTATCGGGGAAATCCACGCGGTCTTCCAATCGGGTGGCAATCTGCCTGCAGCGAGGGAGGCTTGGAAGAGTAGACACAAAGGTTCTGCCAACTCAACGGCCAACTCCTTCAACAACTTTGCTGGTATTACATCAGGACCTGGCGATTTGGTTTCGTCCAGCTTCAGTAGTTCCTGCAGAACAATAGGTTCTGTTATGACCACTGAGTCAATTGTCGGGATCTCTTCCGCACTATAGTTATCCGCGGTTAGATTGGCTTCTCTCGTAAAAACCGACTGAAAGAACTCAGATAGATGCTCAGCCTTTTCCTCGTCCTTGCAAAGTTCGACGCCTTCATCCGTTTTTAACAAAGGGATGTGAATTTTTTATGCGAGCTGTTTCTTATTGAATACTTGAAGGCGAGTAATTAATGGTCGTTAGAAATGAATTCGAATTTGAAAGCAGAGGGATTGAGGTAGTGAGGCTAGTTTCAATGGTAAAGTTGTTTGCAAAAAAATGAATTTAACAATTCTGCTTCGCCCAAATCCTCTGTAACGAAATTTTTGTCACAGTCAATTAAAGGCGGAGTAACATTCAGACGCTTAGCCAATGACCGAACATGGATTCTTGAACAACAGATCTGGGTGAATTGGCATCACTTAGTGCCCGAGACTCCCTATGCCTATCTCGCACGAGCCTAATTTTCGATTCTAATTCAAATATTTGTGCAATCCTTAAGTGAACTGACAAAGAGCTTTAAGACGGATCGTTAAGCTGCTTTCATAATTTGTTAAGTCTCTTTTGGAGAAAATGTGGAAAAGTAGAAGAGACTGTATTTGAATTAAAAATTTTAAGCGGAATAAAAGCCTGGATTTTTTTGTGAGGCTCTGCAATAGCTTTTGGAAAAGGTTTGGATCGTTGATTGAAAATACGCTATGCCAATCTAGAGCACTTACGAAATTTTTTTATTCATTCGTGATTTGTGTTAGCAACAGTAGAGGTTATTGCATTTTACCTCAGGCTTTGTATGAAGGGAGACTGGAAAACAACAATGAATTAGTGCATGATCGCTTGTGAATAGATCACGATGGACATTCATAAAGAGAGGGTGGACATCATTTTTTAAAATTACATCGTAAATGCTGTCATTTCTAGTCACTGAACTAACCAGTTGGGAAAAGTTTGAAAAGTTAAAAGTGTCGACCAATTTCTGAAGTTTTGGCAGAGAGGAATTTGCCTATCAGTCCTTGTCTGGCAGATTAAAATCGCCTTTGTTCCTGTTCAGGCATTTTCCACTATAATCTCTACAGGTGTGTCAAACCAATCGGTCTGTGCGTATCTGAACGTCTTTGGCCACTACAGTTTATGACGTGGACACTTCCATCTTCCTCTAGTGCGCGAGTCCAATGGTCGGTCGGGAGCAATAGACTGGAAAGACAAGAGCGGCTCTGTTTGGATCCGTGCTGGAGCTCTGAGAGTAAGTGGTTCTACTCTAGGAACTTCATTGTCATCTTTTTAATTATAGTTTCCATTATTTTACAGCAAATACAGGTTTATCCTGACGGGCGATAATTGTTGACATTAATTCCAGCTCCACCCTTGTATATCACGTAGAAATTTGCTGGCCTCCATTCGCATGACAGTTTTTGTAATTGAAATGATAATCGAAGGTATGTGCTAGTGGCTTGGAGAGTTCGCTGGACAATTCTCCTAAGAACTTGACTGGCATATTGTCCGGACTCGATGATTTTGCTTCTTTGAGATGCAGTTACTATTTTTACATGACAGATATCAGAAAGAGTAAAGATTCAAGCACTGAATAATAATACTAATTAATAAATTGTATATTGAAGGTCAAGAGGGTCCGATCATTAGAAACTTAGTACCGTGGAATAAATTAATACAAATTAGATAATTGCTGCTCTGTGTGGACAACCGCAGAAATTATAAGTATGCTAGGCACATCCGATTCAAAACGATTCATCATTGTTAAAACAATAGTCATCAATCTTTGGAATATATTGTGAACCAGGAAAAAGCAGTGAAAAACTCCTACGGTTAAATCAGGGGCAGAGTTTAGCGAGCCCCCATTTTAAAAAAATCAACTATAGGAGAAAAAACTGCTTCCCTAAAGAACGTGCCTACAAGACCACCAACACCGGGATTCAAACCCGTGACCTCTCGCAACCAGAACCACCACGCTACTGACTGCGCCATGAGCGCACAAAACTCACGGTCGAACCAACTAAACAAGCATCAACAACAACAACCGCTCTCCACATCTCTCGCGCTCTACCCACCAGACCACTCGGGTTAAAAAGTTTTTACTTAGAACCAACTCCTCCTTGATTATTGACTAAGCCTAAAACCACACCAAAACTAAAGCCGTAGTAGAAAGGAGTTTTTTGCGTTTTTCTGTGCTCTAGGGATACTGACAGCGCCAGTAAACGGAAAGTGGCAAATTCTTCGTGTTAAAAGTGGCCTTTCTTTTATACTTCGCTGGCGTTCCGTTCTCTTCTGCGTTGACAATAGATGGAGTTATCCCAAAGTAGCCTGTTATGGTCACTTATATTTAAAAGTGCACTGAAAAACCTTTCGTTGATGTTAGAGAAATCCTTCGTAAAAATTATATCCAAGCAATTTGCTCTCTAAATCGGTTTCGTGGCAACATTGTGTGTCAGACCGAGGTCGATTGTTAGGTCCATTAGCTTACAACTAAAAGGAAGTTGGCACGTCATCGGCTGTCCGTTTTCCCCAATCTATTGCCAATGTGTTTAAATTTCCAGAAATAAGACATTATTGGTGGCTAGCTACTTGCTTGACCAAATGGGGAGCGACTCTTCAGCTGCGCTCAGGAGGTTTGGTGGTCAGGAGTTCTAGGTTTAGGGAATTTCCTTCTTTATCTTTATTCAGACCGATCCATATTTAAGGGCGAGGGTGTGTGCTCGTTCAACGGACAAGATTCCTGTCCTTACGTATACGACAGCCTCATCTCCCTGTCTATTTTGATGGTCGTTGCGATTTTTGTTTTTAAACTACGTTACCGTTATGACATCGATATCGGGTTTTGGTCTGAAACTACCGCCTGGAGTTTGTCGATTTTCAAAGGGAGTCTTTGGATAGTAGTATACAAAATCTCAATTTAGACTAAGCACCTCCGAATTGCAGCCGCCTGCCCATTTCGTGGGAATGAATGCAAAAGCCTGTTGGTGCTGATCGAGTCAAACTGGTGTGCATCACGGTTGGGCTGGTAGTGTTACATGCTTTCTCCAAAGAAATGACCTCTGCATATGCAAGGTTTCCCTGTTGTGTATTCGGAGATTGTTCTCGCTCAGCTTAGATCTGCTGAGTAGTTCGGCTTTCGAGCACTTTCCAATTTTCCTGCGCTGAAAAAACGCTGGATGGGAGTTTTGGAGTATCAGTTTCCTGCTCAGTAATAGCTGGACTTTTTTTGATTCTGAATGAAAATCTTCACCAGTGTTGTTTTGGCCTGACTTATCTTTGAGTCTCTCATTCGGCCCATCCCGAAGGCCTTTAAAAATTGTGACGTTAATTTAATTCTTAAGGAGGTATTTTTGATACTCTCGGAAGAGTCGCATGTCTTCCTGTGTTTCTTACCCATGAGGTGTCGGAAGTAGCTTTCGGTGTGGCTTTGATGACTTCACATTTGTTGCAATCTACTCGAGGGCTATGTGTTTTTATATTATTTTTAATGACGTTATTATGATCTTTCTGGTTTTCATCTCCTCCTACGTTCGAATGGTCTGTTGGGCCACAGAAAATGCTTATTTCTTTGCATAATACGAATTTTTGGTTAGATGCGACCTTCGACAGCGCGTTTTTAGCTTGGTAAATGCTTAGGCTCCACCCGCTCATACTGACACTCTGGCTTAATCCATCTTTTGAAATTTTCTGAGCAATTTCTTTGTTCTATGCGATCCCACCGGTTGTTCTTTTCTGTGCCAAAGACCGGTTTACGGTTACACCGAACCCTGTAGACGCAGCGTCATTAGCCTCATTGGTTAGTGTGGCTGAGGCAACTGTGTAAGCGTAAGTTCGTATTCCTCATGTTCTGCCTTCAGAAATTTCATCTCTTTAGGTAAAACGGGAGAAAGTTACCTCAAATTTTCCATCTAAATCTTTAGGCCTACATATCCTTTTTCCTCTTGAAAAATGTTTGAGGGAGTTTAAAACGTGTAGAATACACTTCATCCTCGTAATTGACATTCAAAAAAACTTCTTAAAATCTTCGGCCGTTTGGCGGGAGGCGATTTTAAAGAAGATTCCAGAATTGCAATCATTTTTCGTGCTTATTTCATTATTTACATTTAAATTAGCGAGTTTGGCGTCCTACAACAATAAGTGATCTTGTCGCTGCTCAAAACACATTGGTTTCTTGGTGCAAAGCTCGGTGGTGCCATGCATTCTGCACAAATCCCGTAGGTATATTTTAAAATCCCAGGATACATCGCAAAACGAGACACTTTGTTAAAGTTATGGGACGAGTTTTTAGATAGATTAGTTGTATTAATAAAAAAGACAGCTGTTCGCATATCAGAAGATCTAATGGAGCAGCTGGCCAGAAGTAGTCAGGTGGATATCCATCGTTTCGGTTGCTGTCCAGCTGTAAGCTGAAGAGGAGAAAGAAAGTGTATATTAGAATTAAAAGCTTAATAAGTAAAGTTCGGTAGAGTGTCCAATAGACTGAAATCTCGAGAGGAGTAAATTCCTCGGAGGTTGGAGTTTGCGAAAGGCGTGCAAGAGACACAACTCAAAGGTTAGAATCTACTCCTCAAGAAACAGTCAGGAAAACTAAAGAGGAAATTGGGGGTCAAAAGTTAGACAAAAATAATAAAATATGAAAGAATCGACAGAAAAGAAGGGCTATTCAAATCCAAGACTGATTAAGTTCGGAGGTGTGGCAAAAGTACGTAATTTGATTGTTAGAAAAATAATACGTGCTTTATTTAGTATCAGCAGTAAGCACGGGCCGTGCAGTCGAAAAATATTCCCAACAAATAAGCACGGAATAATCTGCCTAATAGCAAATTTCTGCTTAAAATACTTACGGCTGTCTTGACTATGGGCGCTGTAGAATAGGTGATTAAGCAGTGAGTTAAGAAATTAGCAAGCATTGAAAAAAACTCTGTGCAGAAATCCAGGTTCAGTTCTTATATTCTACAACAAATTCTGAAAAATTTTAATCTGGATACGCCCGGTGGGCTTATTCGAGCAAAAGGAAAACGGTCATTCAAGTGGTGGTAAATTACTTCAGTTTAGATAACTTTATTGTGTGAAATAGACATTAAACTTTTAGTACCTTATTTGCAGGGTAAAACTGGGTGTGGTGTATGGAGAAACCATGTGGGTTGCATTAGTTCAAAACGTACTAGACAATATGACAATTGATGCGTACGTCTCAAGGGTTGAGTTCAAATCCCTCCTGACTCCGGCTCAGTTGGGAACATAAACCTATCAAGGTTTTTTTAAAGCTTTCCAGCGATTATGACATCACAACATCTGTAGGAAGAGCAGTCCATGTTTTGACCACTCTGACGGGAAAAGCTAACTTGTACACATGCCATCTGGCCTGTTGAGCGCGCAGTTTTAATGGATGACCTCGTAAATTGGCCATGGTAATAAATCCAAAAAAGTCCTCAAAATCCAGGCAACAATACAATATTTTCACTGTGTGTAATGCCTGTAGGAGATTCCAGCACATTTCCCAAAAATTAAGAGAACACATAAAGGTTTGTTGGGCTGGCTGCATATGCGTCCCGGGTCTTCAGGCTTCTTTAGAATACTTCAAATGTGGCCTCGTAAATGGTTCAAAAATCATGAATAAAATATTTTCATCAAAATCCGCACGGGTTCTCTGGATAGCGTTCAGTACAGACATTGCGCTCTTTGCCACTCTCGAGCAATAAGATGACCGTATTAAAATGGTTTTTGTCCGAATTTAGCGAACAAATAGGATCGATAATACGATCTCATGCTTACAAGTAAGCGAGAAAAGCCACGCCACGGAATCAGCTGACGACGCCGCCTAGTGAAGAACAAAATAAATAGGTGGAAAATCAGTTAATGTCACCGAACCACAAACCAATTTGAGTGTGGCGCGTTAATCTAACAAATGCCAACTTTAACAAATAGGGGTAAATGTGAGTGGAATAGCTGTAGAAAGTTGGGTCCAAATTAAAATACGGCAAAGGGCTACCATAGTACCCCCACCTAGACCGAAGGCTGACGAAAAAACGGCGCCGAAGGTAAATGCAATGGTAAAAATCTTGAGTGATAAAGCAGTCGGTAAAATGCACTCGACAACCGTTACGAGTGCTGCGAATGTCAGTGGCACTTGAAGAGTTATAGTTGGGGGTAGTGGGTGAATGGAGGGTGGACAAATATGAAAGGGAGGATGGAAAAGTGGGTAGGAAAGTTAAAGGAGCCCGGGGTAGGGGTTCAGCATAGTCTTGTCCTTTGTACAGGTCCGGTTCCTCCGTGACAGCAGCCTTGACCCGATTGACGCTTATCACGTCCTCCTGGTTACCGCCAAGGATCTGGCAGGTCTTGTTGTTGCGTGAGATAACGCGGAACAGCCCTTCGTATGGTCGTTTTTCAGCGGCTTGCGCACACAGTCACACCGAACGAACGCATGGGTGCAGTTGGCCAAGTCTTTTTCGACACAAGATTCGGTTGACGGTGCTCGGGCGGAATCGGGAGAAAGTGGGAATATAAACTGCCGCAAGCGATGCGCAAAACTGGTGGGAGACTCATCGGCACCAAGGGAGGTCTAGGGTGATCATCTCGCCTGGCAGTTGGAGGTGAGTGGCGAACACCAATTCAGCCGTGCTGCAGTCCATCTCCGACTTGAGCTCCGAGCGAATGCCCAGGAGCAATAGGGGCAGGTTGTCAGATCAGTTGGTTGTGTCATCTGCGGCACGCAGGGCGGTTTTTAGATGCCAGGGGAAACGTTCAACCATTTCTATGGAAGCTGGATTGTAGGCCGTCGTCCAAATGCGATCGCAGCCGAGAAATTTGAGGAGGGCTTGAAAGAGGGCAGATTCAAATTGGGCACCTCGGTCAGTCGTAACAGTGGATGGGGCACCGAAAACGGCGATCAAACGACTGACAAAAGCCTTTACGATTGTGTCTGTCTCCATGTTATACAAAAGGATAGCTTCAGCCTAGTGGGTGTAGCGGTAAACGCAGGTGAGTAGGTGAGTAAAACCATTTGATGGAGGCAAGAGGCCTATGACATCGAGATGCACATGGCTGAACCGTGAGTTGAGGCTGGGCAAGGGGCCGGGTGGGGACTCTTGTTGCCCCGCACCTTGTTCCGCTGACAACTCAGGCATGACCGTGCTCAAGCTTTTACGTCCTTAGTCATGCCAGGCCAGACGAACCTTTCCGTAAGGAGATTTTGTGAGGCTCAGGTCCCAGGGCTGAAATAGTCCATTCAGAATTTGAAACACAGATCAACGCGTCAAGGCGGGCAAGAAAGGGTGATAAAAAGGAATCGACACATCACAGAGGATGGTGCCAGTCCCGATTATGAGTGGAACGTCCGCTATCCGGAGACCGCTGACTGACTCGTTGCCAGGACAACTGACTCGTCGTTGCTCAGCAGTCATAGCCACAAAGCCGATCTCTTGTGAGAGTTTGAGAGCAGAGAGGGAGGGTCTGGAAAGCATGTCGGCCACCTCATTCTTCGTGCCATCAATGCGGTGGATGTGGGTTGGTAAATTGGGAGATGAAGTCCAAGTGGAAATCTCTCTCGAGTTGTACTTGTCGGAATGAGCCTGAAGAGCAAAGTTCAGTGGCTTGTGGTCCATGAAAATTGCGAAGTTCCGACCTACAAATAAATGTCGGGAATGCTTCACAGCCAGGTTTATAGCGAGAATTTCACAACCAAATGTACTGTAGTAAGTCTCCTCCAGAAAATGTTTCTTGGAGAAAATAGCCCACGGTCGAGTCTTACCCACAAGATTTTGTTGCACGACTGCACCTACGGCAATGGTCGAAGCATCTACCATCAGGGAGAGCTGAGCTTCGGAAGCGGGATGCGTGAGCAAGGTGGCGTTGGCAAGGGGAAACTTTTCCGAAAGCGGTCGGTGCCTCACCGGTAAGTTCGAAGGGACCCTTGGGACTGGACAGCTTGTTGGTGAGCGTTAGCATGAGGTTAGCACATTTTTGGGGGAAACTGGTGGTAAAATGGACTATGTCCAGTAAACGATGCAACTAACGGTTGGAAGTATGTGGAGGAAACGCACGAAGGGTATTTACCTTGGAGGGCAGAGGACGCAAACCATCGGAGTTGACATGATGGCCAAGAAATTCGTGCGAAGGCACACCAAAAAAGCGCTTGGAGGTGTTGATAATGATGCCATACCTGTCGAGGCAGTCAAAGACCAAGGCAAGATGTTCCTTATGTTCTTCAGCACTCTGACTAGCCACTAAGAGGTCATCTATGCAGGCGTATATAAATGGCAGGCCACGCCATACACGGCCGATGAAATTCTAAAAAGTCTGGGCAGCATTAAGAAGACCGAAAGGCATGCTGATGAACTCAAACAGGTCAAAAGGTTCAGTAACAGTCGTTTTCGGGATTTCTTCAGGGGGCAACAGAAATCTGACGTAATGCGCGCACCAGGCCAATCTTCGAGAAAACCTGTTTGCCAAAAAGGGTTCCGGTGAAATTCTAAAGATGAGGCACTGGATACCAATTGGGAATAGTGAGGTTGTTGAGGGTACAATAGTTGCCACAAGGGGGCCAGTCACCCGATGTTGCCTTGGGCATCATATGCAAAGGTGACGCCCAGGGGCTCTCAGGCGGTCGAAGAACGCCCAGTTGTAGCATAGAAATAGGTTTATTTATTTGGCACTGCTGTGGTGCCGTTTGAATTTTGTTGTCGCAACCGGCAGGTGCACAAGCGCCAGTCGTCGAGGACGAGCGAAAGCAGGAGAACCCGTGGTTTGGATGTGGTGCACAATATCGTGTTGAACTTCGCCACTGCGAAACTGGTGGTTGTTGATGTTCGAATGTTGAGTAGAAACTCCTGACATTGAGAGGCAATCTCTGTATTCAGGACAGATAAAATAAAAGGGGTTGTACAGGACGTCAATCCTCCAACAGATAGACTGGTTGTGCGATCAAGGAGGCAGGAATAATGGCACCCCTCTAGCAGGTTACACTCGGCTAGAAAGTCGGAGCCGAGGATTGCATGAGGGACATCGGCAATCACAAAAATCCAAGAGAAAGACTGGTGAAGGTCAATGTTAAGGGTGAATGACGAGCTGCCGAACGTTGGAATGGGGGAAGCGTTCATTATCAGTATATTTGAGGGAGATATAGCTGAGTTACCTTTGAATTCCCTATTTTTACATGCGAGTTGTGGAATCAAATAAATAGTATGTCGGGATGTTCATGAGGTCAATTTATATGAGCCAACTGAGTGGAACATAGTTAAAAAAGAGCAGACAGTGAAACAAAAACTCCCAGTGATATTTAGGAGAAAAAAACTGTCACCCTTGGACCGAGTGTCCAACGGGGGCATCTCGGAGTTTGCCTGGATCATCACCGAAGTGCGGAAGATGCAGCCAGACACTCCCTTTGTTGGTTGCAGAGTCCGCCGAGTGATTTTAAGGCAGAAATATCTGTCAAGATCGTTCTCGGTCCTTTGCGGTTCAAACCAAGGGAAAACGTTCTTAGACCGCATGGACTATGGCCACCAGGTTCGGTTGATGCGAACGCTCACGGTGTTACCAAGGTACCGATAGTACCGACACTCTACCATCCACCGAAAAGAGACCCCGTAGCCGATGCTTTTCTCTTAGAGGAGCTTGAAAAGATTGCTACACAGTCGAATATCCTGATCATGGGTGGCTTTTATGCGCCTCACATCGACTGGAGCTCGCTCTGTGGACATAGCTCTGGGCTAACCTTTGATGGTTGCCTTCTGAGCACGACGCTAAAGCTACTTCCCACACAGCATGTCACTTTTCCAACAAGGGTGCGTGAAGGACAACAGGCCAATTGCCTGGACCTAGTTCTCAAGAAAGACGCAGGATAGCATAGACGAAGTGTCATGTCTACCGCCGCTAGGTAAAAGTGACCACGTTGTACTGCGATGAGGAGTACTCGCTATTTTCTATACCAGAAATACACACAACAGTCAGAAGGAATATATGGCAGGGTGATTTCGGTGGAGTGAAGGCCAAACTCGCGTGCACTCAGTGGGAGCCTTTATTCTTTGGAAACAACCGAGAACTGGGGAAAGTTTCGGGACGTACTGCGAAGGCTCATCAAAAATCACTGTTCAATTTTAAGAAAGAGGTTAACCAACAGATCGTGATGGCTTATACAGGCTTTAAAAATCGAATTTAACAAAAAATGGATATTGTGGAAAAAATCGCTTACGGACGGAACTCGTGTATCTCTAAATACGTACAAAATGCAGAGAAATCGGGTCAAGGGCCTTATTGTTAGAACAAGACAGGATTTCGAAGTGGATCTGCTTAACCGGGCCACCGTGAACCCAAAACTCTTTTACGGTTACCTCAGGCAGAATACATGGAACAAGGATCCGTTTCCCCGGCTGAGGACCACTTAGGGCATAGACCTTACTGAAGTCAGTGCAAAGGCTGATTATCTTTTGGATTTTTTCCGGTCAGTTTTTACAAATGAAACGAGATACGATTACACTGCCAATGTCTTTGAAGTGGATACAATAATCGAGATGGTTCAAATCACCGAGACTATTGTCCTCCAGGAACTTTTGGGGTTAAACGAACCTAAGTCACCGGGTCCCGATGAAGTAACTGCCAAGAACTTGAAAGAGCTCGCGAGAGAGTTGGCAAAACCACTCTCTACGTTTTTCCAGACATCCTTTGAGACCGGAGGTCTACCAGCCGATTGGAAATCCGCATGGATTACGCCGCTCTATAAGGGTGGAAGCCGGGTCTCCGCAAAACAATTATCGACTGGTCAGCCTTACTTTTATTTGCTGCGAAATCATGGTAAAAATAATAAAGCAATAACTAGTGCAGTTCCTTTAACAAAACCATCTGCTTTACGAGGTCCAGAACGATTTTTATTGAGGTAGGTCCTGCGTCACAAATTTGCTCTATTGTTTAGAACGTTGGCCTGAGGCGGTCGATAGAGGAAATACGGTGCACGCAGATTAAATTGACTTCAAAAAGGCTTTCGATAGCGTCCCACACCACCGCCTGCTTTATAAACTCAGTTCTGAAGGCAGTTCTGAAGGCAGAAAACTAGTGATAATTCTTTTAAACAAAAAATTCGCTTAGCAGGATTTTAATTATGTGGCAAATTATTCCATATTTCTATGACATTTACCGAAAAAACTGGCGGTACTTAACTCTGCGAGCTAATGTTCAGTTCGGGCTTTTGAAACTGAGCCGCCATCTTTTCTGCTCTCCATTCGCATGTGAATCCTCTTATTTTATGTTAAACCTATTTGTTTATTTGAACAACAAAAATGAGGTCATCAGCGCACGACGCTGGCACCATTTTGAAGGAAGTCCAAATTGATCAATATTTTGAGACGCATTCAAGGACGATTCTTCACTGTGAATGGAGGACCTTTTTGCTGAAATTTTTGGAATTTTACTTTCAAATAAATCACAGCTCTTTCTCTCAGTTCAGTTCAGTGTTTTTGAGAAAAATAGGCTTACGCCTTTGAAATCCCTATTCGTTACATAAAAATAGCAAGAATAAGAAGCAATGTAAAGAATTTACAGTCAAGTGAATGCAGGCAGATTTACGTTGTATACTTATATAGTTAAGGTTAAGTAGTCACATAGTCTTCGTGGTGCTGCAACATGTGTATGTCAAGCCGATGTTTGAATGTATCCGATGAGAGTTCGACTGTCGTAGTCCGACGATGTCCACAGTATGCTCCATGGGATAGTGGAGCAGGGACGGTGACTTGCGCGTGATTTAGTTTAAAGTGATAGTAGACTTGCGCTGCATCTACCGCACTCTCTCCTCCTCCCCCCCACCTGAGCCCGCTGTCAAGACAGAGTCAAGAAGACCGGAGGTGGGAGAGGACGCAGGTGGCTGGCGCGGCCGGAGCCGCCCTTGGGCTTACCACCACACCTGGCTCAGATCCCAAGAAGTGGGAGTGCCATAAAGGCCAAATTATGAAGGAGCCATTGCAGCCTGACTCTCAGTCCGCCAGTCAGCCACTCCACACAAAACACACATTGGACTGACCACGCGGTCCGAGTTATCCCGTCAGTTGGCAACCATCCAAACCACGGCTTTTAGCGCACCGTGATAGTTTTAAGCGCGTCAGATTGTTTATAGTGAGGAACATGCGCTGAGCTGTCGCCCTTACTCTCCCCCAACCCCACAGTCAAACCGCTGTCCGAGCCGGTCAGTTGTCTGATGTGGAAGTGGGCGCAGCTGCTGGTGACCACGTCTACGTGTACTACGTACACGACCTGGCCCCCAAACACAAGCACCAAGATTTCACACAACAGGGGGTTGAACGGCTTACATCTCACACGTGTGAGATAGTCAGAGGTCACGTTAAGAAGGAGCCATCGCAGCCTGGCTCTCAGACCACCAGTCAGCCACTCCACACAACACACATTGGACTAACTGCGAGGACTGAGTGTAATTGTCAGTTGGCAACTTTCTAACCGCGGCGGTTAATGTTACCGCACACTCTTTTCCTCCCCCACCTGAGCCCGGTCTCACGACACGGGCAAGAAGACCGAAGGTGAGAGAGGTCGCAGGTAGCTGGCGCGACCGGAGCCGCCCCTGGGCGTACCACCACACCTGGCTCGGATCTCACAGAGTGGGAGTGCCATAAAGACCACATTAAGAAGGAGACATTGCAGCCTAACTCTCAGTCCGCCAGTCAGCCACTCCACACAAAACACCCATTGGGCTGACGACGCGGTCCGAGTTATCCCGTCAGTTGACAACCATCCAAACCATGGCTTTTAGCGCACCGTGATAGTTTTAAGCGCGTCAGATTGTTTATAGTGAGGAAAATGCGCTGAGCTGTCGACCTCACGCTCTCCCCAACCCCCACCATCAGATACTGTCCGAGCCGGTCAGTTGCCTGATGTGGGAGTGGGCGCATTGGCTGACGGATCGGCGTATCCGGCTTCGCGCGCCACAGCACGATCTGGCCCCCATAACGCACACACCAGGATTCACTCACTCAGGGGATATGGAGCAGCCATCGCCGTCTGACTCCCAGTCCACTGGTCAGCCACTCGACACAGCACATACACTGAGCCGACGGCGTGTTCTGATGGAAGCGTCACATGGGCAGACATCCCAGCCACGGTTTCTAGGACACCGTGATATACTCTGGTAAATGGTGATTGTGAGGGTGTTGTCGATGTATTGCTGTAGGTAGTGTGCGCTGATGTAGCTTAGCTTCCGGTGGTTTACCGGAGGTTGTCATGGAGGCGCATGTGTCCTAATAGGCCCATGCGGTGTGTAAATGTGCGGGAGTAGTTAGGGCAGTGAAGGCGGGCGCGTCGACTGTATGTCGGAGCCCCAGGCACTGGTTCACCAGCATCCGTGCGATGGATTCGCAGGTGACCGACCAGTCCGATGCGTGAGTTGGAGTTGCAGGCGCAGTGTGGGCAGGAGAAATCGGTAGAGGCTGGGGGGATGTCACTCATGGTAGTGGGGGTAACATGGGCGCTAAGAATGGCAGGAACGGAGGGTGTGCATGGTCTATCGGTGTTGTCGGCATTATGGTGAATTTCGCTGTCATGGATGCGCATGTGACCGAATAGGCCCATGCGATGAGTGAATGCACGAGGACATTGAGGGCAGTAGAGGCGACGATCTCTGCTGTGTTATGGTGCTCCAAGCACTGGCTCACCGGTCTCTGTACTATTTATTCGCAAGTGATCGACCAGGCCGATGCGTGAGGTGAATGTGCGATCGCATTGAGTACAGCTTAGGAGAGATTCCCCATCGCTGATGGTGGTGGTGGTGGTGGTGGTAGTGTTGGTGGTGGTGGTGGTGGTGGTGGTGGTGGTGGTGGTGGTGGTGGTGGTGGTGGTGGTGGTGGTGGTGGTGGTGGTGGTGGTATTAGTGAAGGCGAAGGCGGTGGTGGTTGCGGTCGTGGGGGTAACAGGCAATGAGTAGATGGATGTGGTCTCTATGATGTTGGGAGTAATGGAATTGATGCCAGGACTGAGGGTGGGGGAGTCAGAAGGAGGGTTGGCAGAATTTGACGTAGAAATTGGAATTGTCGGATTGTTGGTGCATTGCGTCCGAAGATGTCCAACCAGGCCGATTCGCGCGCGAAAGATGCGTTGACAGCGTGGGCATGTTGGCAGGGCCTCGGCATTGGCGGTGTTGGTCCAGGGTGCTAGTGACTTTCGTGCCGCTCTTTTGGCCTTGGCGGCTGCGATCCGGTTGGCCTCATAGATTGCTGAACCAGTCTTCACTGATCTTCTCCATGCCGGTCTATCCTGGGCGAGGTCCTCCCAGGTCGCCGAGTTGATTTGCAGTTGCTACAGTGATTTCTTCAAAGTGTCCTTGTAGCGTCGTTTTTGACCTCCCTGCCGGCGAGAACCCATAGCGACATCACCGTAGAAAGGTCGTTTGGGTAGTCGCTCGTCGTCCATTATTACCAGGTGGCCGCTCCATCGCAGTTGCACTTGCCTCAGCATGGCATGGATGCTGAGGATTCTGGTCCGCTCCAGGACTTCCATGTCCGGGATCCTGTCTTGCCATCTCAGCTTCAGTATTCTGCGGAGGCAGCTGAGATGAAAGTGATTCAGCTTCCTGGCTTAGTTCGAGTAGACGGTCCAGGTTTCCGCTCCGTAAAGGATTGTCGTCAAGACGACGGCCTTGTACATCTTCAGTTTGGTGTTCAAGTGAATACCGTGGCGATTCCACACGGAGGCCTGTTGCCGGCCGAAGGCCTGACTACCTTTGGAGATCCGTTGTGCAACCTCGTCATCGATTCTCTTGTTGCACGACATCGTGCTTCCTAGATAAGCAAAGGTTTCCACGTTTTTGAGTTGAGCACCGTTGACATTTATTCGAGGAGCATTTTATTCCGCGCTGGGTGGCTGCTGGTGCATGACGACCGTTTTGGCTGTACTGATTGTTAATCCAAAATCGGCGCAGCCTTCGGTGAAGAGGTCCATGCTCCTTTGCATGTCCTCCTCCGTCACGGTGTTAAGGGCGCAGTCGTCCGCGAAGAGCAAGTCATGGACTGTAGTCGTTGACACGCGCGTTGGAGCCTGCATACACCGACTGTTGAGAAGGTGCCCGTCAGTTATGTAGGCTGCTCATCACGGTAGGCGTCCATCAGCATAGCCGAGAACATGAGACCGAAGAGTGTGGGGGGCCAGTACGCAGCCCTGCTTCACTCCGTTGGTCACTGCGAATGCTTCGGATACCGTCCCGTTGTCAGTGACGCGCGCCGTCATCCCGTCATAAAGCTGACGTATCATGTGCGTGAACCGCTCAGGACAACCAAATTTCTACATGACCTTCCACAGTCCGTCACGATTCACCGTGTCAAAGGCTCTCGTTATATCCATGAAGGTAGTGTATAGGTGAGTTCGCATTTCCTGACACTTCTCTTGTAGCTGGCGGGTGGCAAAGATCATATCGGTTGTTCCGCGGTGTCGGCGGAAGCCACATTGGCTTTCCGGGAGCAGGCCCTGCTCTAGGTGACCGTTAAGACGATTGAGAAGGATACGGGCGGAGATCTTCCCGGCGATGTTGAGCAACGAGATGTCTCTGTGAATATCACAGAATTGCCGGCTCCCTTTCCGTTTGTAGAGATGGACGATGGTTGCGTCTTTGAAATCCTGAGGAACTTATCCTTGGCGCCACATCTCCTGGAAGAGTGTTGTGAGTTCTGCCATAAGCCGGGGTCCACCGTGCTTGTAGACTTCCGGTGGGATTGTGTCAGATCCCGGTGCTTTACCGCTGGAAATCTGCTGCACGGCCTGGATGGTTTCTGGTAGGGAAGGCGGCAGATCCAGGTCATTGTTCGTGTCCACTTGAGGGAGCCGGTTAATGGCAGCATCGGAGATGGCTGATGAGCAATTAAGGACATTACTGAAGTACTCGGCCCAGCGCTTCAGAATTTGCGACTTCTCTGTCAGCAGTGTTGTGCGGTCAGAGATGAGCAGAGGTGCGGACCCCTTGATACACGGGCCGTAGATGGCCTTGATGGCTTTGAAAAAGATTTTCATTTGATTGCGGTCCGCATACCCCTGGATTTCCTCAGCCTTTCGGAACATCCAGGCATCCTGCATCTTCCGCAGCCGTTGTTGTACAAGGCGCCGGCATCTGAAAAAGGCTGCTTTGGTGGCGTCAGTCCGAAGGTCCATGTAGGCTTTGTGTAGTCCATTCTTCTCCGCGAGTAAGTTGCTGATGTCGGCTTCATTGTCGTCAAACCAGTCCTGGTGTCGACGGCGTGTGCGTCTGAGGACATCGAGGGCGGTGGACTGGATGAAATTTCGTAGTTGACACCATCAAGTCTCCACGGTAGCGTTATCATCTGGAGCATGCAGTTCCTCCAGTTTCTCGGTTATTTGGTTGCTGAAATCAAAACAGTGAGCAGGCAAATTTAATAAAAGTGTATTTAACTTACATGGCGGCCTCTTACCTTGGGGCTTTCGTCGGGGTTGCAGTCGGAGCCTCATCTGGGAGATGACGAGGCGGTGATCTGTCCAACCATTGGCATCGCGGATCGCCTTGGTTACCAGCACGTCCTGTCGATCTCGCCTCCGGACGAGAACATAGTCCAGCAGATTCCAGCGCCGCGACCGAGGGTGCATCCATGTGGCCTTCTCCCGCGTCGGAAGGTGGAAGAAGGTGTTGGTCAGCAGGAGACGGTGTTCCGCCCACGTGCGCAGAAGAAGGAGATCGTTATCATTACAGCTACCGAGACCGTGGGGACCCAGCACTCCCTGCCAGGCAGCGTGATCCGTCCCGACGCGGGTGTTGAAGTCACCAAGGACAATTAACTTTTCCTCTTTCGGCACAGTCGCCAGCAAGGCGTGCAGGTCCTCGTAGAATTTTTCCTTCGCCGCTCGTCATTGGGGAGCGTAGGCGCTGATGACGGTGGCAAACTGGTCTCCTCGAAGAGGCAGGCGGAGGCTCATCAGGCGATCATTGATACCCTGCGGCAGACAGGGCAGACAGGGCAGACGTCCCACGATGTCGTTACGGATGGCAAAGGCAAAACCAGCGTCGCGTCGCTCTGCCTTTGACCGGCCGCTCCAGAAGAAGGTGTAGCCGGCAGCCACCTTCTCCAGCTGACCCTGCCCAGAGAATCGGGTCTCACTGAGAGCAGCAATGTCCACCTTGTAGCGCGCCAGTTCCCGAGCGACTAGCGCCGTCCTTCATTCCGGCCTGTTGCTCCTAGGATTGTCTAAAAGGGAACGAACATTCCAGGCTGCTAGTGTGAGTGGACTCACCCGAACAGCCCTGAGGGTATGGCGAGGGGGATGGGGACGGGGGGTATTGTTGTTTGTTTGAGTTTTACGACCGCGTAGTTTGCAATCTGCGAGCCGCGCCGGCTGCAGAAGACGTGATACCCAGCATTTGTTTTGGGCACCTTTTCTAGCCCCTTCCTCCGCGAGGAGGCAAGCAGTGCTGTCCCTAAATATGGCTGCTCGGACATCTCAGACGGCTGCCGAACTCCACTATGTGTCACGGATTTGTTTTAGTGGAAGAACGACCCGAGTTAGCCTGGGCCGCCTACGGGGTTGCTGTCGCCCCCACCATAGGACTTTTTGAGAGGGGAGGTGGGAAGTTCGGGAGTCAGACATACCGGGTGTGGAGGCACACACAACACCGGTTCTCCGGTGAATGTATCCACAGACTGGGACATTACAATCGCCTCAGGTAGGTTATTCCATGGTTCCACGACACGGTTTGTGAAAAAATACTTCCTCACATCCAATCTTCCTTGGGGCACATTTAGTTTGAATGGATGACCTCGGAGATTATTCGTAGTGGCAAGTTGGATAAAGTCATCACATAGGAGGGCGCAATCCATGCCACGAACGATACGGAAGGTTTTTATCAAGTCTCCGCGTAACTGCCTATAACTCAGGGGATGGAGCTTTAGGTTATTTAGACGAATTTCATGTGGCAGTTCACCTTGACCTCTTACTAATTTTGTGGCTCGCCACTGCACCCTTTCGAGCATCTTTTAGTCCTGTTGGGTCCACGGTCACCAGGCTTGGATCGCATATTTAAGATTTGGCCTTGCAAACGTACCAAAAACTTTAGAAAAGCAGTCTTCATCGAAAACTTTAAATGCCCGCTTGATAGCGTGCAGTATTGAATTGGTGGATTTAGCTGCCTTGCAACATTGCGTAGAAGGCTTCAGGTTGTCTTTCATCCAAACTCCACGATCCTTCTGTGTGTGTGCTTCTCGGAGTGGAGAATCGTTCAAATAGTAGGGTCGCATATCAGTGACCTGATTTCGATTTCCCAGACGTAGCAGGGCCATCTGCGGGTACACTCGTCCAATCGAAGAAGATTTTCTTGGAAATCGTCTCCATTATTAGCATTGTGGATAACTTTCCAGATTTTTATATCGTCCGCAAACATAGCAAACTCACAGTCCAATTCCTGTACACAATCATTAATGAACACGAGAAATAGGATCGGTCCGAGCACTGAACCTTGTGGGACTCCACTCTCGATGAATGTGCGCTTTGATCGCGATCCGCCTACACAGACCACTTGGGAACGACCAACGAGAAAATTCTTTATCCACGTAAGAAGTTTGCCTCCAATACCAAACATTCTCAAATTGTAAAGGAGATGCTGGTGTGGAATACTATCGAAGGCCTTCTGGAATTCAATGTAGGCCACATGCACAGTGTCTTTTGCATCGAGTGTTTTGTCCAGCTTTGTATTTTATAAAGTAAGTTCATAACACACGATCTTCCACTACGAAAGCCGTATTTTGCAGTTGATAAGAGGTTATGGGTTTCTAAATAAATCATCAATTCCTTTTTGACAACCTTCTCCATAACCTTGCAACAGACTGAGGTCAGGCTGACAGGCTTGTTATTTGTAGCAAATGCACGACTACCACTTTTGTGAAGCGGTGCGATGTGGGCTGTTTTCCAGTCGGTAGGAAAAATGGTACTCTAACTGGTACCCAACTCTCACCTGTGGCTCCTCGAAGTTGGGTTCTTCCCAGCGGCCACACCCCGGGCAACCGTCACGACCGGCGGGCTAAACCAGGTGAGGGTCTCCGGTGTTGTGTGTGCCTCCACACTCGGTATGTCTGACTCCCGAACTTCCCACCTCCCCCCTCTCAAAAAGTCCTACGGTGGGGGCGACAGCAACCCCGTAGGCGGCCCAGACTAACTCGGGTCGTTCTCCCACTAAAACAAATCCGTGACCCATAGTGGAGTTCGGCAGCCGTCTGGGATGTCCGAGCAGCCCTATTTAGGGATAGCACTGCTTGCCTCCTCGCGGAGGAAGGGGCTAGAAAAATGTGCCCTAAAAAATGCTGGGTCTCACGTCTTCTGCAGCCGGCCGCGGCTCGCAGATCGCAAACTACGCGGTCGTAAAACTCAAACAAACAACAATACCCCCCGTCCCCATCCCCCTCGCCATACTCTTCAGGCTGCTCGTGTGAGTCCGTTCACACTAGCAGCCTGGAATGTCGCTCCCTTTTTAGACAATCCTAGGAGCAACCGGCCGGAACGAAGGACGGCGCTAGTCGCTCGGGAACTGGCGCGCTATAAGGTGGACATTGCTGCTCTCAGCGAGACCCGATTCTCTGAGCAGGGTCAGCTGGAGGAGGTGGGGGCCGGATACACTTTCTTCTGGAGCGGCCGGCCAAAGGCAGAGCGACGCGACGCTAGTGTTGCCTTTGCCATCCGGAACGACATCGTGGGACGTCTGCCCTGTCTGCCGCAGGGGTATCAATGATCGCCTGATGAGCCTCCGCCTGCCTCTTCGGGGAGACCAGTTCGCCACCATCATCAGCGCCTACGCTCCCCAATGACGAGCTCTGATGCGGCGAAGGACAAATTCTACGAGGACCTGCACGCCTTGCTGGTGACTGTGCCGAAAGAGGACAAGTTAATTGTCGCCCTGGTGACTTCAATGCCCGCGTCGGGACGGACCACGCTGGCTGGCAGGGAGTGCTGGGTCCCCACGGTCTCGGTAGCTGCAACGATAACGGCCTCCTTCTTCTGCGCACGTGTGCGGAACACCGTCTCCTGCTGTCCAGCACCTTCTTCCGCCTTCCGACGCGGGAGAAGGCCACGTGGATGCACCCTCGGTCGCGGCGCTGGCATCTGCTGGACTATGTTCTCGTCCGGAGGCGAGATCGACAGGACGTGCTGGTAACCAAGGCGATCCGCGATGCCGATGGTTGGACAGATCACCGCCTCGTCATTTCTCAGATGAGGCTCCGACTGCAACCCGACGAAGGCCCCAAGGTAAGAGGCCGCCACGTAAGTTAAATACTCTTTTTATTAAATTTGCCTGCTCACTGTTTTGATTTCAGCAACCAAATAACCGAGAAACTGGAGGACCTGCATGCTCCAGATGATACCGCTACCGTGGAGACACGATGGTGTCAACTGCGAAATGTCATCCAGTCCACCGCCCTCGATGTACTCGGACGCGCACACCGTCGACACCAGGACTGGTTTTGACGACAATGACGCCGACATCAGCAACTTACTCGCGGAGAAGAATAGACTACACAAAGCCTACATGGACCTTCGGACTGACGCCACCAAAGCAGCCTTTTTCAGATGCCGGCGCCTTGTACAACAACGGCTGCGGGAGATGCAGGATGCCTGGATGATCCGAAAGGCTGAGGAAATCCAGGGGTATGCGGACCGCAAGGAAATTAAAAACTTTTTCAAAGCCATCAAAGCCATCTACGGCCCGTGTATCAAGGGGTCCGCACCGCTGCTCAGCTCTGACGGCACAACACTGCTGACAGAGAAATCGCAAATTCTGAAGCGCTGGGCCGAGCACTTCAGAAGTGTCCATAATTGCTCATCAGCCATCTCCGATGCTGCCATTGACCGGCTCCCTGAAGTGGACACGAACAATGATCTGGATCTGCCGCCTTCCCTACCAGAAACCATCCGGGCCGTGCAGCAGATTTCCAGCGGTAAAGCACCGGGATCCGACGCAATCCCACCGGAAGTCTACAAGCACGGTGGGCCCCGGCTGATGTCAGAACTCACAACACTGTTCCAGGAGATGTGGCGCCAAGGACAAGTTCCTCAGGATTTCAAAGACGCGACCATCGTCCATCTCTACAAACGGAAGGGGGAACCGGCAATTCTGTGATAATCACAGAGGCATCTCGTTGCTTAACATCGCCGGGAAGATCTTCGCCCGTATCCTTCTCAATCGTCTTAACGGTCACCTAGAGCAGGGCCTGCTCCCGGAAAAGCCAATGTGGCTTCCGCCGACACCGCGGAACAACCGATATGATTTTTGCCGCCCGCCAGCTACAAGAGAAGTGTCAGGAGATGCGAACTCACCTATACACTACCTTTGTGGATCTAACGAAAGCCTTTGACACGGTGAATCGTGACGGACTGTGGAAAGTCATGCAGAAATTCGGCTGTCCTGGGCGGTTCACGCACATGGTGCGTCAGCTTCATGACGGGATGTCGGCGCGCGTCACTGACAACGGGACGGTATCCGAAGCATTCGCAGTGACCAGCGGAGTGAAGCAGGGGGCTGCGTTCTGGCCCCCACCCTCTTCAGTCTCATGTTCTCGGCTATGCTGAAAGACGCCTACCGTGATGAGCAGCCTGGTATCCGCATCGCCTACAGAACTGACGGGCACCTTCTCAACAGTCGGCGTATGCAGGCTCCAACGCGCGTGTCTGCGACTACAGTCCATGACTTGCTCTTCGCGGACGACTGCGCCCTTAACACCGTGACGGAGGAGGACATGCAAAGGAGCATGGACCTCTTCGCCGAAGGCTGCGCCGATTTCGGATTAACAATCAGAGTACAGCCAAAACGGTTTGTCATGCACCAGCCGCCACCCAGCGCGGAATACAATGCTCCTCGAATCAATGTCAGCGGTGCTCAACTCAAAAAGCGTGGAGACCTTCGCTTATCTAGGAAGCACGATTTCGCAACACGAGAATCGATGACGAGGTTGCCCAACGGATTTCCAAAGCTAGTCGGGCCTTCGGCCGGCTGCGGGCCTCCGTGTGGAATCGCCACGGTATTCACCTGAACACCAAACTGAAGATGTACAAGGCCGTCGTCTTGTCGACACTCCTTTTACGGAGCGGAAACCTGGACCGTCTCTCGAACCAAGCCGGGAAGCTGGAATCACTTTCATCTCAGCTGCCTCCGCAGAATACTGAAGCTGAGATGGCAAGACAGGATCCCGGACACGGAAGTCCTGGAGCGGACCGGAATCCTCAGCATCCATGCCATGCTGAGGCAAAGTGCAGCTGCGATGGAGCGGCCACTTGGTAGAATGGACGACGAGCGACTACCCAAACGACTTTTCTACGGAGATGTCGCTACGGGTTCTCGTCGGCAGGGGGTCAAAAACGACGCTACAAGGACACTTTGAAGAAATCGCTGAAGCAACTGCAAATCAACTCGGCGACCTGGGAAGACCTCGCCAGGATAGACCGGCATGGAGAAGATCAGTGAAGACTGGTTCAGCAATCTACGAGGCCAACCGGATCGCCGCCGCCAAAGATAAAGAGCAGCACGAAGTCCCGCAGCGCCCGGACCAACACCGCCAATGCCCAGGCCCTGCCAACATGCCCGCGCTGTCAACGCATCTTCCGCGCGCGAATCGGCCTGGTCGGACATCTTCGGACGCAATGCACCAACAATCCCACAATTCCAATTTCTACGTCAAATTCTGCCAACCCTCATTCTGACTCCCCCACCCTCACTCCTGACATCAATTCCATTACTCCCACCATCATAGAGACCACATCCATCTACTCATCGCCTGTTACCCCCACCACCGCAACCACCATCAGCGATGGGGAATCTCTCCTAAGCTGTACTCAATGCGACCGCACATTCACCTCACGCATCGGCCTGGTCGGTCACTTGCGAATACATCAGTACAGAGACCGGTGAGCCAGTGCCTGGAACACATCACACAGCAGAATCGTCGCCTCCTGCCCTCACTGTACTCAGCGCATTCACTCATCGCATGGGCCTATTCGGTCACATGCGCATCCACTCAACAGCGGAATACACCACAATGCCGACAACACCGATACACCATGCGCACCCTCCGCTCCTGCCATTCTTGGCGCCCCTGACACCCCACTACCATGAATGACATCGCTAGCCTCCACCGGTTTCTCCTGCCCGCACTGCGCCCGCAAATTCAACTCACGCATCGGCCTGGTCGGTCACCTGCGAGATCCATCGCACGGAGGCTGGTGAACCAGTGCCTGGGGCTCCGGCATATAGTCGACGCGCCCGCCTTCACTGACCTCCTTGCTCCCGCACATTTACACACCGCATGGGCCTCTTAGGACACATGCACCTCCCCGACAACCTCCGGTAAACCACCGGAGGCTAAGCTATCAGCACACTACCTACGCAATACATCGGCAACACCCTCACAATCACCATTTGCAGGAGTATATCACGGTTTCCTAGAAACCGTGGCTGAGAGAGATCTGCCAATCTGACGCTTCCACCAGACCACGCCGTCGGCTCAGTGTATATGCTGTGTGTCCGAGTGGCTGACCAGTGGACTGGGAGTCAGACGGCAATGGCTAGCTCCATATCCCTGAGTTTGTGAATCCTGGTGTGAAGCCGTTATGGGGGCCAGGTCGTGCTGTGGCGCGCGAAGACGGGTACGCCGATCCGTCAGCCAATGCGCCTCCACATCAGGCAACTGACCGGCTCGGACAGTAGTCGAGCTGTGGGGTGAGAGAAAGTGAGTCGACAGCTCAGTGCATATTCCTCACTATAAACAATCGACGCGCTTGAGAGCTATCACGGTGCGCTAAAAGCCGTGGCTTGGAAGGTTGCCAACTGACGGGATAACTCGGACCGCGTGGTCAGCCCAATGTGTGTTTGTGGCTGGAGTGGCTGACTGGTGGACTGAGAGTCAGGGTTGCAATGGCTCCTTCTTAATGTGGCCTTTGTGGCCTCCTCCGTGGGATCCGAGCCAGGTGTGGTGGCACGCCCAGGGGCGGCTCCGGCCGCGCCAGCCACCTGCGCCCTCTCCCATCTCCGGTCTTCTGCCCGGCTCTGTCTTGACACCGGGCTCCAGGTGGGGAGAGGAGGAGAGAATGCGGTAGCTGCAGCGCAAGGCTACTATCACTAAAACTAATTCACGCGTAAGTCACCGTCCCTGCACCACCTGATGTGGAGCATACGGTGGACCTCGTCGAAATCGACGGTCGAACTGTCAGGAAAAATTCCCGTATCGAACGATTTCTGGCACAGCAACGATAGCGGTTTCGCCAGCTCTCGAGCAAGTTCGAGGAGAAGCTTTGCTGGAATCTCGTCGGGGCCAGGGGATTTGCATGCCTCCAGCCTTTTTAGTTCTTTAAAGACCGTCTCTTCTCGAAAGAGCATTTCCTAAACAATTGGCACTACCATAGTCTCTTAACTAGATGGAATAAAAACAGCTTCTCTGGTGAAAACCGACTGAAAGAATTGGGAAAAGTGTTCAGCTTTGTTTTTACTTTCTGATATCTCGAAACCGCCATCGTTTCTCATAACAGGGATCGGGTTCCTGTTATGTGTGCTTTTTCTTCCATAGCTGAGAGCAATTTGGGATTGTGAACTGCTCGCTGGAGCAAATCCCTCTCGTAATCCCGTCAGATTTTGAAGATCAAGCTTTTAACCTTGTTCCTTTGATTTTTGTATGCTTGCAGGGCTAAATTTTCATTGGATCGGCAAAATATCTTCCAAAGTTTTCCTTTCCTGTTAATCTCTCTTTTTATATACCTTGTTAACAACTGTGGTCTGTTATATATCCGAAGTTGTGATGGCAGACAGTGGCATTTTTATTAAATTTAACAAAAACTCCTTAAATAAATTCCAGTCCTCAGTGACATTCCCGGAGAAGAGAAAGAACCCAGTCTATTCGTGATGCCTCAGCTCTCATCTTGCAAAAGTCTCCTCGCCATAGATTGGGCCTGTTTTCATTTATTGCAGATGGCATTAAATATAAACCATACTCCCATGAAAGTACTGCATGCTCACTTCGACCAAGTGGAGGAAGGCAGTGTACCTCATCTAGACTGTCAGGATCTTTAGTGAAGACGAGATCTAAACAATTAGCCTGTTGTCCTCCACGCGCTCTCCTTGGAACAAATACATGCTGTGTGAAAAGAGTTTCAAGTGTTGTCTTTAGCAGACGGTGATCGAAGGAAAACTTTGAGCTCTGCGCCTGCTGATCGTTCCATCGAATGCTGGGTGCATTGAAGTCACCCATGAGAACAACATCAGGTCGACAACTAATCTCCTTTATGTTCTCCATCAAACAAGTATCAGCGTCGGTGTCTGTCCCTGGTGGTCGGTAGAGAGTCATGACTTCAAGGGATTGCGATCCCCACGTCTTTATTTTCAGCCAAATAGCCTCAATACCATTGCTAATCTTCTCCGTCATTTTACACACTGTGAAATTACTTTTAACATACATCGCAACTCCTCCACCCTGGCGGTGGGTGCGGTCTTTCCTGAACAGCTGTTACCCGGATAAGGCTACTTCGCAATCGCTGATGTTCTGTGACAGCCATATTTCTGTGATTGCTATAATATCAGGAGACAGAACGGCTACCTGAATTCTCAGTTCGTCGAGCTTCGAAAACAGACTTTGGGCGTTGGTGTACAGAAATTTAAGTATGCAGCAGTCAGCAGAGCCAAATTCCATTTGTCTCGAGTTTGCCAATGCTAATTTGCCACTGCCATCATGAGCATTGGCTGGTTCCAGAGCAATTTTGCGTTGCTCTGTATCATGCGTCCCCTGTAAATCACCAGATTTTTCTCTCCAGCTGCAAGTCTCCTATTCATTTCTATCACTAATTCGCGGCGTTTCAGACGTTCTGCTGGAGATTATTCCGGCTGAAAAAAACCTGTTTATGAGGGTTGCGAAGGTTGGTTTTTCTCGATAAAAGTAGCTTAGCCTCTTCCTTGTTGTCCAAGACGATTTTGATAGGCCGTGGTTTCACATTTTGGGACTGTTCAATATCCTTTTTTCCGAGCCTGAAGGCAGCGCGAACGGTTATCGTCTCTCCTGAATGAAGTATATCATTCAGCAGGTGCTAAAACATATCAAGATCATCGGGTATCCGTTCCTTTGAGATGTGTGCATTTGATTCAGGTAAGCCCTGGATAACAACGCAGTTCTCTCGGTCTAGGGCGTCTTTTGATTCACTGCCGACCATATTTTCACCTGAATGACCAGAGGGATTCATTAGGGTTTGTTTTAAACTTTATAATCGTTTTATGTTGTTTCTCAATGATATCTTGCCACTCATTGGTTTGTTTCGCTCTCAACTAAGGGCTCTTTAGAACTGCTGGGATTGTCGGTAGAAGTCGAGTCTGGAGTCGGAACTGCCTTTGGAAGAGGCATTACTGAAGTTCTCCTGATATTACCGTTATCCAATTTGGTGGTGTTTTGGTGTTTCCCCATTGCAGATTGCTACGCGTTTGAATCTTGGGATGCAACTACGGGCTTTTTAGAGCACCCAGGATGGGAGAATGTTATTTGTGATTCGCTTTGGTCATCATCCATAGGATTCAAAGACTGTGTTCCTGTTATCCGGTCGTTATGAGTATTCGCATCCGAACAATGGGAGTTGTAACAACGTGTAGTTTTTGTACTTTTGGTTCTTTGGTCGCTCCCTATTTAACTGTAATATTTCTAACCGTATTTCGTCGAGTATTGTTATCTTGCAAGAGCTTCCTTAAGTCTGCAAGCTCATTTTCCAGTTTTTGAACTCTTAGTAAAATATGAGAACATACCACACAAGATTCGTCCTCGTATCCGACGGATTTGGCTGACATTACGCTTTTGCGGCAATAAGTCAAATGCTCTACCATTCAATCACGGACCCGGTCTTCTGTCGGTACTCTTTTCAGCATCTAGTCAGTGTCGTTATGTAACTATCTTCGTAGGCCCTAAAGGGATTCTCGAGGTAAGATGGGACTAGCATTCCCCCTTACCGGATGGTTACCACAACTCCAATACAATACATACAGTAGATTGCCTAACTCATGAAGTTTCTATATCAGAATTTGAGGTAGTAGCAGGGCAGGCATTTTAAGGTATTTAAGGTATATGCCTCGTGCAGTGGATGCATTAACCAACAGATATTTGAATATTCCAGCTGTACTTTAAGAAATATACACTAGCTCAGCAATTATTATATTCTCTCGGAAAATACCATTCTAACCTCTAAGCATGTTTAAATCCCCTCTTAAATTATTTGGTATTCCTGTTAAAAGAGCCTGTTTGGTTTGCTTTGCGCTTAGTTTTATCGAAGCAAGGCTTGTAAAGCATCTCCAAATATATTCGTTCCTCTAAAGTAAGAGTCTTCCCCTTCACCAGGAGGTTTACGGTTTTGCTTCGACAACTACCTTTCGAACGTCTGCATGTCCTCAGGTATGGACAAGTCTACACAGTTCAGCTTCCCTTAAAATATATTTCTAATTCAAGGTATTGTGTGACAGAGATTCAAATAAAGTGAAAACTCCAATAAGTGTTTTTTATTAGCCGAACTTTCATGTCTGAGCGCGAGGCATCCGCCATTTAAACCTGGTTCTGAAGGCTTTGGGAATAATGTAGTAACAGCGCCGAAATTAACCAAATATACCTGTCAAACAACTCTTTACTATGTGTGCATTTTTCTGAATTTTACGAACCATCGGAAAACGACTCGTGGATTAATGCCAAAGGTTCTAGGCATTCATGCATTCAAATTAACTGTAGTTTCTTATTTTTACCCCGGAAATGCACAAACATTAATATATCTTATGTTAAAAACATTCAACATTGTTAACTGAACCCCTTAAGATATTTTACCTGATTTGAGTCATGTTTTTACGTCTATATAAATCATACGTAAATTCTCAGATATCTATTGTCCGGGCCTAACTCAATTCCAGACGGCAGGAATAAAAATTGAGCTTGTTAGTTGGAATGAATAGGCATTTCATCGGAAGGTAAAATCCAGAAGGCACATAGGGACACTGTAAAATAATGGTCGTGGAGAAGAGAAGCTATAAGTCATTGTGTGATTGCATACACAAGCAACGTCTTTTGCAACTTCCGAAAGGAACGTACTGCATAACGCAGAAAATAATTGATGTGAAACGATTATTTATGTGGAAAGAAAGGTAAAAACGTATTATTATAAGAACACTTTTACTACAAACTACTGATAGACCACTTGTAGAAAGAAACTTGAGAAAATAGGAGCAATTTTGGTAGAGAGAATAAGATGGTGGCAGTCATTAACGTTCAAATTTCATGAAAATGCAAAATTTATGTTTCCGCATTTCCATCATGTAACTTTATCAATGTGAACGTACGCAAGAGGTTTCCCACGAAATCTGAAACGCGCTAATGTAACGACTTAAAAGGACTGAGATAAGTAGGCGTTCAGAGGGTTAACCCATACGTCATATATCAAATATTAGAGCAATCACAGTTTTGAATAAGAAGATATTAAAATGACAGAATGGAAAAATAATTGGGTGTCTAACAATCTTTCAGCCAAAACTTCACACCAATTTGATATAACTTTTCAACAAAAAAACTGAAAATGACATTAACTGGGCAATACTGCCATCTGCCACATGCACATATAAAGGCAGCACCTGGGATGAATGTAGCACCAATGGGTATTACGTGGTAATTCCACAGTGGTTGATTGTCTTCAAACCAAATGTTCATTGAAATTTCGTATCTGACCCTAAAAAGTCATTTTCGGGTCACCTGACTCCATGTCCTGCATATACTAATCTCATAAATTATTTCCCTGAGTAGCACCATTCCTTTAGGACAAAACGTAGAGTAATAGGTTTTGGCAGATTTGGATAATTCCTTTGACCCAGTATCAGTATCAGTATATTTGACGCAAATGTAGGTGAGTCACCTTTGGATTCCCTATTTGCACTAGCGAGAATTGTTATCAAAAAATAGTATCTCGATATGTTTGCGAGGCCAATTGATATGAGCCAACTGGCTGGAGCATAGTTGAAAAAGAGCAGACTGAAAAAAATCCCAATGATATTTAGGAGAAAAGACTGTCACCCTTGGGGAGGGGGTCCAACGGGGGCATCACGGAGGTCACATGACTCAGCACCGAAGTGCGGAAGGTGCAGCCAGACACTCCCTTGCTGGTTGCAGAGTCCGCCGAGTCATTTCAAGGCAGAAATATCCACCCAGATCATTCTCGGTCCTTTGCGGTTCAAACCAAGGCATAACGTCCTTAGACCGCATGGACGATGGCCGCCAGGTCCAGCTGATGCGAACACTCACGGTGTCACCACGGTGTGCGAATAATTCAGCAGCGAAGACCTCGGGGACCTCAGCATGGGAATTATGAGAGTGCAAGCCCTCGAATGAAAATAACAAACATAAATAAATGTTACTCAAATAGAGCTAATAGTATCCTAAATACCTTTTTTTCTGACGTCACTCTTGCAGCTTTCAGTTTGTTTTGTAGCTGGCACCATTATATCGATCTAACTTTCGCTTAAAAACCTCCGAGGTGTCCGACATAACAACATCCAGAGGAAGCTTATTTCAAGCTTCAACTACTCTTTTGGAGAAGAAGTACTTCCGAGTGTCTAGCCTTGCTCGAGTCACATGTAATTTGAGAGGATGACCTCTCAAGTTCGTTGTTGTTGCTAACTCGAAGAAATCACCTGGGACGAGACAACAGTCCTGGACGCGTAGTATGCGGAATGTTAATATCAGGTCTCTACGAAGCTGTCTATAGCGCAAGGGAAAGAGATTGAGATTCGACAGCCGTGTTTCATAAGGCTGTGAGCCATGTCCAAGGACACGTTTGGTTGCTCGCCTTTGGACCTTTTCGAGGATGTTGATGTCCTTCGCCGCCCAGGGTCTCCAAGCTTGGATAATGGACACCAACTGCGGCCGCAAGAATATTCCGAAGACTTTCGCGAAGTAGTCGGCAGTGAAGGCTGAAAAAGCTCGTTTGACGAGGTACAGCATTGACATGGCGGACTTCGCTACCTTTGCGCAATGTAGGGAGGGTTTAAGTGAGGGCGTGATCCAGACTCCCAGGTCCTTTTGGGCATCCAAATCTCTCAATGAAATGCCATTCATACGGTAAACCGTACGGTTCGAAGGATTGCTTTTTCCAACTCGTATAATGTTGCACTTGCTCTCATTGAATGGCAAGAGCCAGTCATTTGACCATTTCTGGAGTCGATTTAAGTTTGCCGGCAAGTTCTCTTCGTCAGCCGCAGTTTGAATGACGTGCCAAAGTTTGAGATCATCGGCAAACATAGCAATATCGCAGTCCAGTTCATTGGCACAATCGTTGGTGTAGATAATGAACAAAATAGGGCCGAGAACAGAGCCTTTGGGAACAGCACTCTCAACCTCAACCCTGGCCGACTGTTTGTCGCTTATATGGCTATTTTGTGAACGGCCATTTAGGAAGTTTTCTATCCATTACAGAAGTCTACCTCTTACTCCTATGCGGTGGAGTTTATAAAGCAGGCGGTGGTGCGGCACGCTATCGAAAGCCTTTTTGAAGTCAATTTAGTCTGCGTGCACCGTATTTCCTCTCTCGACCGCCTCAGTCCAACGTTCTCAACAATAGAGCAAATTTGTGACGCAGGACCTGCCTCTACGGAAACCGTGCTGGACCTTGGAATACTGTGGTTATGTTCTAGGAACTGCATTAGTTGTTGCTGAATTATTTTTACCATGATTTCACAGCAAATCAAAGTAAGGCTGACCAGTCGATAATTGTTTGCAGAGACCCGGCTTCCACCCTTATAGAGCGGCATAATCCATGCGGATTTCCAGTCAACTGGTAGACTTCCGGTCTGGAAGGATGTTTGGAAAAGCGTAGAGAGTGGTCTTGCCAGTTTTCTCGCGAACTCTTTCAACAGCTTTGCAGGTACTGCATTGGGATCCGGTGACTTAGATTCCTTTAGCCCTAAAAGTTTCTTGAGGACAATAGTCTCGGTGAAATGAACAGCCTCGACTATTGTATCCATTTCGGAGCCATCGGTAGGGTAATCGTATCTCGTTTCCTTTGTGAAAACAGACCGGAAAAATTCAGAAAGATGATAAGCCTTTGCACTGTCTTCAGTAAGGTCTATGCCCTAAGTGGTCCTCAGCAGGGGTATCGGATCCTTGTTCCGTGTATTCTGCCTGAGGTAACCGTAAAAGAGTTTCGGGTTCGCGGTGGCCCGTTTAAGCAGGTCCACTTCAAAAGTCTGTCTTGTTCTAAAAATAAGGCCCTTGACCCGATTTCTCTGCATTTTTTTACGCATTTAAAGATGCAGGAGTTCTGTCCGCAATCTCCGCTTTTTGTTTACTTCGATTTTTAAGGCCTGCCTAAGCCATCGTGGTCTGTTGGTTAAGCTTATTCTCAAAATCGGACAGTGATTTTCGATGAGCCTGTGCAGTATGTCCCGGAACGTTTCCCAGTCCTTGGTCATGTTTTCAACGAAAAAAGGTTCCCACTGAGTGCGTGTGGGTTCAGCTTTCATTCCACCGAAATTACCTTGCCCTATATTCCTTCTGACTGTTGTGGGTCTTTCTGGTATAGAAAATAGTGATTATTCCCATCGCAGTACCACGTGGTCACTTTTACCTAGCGGCGGTATACATGACACTTCGTCGATGCTGTCCTGCGACTTTCTTGAGAACTAGGTCCAGGTAATTGGCCTGTTGTCCTTCGCGCACCCTTGTTGGAAAAGTGACATGCTGTGTGAGAAGTAGCTTTAGCGTCGTGCTCAGAAGGCAACCGTCAAAGGCTAGATCAGAACTATTTGCGCAGGCCAAGCTTCAGTCGATGTGAGGCGCATTGAAGTCACCCATGATCAGGATATCCAACTGTGTAGCAATTTTTTCAAGCTCCTCTAGCAGAAAAGCATCGGCTGCGGGGTCTTTTCTCTGTTTACGGTAGACTTTCAGGACATCTAGACTTGATGAACCTGACACTTTTATGGATAGCCATATCGCCTCGGAAGTAGACGCCAGCTCATCAGTTTTGTCTAAAACTGTAAGTTTGCTTTTCACATATATGAGTACGCCGCCTCCTTGACGCTCTTTCCTGTCTGTTCTAAAAAGTTGGTAGCCAGCCATAGTTACCTCCCGGTCATCCACATGTTGGGACAACCAAGTTTCTGTTAGGGAAATTATATGAGAAGATAGATCGCAGACATGAATCTTAAGCTCGTCGAGCTTCGATAGCATACTCTGTGCATTGGTGTACATGAATGTTCGTTTTCGGTTTGCCCGGGAAGTGTTTACGGTTAGGCTCGAGCCCCCCTTTTCTGGGTCGACTGCATGGTCATTCGGAACGGGCTTCTCCAGGGGGAGAACAATGGACGATGGATCACTTGGTTGTTGTAAATAACCAAATTTGTTTCCCCTTCGTTGAGCGGCCATCTGAGTTCGATTACAAGTTGATGGCATTTTTCCGCTCCACAGGGGAGAAGTCCTGTCGGAAAAAACTCCAGGGTTTGAGTTTTTTAACTTAAAGCGTCTAGACAGAATGAGACTGACATCCTGGATACTGGTCAAGATAACTTTTAGAGGCCTAGGACGTGTTGATTCAGATTGGCTCTCGAGCCGTTTTCCCAGGCGGAAGGCTTTTTCCAGTTCAATCGACGTATTTCCTGTGGTGGGCAAGGCAATGGTCAAAGCCCCTTGTTCGAGCTTTTTGAGGCATCTCTCGAAGTCGGTTGCTCATTAACGTTTTCCTTCTTGGTGTCAGATTTTTGTTTTGGAAGGCCTTTTTTAGGCGGACTGTTTTTGTCCTGCGCCATTGCTTGTTGTTGTGCGGTAGCCGTAGCAGCTGCCAAAGTTGTTGTTGGGATACCCTTTGATCGACTATTAATGTTTCTGCTCCTGGTAAGTCGCTCAGTGGACTCCTGAGTGACATCTACTGCATTAGAGGTGCCTTTTAACGCAGATTTATTTTTCTTATCTCATCCTCGAGCTGGTTTAGCTTCATGGACAGTTTCTGAAAGCCACTACAAATGGCAGTGCCGTCAATAGCGTGAATATTAATTTGAGAGAGCGCCCACCACCGTGATGAGGTGGTCGAGTGGTTAACGAGCGTCACCATGGCATTGGTGGTCGCTGGCTCAATCCCTGGCTTGTGGCATGACTTTTTGAATTCTTGTGTGGTGACTTACGAACCAACGAGTGGCTAGGTTTAGGTTTAGGTTACACTACCAGCGGTTTTACACAAGCAGTATCTAAATTATCTACTCCGCCTTTTTTGCAAATTAATGAAAACCCTCGGAACATTCTTAAGTACGTCTGCTAGTGGAAGTTTTTGGAAGTATTTATTATAACGAGTTACTTGATATAAATTCCACAATCAGTTAGACAGAATATGATAATGAAATACTCAGCCTGTTTTGTAGATAGTCTTCAGAAACGCTGACGAGCAGTTAGCGACTGGATTGGACTGGTAGGTTGTGTAGGCCAAGCCAAGATTTTCGGCAGGGTGCTCGATTTGGTGAACTCTCCTGGTCAAACACTGAGGGTTCCGAAGGCAACTGGATGGAAGATTCAATTAATTGATTCAAATATTTGAACCAATTAATATCTGTGGACTGATTGTTTCAGTGCAAAGACTCGATTGAAATCGGTCTTCTTGCGGCTAAAAATTTCCACTTATGAACAACTCGGCAGCCTCCTTGGGATTCGAACCAAAGGGAGTAAGGGTGGGGGCTTCAGTTCACGAGTCACGAGACCTCGACCAGGGGCAGTAAGATCAATCATATCGGGATTAGTGGGAGTTATTAAAACCTGCCAAACAACCCCTATTTATTAATTGAGCCTGTTAGTTATCTGGTGGACTTTAGATTTATTACTTAGAACGTCCTTATTGAACAAGCAGCTTACTGTATTCGAATTAGCGGATTCCATAAATTTCAGTAGGCAGGGTTGGTACCTGTACCCAAACGTGATTAGCTCATGGCTCCCGGTGGAGCTACGTAGCTCAGTTGGTCAGAGCGTTGGTTTTACGCAAGCCTAGCATTCGCTGTCCTGGGCTTCAATCCCACCGTGGTCATCGATCTTTTCACTATTCAGTCGAGGAAAAAGAAAACTCTAAATCATTTCAACAAGCCATTCACTAAGTTCCCTTTCATTTCGCACACAACTGAAACGTTAAAAAAGGTTTTCACAAAATAAAATGGATAATCGCACACATACAATTGTTGCGCTATTGCAGCAATAAAGTTTTATAAGCTGTGTTTATTTTAACTAAGCGCAATGTTGTATATGCTAATCGAATAAACTTCTGAATCTGTTGAGTGTACCGTTATGTATACAATGAGCATAACAGCATAAATCATGTTCTCATAAGAGTCTATTATTTTTTGAGAGGATCGGATAATATACCTCTTTAATTGTAACCTTACTGTTGGCTTTTCAGCCCTTCACTGAATTTCGACGGTTTGATGAAAAGCTGGTTCTATATGACTGGAGAGTAAAAATTAATAAAGGCGTGTAAGTACCTAGCAAAAAGAGGGTTGCATTAATTTAAAAACGGCTAGTTAATGGAATTTTTAATTATGAAAAGAAGGCTTCTGTGTTCATGAAAGTATGGCACTTCAGTTGAAGTATCGCAAGTTGGTCACAACTGTTTTTATAGAAAGATATAAGTTAAATGAATAAACGCTGACTTCAATTGAACCTACGTACATCAGGAAATCCCAACCCTTAAGTTCAAGCTTTGACAGAGATATATTGGGGGATCTAACTCAGGGATGCCTCTGACTCTTGAAAACATTGTACTGCGGGTCATGCAAGTCCTTCGAACATTCATCGAGTTAAAATTTCCATGGATAGTGTGACTCATATTTCCTAATTCGTGAATTAAGAATACCACTTCATTGTTTGCTCTGAAGGTTTTTGTCGGTTATTTTACATTCTTTTTTCTGCGGAGCATGAGAAATTTGATGATCATGGTAGATAATAATCGATTTTCTCAATAAAAGGCAAAATTCATGCCTAAAAAAAGGTTTTTCGCATTCGCTGTATATTCGCAATCTTCAAGAAATAGTGACATAAAAGTCATTTTGCAAACATTTGCTTTGACGATTCATCCTCAGGTCACTAAAATTGCATGGAGGATTAATGAGTTTTGGTTTATATGTGTATCAGAGATTTGGTCACACCGAAATGTATCATATTTCTGTCATGCACCCGAGTTTGTTGAAAATAATTCAGTAGGTTTAAATGAGTAGGTTTAATTATATCCGTCACTGAGCGTGACGGACATTACATGAAATAATTGACAAAATATGAATTCGTTCTAACTACATTCACTGTAGCGCTGAGGCAAGTATCCGGGTTCATGTACAATGCAAAACAAACAGTTCAGCTCTTCTTCAACCTGACGTGTAACAAACTGGTGTGAAATCTGTCCATACATTAATTGAGGAACGCTCACCGATCGGTTATGGAACTCACTCATCTCGTTCTGCCTTGGGACTCACTCTCGAGGCCCCCAGCAGTCGCACAGTGGCTAGTATTAAAATGACCTTAAAATGGACTCGTAATATAAGATTTTATAGAGGCCAGAGGTCGGTAAGACTAATTACTTACTTAAAATTTTCTAGTCATGAACCGATGACCAAAATACCACGTTGTAGAATAAACTTGAAATAAACTCTTCAAGACAAACTTTGCAGATTCGATCCTAAAGTTGATGCGAACGTCTGAAACGAATTTCTCTACTGGAATAACAGCATATTATTCATTAATTTTTATTCATCAGCGGTAGCATCTCTGTCAGTAGGTATCTTACGCATACTCCTAAAATAGGTGCTAGCTAAAAACCCGTATGCTTGTTTCAATTATTTTCTGCAAGCTGTCCATTGTCCTAACCTTTCGCCAACAAACTTTGAAACGTCTGAAAGCACATGCCTACTACAGGTCTCCATCACCCAGAAGCGGTCTTATTGGAAAAATCGAAAGGGCGACCGTTATAGGTTTATTGTACTGCTGACGTTCCGGAGAACGTGGCCAGCTAATGGTTACTACAGCCCTAAATTCCCAAAATTGGTCCAATGGTTTGCCAGGCTGGTCGGCCTTCGGCTGATTGCATTTTTGCTTTTTTCTCTATCTTGGTCTCTTAGTGGATATTTGGCGTGTTTGACAGCTGCGTGTTGTATAAGTTATCCTCTCGGTAGTTGGTGGTTGAGCCTTCCCCTCCACCATCGGGGAGTTTGTTGCCAGGCTGTATCTTCACCATTTTTTTAGATTTCGATGTAGCTGGCTTGTCTCTGTCTTCGTTTTCATAATTGCGCAAGACTTTTAGGCTGCAATAAGATCAGGGTACCTCATGATGGAGTTGACATCTGAGTGTCATGCCTCGAGTGTGAGTCGTTCTGTCCTTGTGTTGCTCCGACCTAAGATTGCCTCGCCCTGGGCGCGAAAAGTATGGTCAGCCTCAGAGTTGACAATTTATGCTCGTGCAGGCAGGTGGAACATTTTCTTGCGGTCACCCCAACTATGGACTGCATTTTTTGTAGACAACCGCCGAGATTTTGGTGAATGGTAGCGTGTCCTTAGGTGGAATCAAGTGGTGACGGGCTGTAGAAGGCGAGAAAGCACCACCTTGACACTTTTAATGTAGGGAATTGCTCTCCAGACTCCGAGTTGCTGCTCCTTTGGCTGGTTCTATTCACTCGACGCCTGTTTTGTTCGATAAAATGGCTCGGATAACCATTGGCTTGGAAGAGGTTACGAAGGCGGAGTCGTGCAGCCCTTCTGTTGGCTGGCGTGCTGCAAAGACCATGACAAGACGGCCGCATCGAAAACAGTCTAGACAGGCCCTGACAACGAACTCTTCCGGTGGAGGGTGCAGCAAAGCTATTAGATCGAACAAACACCGCAGAGGTTCAGCCACCAGCCATCAAGGTAATGACTAATTACACAAGCAGCTGTCAAGTCCATCCAACGGCCGAGCCAGCCAAAGTAAAAGAAAGTCTAATAGCTTGGCAAGTCATTTGTATTCTCGTTTGATTTTTGCATTTAACGCTTTGACAACTGTGAGCAGTGCAATAAATCTGTGCCAGTGAACCCTTCCTACGTGTCAAATTATCACCCCGTAACTCTCAACTTTACCAAACTTAGCAAACCTATTATAATCGTCCACATCGCGGAAGGCACTGGGTCCATGAGGATTTGACCAGCAGTTTTATGCAAAAAGGGATTTATTGAGCCAGTGACCTTTGTTTACAACACGATCCTGTCTCCTTTTACACCCCCGTTGGCTACCATATTTAGTAACCGTGGCCGGTTTTTGCTTTAGAAAAATTTCAGTTGTTTACTTTTGTACCGATTCTGGGCTAGAATCTCAAAGTCTCGTATGAGTATAGACACAGTGGAAATTTGAGTCCACAGAAGCAGTTGCCGAGAGATAGACTTGATCACTAGAAGGAAAACCCTATTCGCCCCACATTTCGTATTCATGCTCAAAATACGCTTGCAGAGCAAATACGATTAAACGTAGAATCGTCTCGGACATTCCCGAATCCTCCAACTCCTGGAGTCCTCTCTCAGAACATACATCACGTTCAACGGAACAACGTACGAGCAGCAATGACTTCCCTCCTCCATATTCTGTCCTCAGACGTTGCCTGCGACGAGTAATTACCTCTGTGTGGAACGCACGGGTGACCACCACTCCCAAAACCAATCTCGGCCGAGTGGGTATCACACCATAAATCAACAGGAGTGATGAAATTACGATGGTGAACGATTCAGCTCCGAGTACTCACGCCAATATATGTTATGAATGCGGGAGACGCTAATTGTGATATGTATGTATTGTTATAGCAACTGCATCCTAGCACTACTGCAGCCGCTGTGTATTAGTTATCCCAATGCGACGCTCACTATGATGATGAATTCCAGGTGAACCAAAAACGTAAGGCAAGTAAAAAGTTTTTCTGAGTGGTCACGCAGCCCTCTTCCCAACTGTATCCTCACACTCACATTTACGCCTGTATCCGCGAATGATTATCTGATTATTCTGTAGTGTTTTTGGTCCCATTTTGGTGCAGCCTTCCCATCCATTGCAGCAAAAATCGGAAGCAGTGCAATTCTTTCGAACAGTTATAAGGCTACAGGATGTAACATGGAAAGTGCTTTGATGAATTATGTGGAAGGCAGAGTCAGTATGGCCGCTGGAATGTGTTTGTCATTCAAAGATAGCACAGAAGGAAATTCGCTTCAGAATAACGGGTTTTAATAGGACTCCGATTAGGAAACTTATATGTTATGTGGGCGAATACAAGTCCTCAAAATAGTTTCATTTCGTCCGTGTCCTTACGAGGGTTAGGACTTAATGTGATCAGTGATTATGATGCGAGTCCCGTTCATTCAAAGCTAAATTAAGTGCGATAAAAGGTTAAAGATTAAAACATCATCAAATATCGTCAAATGAGGGTAGCTGGGCAGTAAGGAACTAAACTTACTGGGTCAAAGGAAATGTTGAAGTGTGAAACCCGTATACGTCGCCGAATCACCACTACATCAGCTGTCGACCGAATTCACCGACAAAGCGATCTAGTATCGCTTGCCGATGCCTAAGAGGCCTCGATGCCATCTTTTCAGTGGCAGGTAAAACCCTGGTGTAAAAATAGCCCTAAAACCGCAACCTTCGATTCTGTTCAACCAGTCTGGAGACAGATTACTAAGTATGAACTTATTGGTTAAGATTGGATAATTTTTGATCAGTGACACATTAAAATAATGATCTTGTACACTCGTAGCACAGCACACAACATCAGACAAATTGACAGAGAGACCTACAAAGGGATCCTAGCAATAGCGTGCTGTTGCCTCTGGTTCTTAAAGGAGACTTCTTTCGAAATCAAGGTGTGACAGTCATAACTGCGCGCCATAAGACTGTTTAAAGCGGAGCTTTAGCACCATACTAGTTGCAACCTCATCAAATAATAATCTGGTCAGGAAGCCTCGCGTTTCAGGTGGCCTTATTGGATCCTCGCAATACCCTACATCGGATAAAAATTGGAAGTTGAGCCTCTACATAACGAATTACATTGTTAGCCAAGAAGCTCAACTGCTACAGAAGTGGAGCCGTAAAAACGCACCGGACCTTGGCATGATCCATGATAGCGCACAAATCAGAAGCATTACCATGGCCATAAATGAATGACCCATGCACTGTAAAACTGTGGTGTAAGTTCCGTGAATTTCTGAGACAAACTTAAACAGCTTGTAAGCCCGTCTGTGGTAAAATAGCTATGAAATTGCGGGGTTACTTAAGAAGTCTCCCTGAGTGTGTGTGTGTGTGTGTGCCCCCTAAACGGGCCACGTGGTAGATGCGTTGGACCAACACGGGGGCCACATTAGGGCATGGCAGGCGTTATTCGGGTTGCGCTCCCATAACAAATGCCGAACATGTAGGTGTGGTGGCACGCCCTAGGGGCGGCTAGACATAGGGGCCCAGCCGCGCCAGCCACCTGCGTCCTCTCCCGCCTCCGGTCTTCTTGACTCTGTCTTGACACCGGGCTCAGGTGGGGAGGAGAAAGTGCGGTAGATGCAGCGCAAGTCTACTATCACTTTAAAACTAATTCACGCGCAAGTCACCGTCCCTGCACCACTTTCCCATGAGCATACGGTGGACATCGTCGGATTACGATGGTCGAACTGTCGTGTACACTCAGACCTCGCAGTTAGTCCAATGTGTGTCGTGTGGAGTGGCTGACTGGTGGTCTGAGAGTCAGGCTGCGATGGCTCCTTCTTAACGTGACCTCTGGCTTTCTCACACATGTGAGATGTAAGCCGTTCAACCCCCTGTTGTGTGAAATCCTGGTGCTCGTGTTTGGGGACCAGGTCGTGTACGTAGTACACGTAGAAGAGGTCACCAGCAGCTGCACCCACTTCCGCATCAGACAACTGACCGGCTCGGACAGTGGTCTGACTGTGGGGGTGGGGAGAGAGTGAGGTCGACAGCTCAGTGCATATTCCTCACTATAAACAATCTGACGCGCTTGAAACTATCACGGTGCGCTAAAAGCCGTGGCTTGGAAGGTTGCCAACTGACGGGATAACTCGGACCGCGTGGTCAGCCCAATGTGTGTTTTGTGTGGAGTGGCTGACTGGCGGACTGAGAGTCAGGCTGCAATGGCTCCTTCTTAATGTGGCCTTTATGGCACTCCCACACCGTGGGATCCGAGCCAGGTGTGGTGGCACGCCCAGGGGCGGCTCCGGCCGCGCCAGCCACCTGCGCCCTCTCCCACCTCCGGTCTTCTTGACTCTGTCTTGACACCGGGCTCAGGTGGGGGAGGAGGAGAGAGTGCGGTAGCTGCAGCGCAAGGCTACTATCACTTAAAACTAATTCACGCGCAAGTCACCGTCCCTGCACCACCTTTCCGTGGAGCATACGGTGGACCTCGTCGAAATCGACGGTCGAACTGTCGTGTGTGTGTGTGTGTGTGTGTGTGTGTGTGTGTGTGTGTGTGTGTGTGTGTGTGTGTGTGTGTGTGTGTGTGTGTGTGTGTGTGTGTGTGTGTGTGTGTGTGTGTGTGTGTGAGAGAGAGAGAGGGAGAGAGAGAGAGGGGATTTTGCTTAAGACAAACGCCTTCCTATGAGGTCTGACCAGATCGGCCGGAGGCGTCCGCACTTATGGTAGCCCTGTACGTCCTTCAGCAAAATAGCCAAAATTAAATGGCTATTCATGCCTCAGCTAAAACTGCCGAGACAAAGGAAGTAAGGAACAGAAGCAGATAGCAGGTAGCAAGGTAGCGCAGCGCATCTGGGCCACTACCAATGGAAGTGCAAAAACCGAATGTAGAAGGAACTATCGGGCGATAACTTGTTGCAAACAAGACAAACTCAGCTACTTATATTACGGTGAAGAATTAATAACAGGTGTGAATTACGCCAAGTGGAGGAGGCAATTTAATGTAGAAAAACGACGATTTTGCTATTGCCCTTGCCACGAGGTAACGCAGAAACACTACTGTCTTGGAAGAACCAAGACCACCGGCTTATCAATGCGACACTGAAAATCGTCCTTTCATAAACTATAGGAAGTCCATAGAGCTTGCACGTGGACTTAGCGTGTAACCGAAGTCACTAATTCGTCTTGCAAACTTGATACTTGGACATTCTGACTTTAGTGGGTAGGGAAGTTTGCTACTGGTCGCATTCAGTTGAAACAAGAAATTGAGGTACGATGACTGGCAATCTTAAGGGTGTGTCAGCTGAGACATGAACTCGAGTTCATCACTTGGATTTCAGGTTTGACAACGCAGAGTCTTGTTTTACGTAGATACATACGAATTTGGGGAAAGAAGCAACGTGTGTGCTGGTCGCATCACAGAGCATGGAAAGCTAGGATTTGATTGCGGCCAATCTGCTTGCTCTTCAGCCTACTCCTTCCAAAATAAGTTTCTCTTTGGGTCTTCTTGAGCTTCACTTGGGCTAACCTTTGTTACTCAATTAGGTGATATGAGATGAGAATTGTCGATGTTAAGTACTGTTTGGACTAACTTGAACACGCAAGTTTCTTTTGCCTTTTATTCAGGTAATTCACACAGTAAAAATTCATCCATACCGTGTGTTATAGGAATGCGGTGCAGTAATATTAACAATTTAATGCTGTTTGAAAATTCAGCCGTTTCGTCGAGTTTCGTGACAAGTATTACAGCCTAACTGAACATAATATATCTTTCCTCTCCGGACACGAGCAGGACATTCAAGACATAACCTCCGAATGCTAACATTTTCAGCTAGTGGCTCAACCCTCCACAGGTTCCGATTCCACGCCACCACTGTTTCCATACAAAAGACAGCTCATCAGCTGTTCCTAAAGTCACGCTGTTGGATAAAATCCCTATTGAGTCGGTTTCGTCCACAGTAGCTTACCAGATTGACCCACTAACTGAATTCCGTCAAAAAATGAACAGACTACTTCCCGCAGCTCATTCTGGGACTGTGCTTTCCCCGAGGGAGTGCATGGGGTTGTCGATGTTTTATCTAGCTGGGTAGCGCAACCGCCAGAGAGGCAGTCCCCCTGAAATTGGACAAGTTGGATGGACAAATGGCAGTTCAGTTTGGGACACCGAAACGGGCATATCCAGGTACGATGGTTGACCACTTGAGGTTTTCCAACTCACAAATCAGAGAAGACACAGTTACTGGACAAACTTTACTGGGGCGAAAAAGCGCACACGTAGCTCAGCAAGCAGCTGCTGTGAGCGGTCTCGTAAGACGAGTGACGGCTGTCGACATTTGTTAGCCCGAGCATGATGCGCATGCGTGCGCCTGAAGCCAATCAACGATCGATACCGCGTCAAGTAACCTCAAGCTCTCGCTAGGCTAGGGCCAAGTAATCGATTGGCGAGGGAAGGGAGAGGGTAGACGGCCTGGGTGATCGGCCGCGTTGGCGATCGCAGGAGGAGACTGTCACAGACTAAGCTAACTTTAGCAAACAACCGCAGATAAGTCCGCGATTAAATTTACCCTTTCCACTCTCCACTGGGAGAGGGTGAATGCAAATTTAAATTGAGCCTTTGATACTGCATCGTAATGCTAATAATGGATAATATTATCGAATACTAACGGAACACCTATTCCTGATCACAACACGACTGGAGAATTACATGCTGCAGGATGACAACACAGCTCCTCATCGGATGAGGAATGCTGAAATCATTTAATAGACCAACAGGATAGGAATCATCCCATCTCTGGCGCGATCACTAGACTGGAGTCCGATTATGCACGTGTGAGAGTTTCCGCCTAACTTGCACTGCCAGGAGGTGCTTAAATTAACCTTGGGGCGAAATGCCTGCGGCATTACTAAACCAGTTACTCAGAGGCCTGTCTCAGAAGGTTGGGGGTGTGTTGGCGAGAAGTAGTGGGAATGCGAGATGATGGATTTAAATGCACCAGCGTGCGCTTTGTGGGATAAATATTACTGCTGCTGCATCTTTGTACCTCCTCGGTATTTTTGGAAACACAACATCTTAATAGCATTTTGGCTCGCGTCACTGGCCACCGCTGGGCTTAGATCACGTCTGGATGCGTGGCCAAGGCGATATGTCGTGCAGGTGGCTGGACGTACTACCGCTTTTTCGTCTCGAAGACGAGGCTTGGGCCATAAGCCCGCAGGTTTTCATAGGATAAGCAAACACCTTCAAATCCCACATCCGTCTGCTCGGTCACCTGTGAGCCCATCTTACCGCGAACCCGTCATATGCCTAACCCACCCTAACTGTCTCAAGACATTTAAACAGCTATAAACACCTTCACAAAAATCGTCAGCGAAGCAACACAGTACACCCACCCTTCCCAGCACAAATGCACCTAGACTGTGCTTGGTCACACTCGACCGCCGCGTCTCCATGACGCTATCAACAACCCAACACTCAAACAATGGTAGATGGGCACTTACCGATCTCCTTACAGGATATCCTCGTCATGTCATGCCTTGGGACTCACTCTAGAGCCATGCCAGCAGCCACACAGCGGCGAGTAAATAAGCAGAATAGCATTACTGACAAAGACGAGGGAGATAATTATGTCCTCTAAAGCAAGCAGTGGGCGTCCCTCCTCCAGGGTTAATGTACCCAATGTCAAACGACAGGGCAACCAGCCCCTATCTCAATGGCTAGGGTGTTCACCTTCTTACCAATAGGTCGTGGGTTCGAGTCTCGGGGGTTGCATCATGAGGGGTTGGGTATTGCAGGCTGATGACACCTAATAAGCCCGCTCACATGGTCGCCAGCGCCACAGCTTCCACCTACCAAGCATTGCATATGGGTGCGTGAGAACCTCCGCCAATGCCATGACGCTAATCTCTTAACCGACTGGCCTCAGCCGGATTAAGCCTCCGACGGCCAAAGTTTGGCTGACACTGGCCTGGTGAGAGAGCTTGTGGCAATGGCCTGCATAGCTTCCGGCACGCTCTTCTGTCTCAATAAAGCATGCCCACCCTAATATGTCGCCCCTGACTTGTGAGTGGGGGCCTTCGGGTTGTCAGTCACAGAGCACTCTCGCGTCTACGCCCCAGTTCGACAGTCATTCCACTATCCATAGTCTTTGTTGCTAGTGCTACGACGCAAATAGAATTTACCCACCCACCGAGGCCGCCGGTGGGGCCTTGTAGCTCAGTTGGCTAGAGCGTTGGCTATACTAAAGCCTTCCCCAATCTGGCGTGGGTTCGAATCCCATCGAGGCCACTGAGTTTTTCAAAGTGGGTCAAACGAATTAACCTATAACCTACATGACGAGGAACCGATTGCATATGTATATATGCCCCGCAACATGGCATTAGGTTGTATGTAGCATGCCTAGACAAACTCTTTGGCTTTGTCAACCTCTGCACGCAATCACATCACGAGTTAGCCAACGGGCCAAGACGGCCACCTGATTCATAGGAGATGGGTGGTGGAAGAGAAAAAGACAACCGCTTGGGAATTCCCTCCCCCACATGTCGAAACAATTAATTCCTCACTATAATAAATCCGACGCATTGGATTCTATCACAATGCACTATTAGTCGTGGTCTGAAAATTTCTCAACTGACGTGATAACGCGATCCTTTTCAGGACTGAGGGTCAGACGGCTATGGTTCCTTATTAGTGCGACCGTCGTGGCATTCTCCCATATGACAGGGTCGGACCCTCGGGGCCGAATAAAGTGGCCTGGTACACTTAATGTAGTGACTATGTCGGTGTGTGACGGGCTGTTTAGCTTTGCTAGCCACTACAAGACACGCATATCTGGTCATCCAGCCTCTTTCTTTCGCAGTACGGTGGGTGTAGGAAGAGAAGTTGAGGCAGTTCTTTCGAATTCACTACAAGTAAGTCCCACACACGTCGCTGTTGCGGCGGCATACCTCGGCGTTAGCGAACTACCTTGGCCCTCTGACCTCAGATTTGAGTGCACACGGCATGTGCACCTGCGCGCCCTCCTATCTTCTGGACCTATGCATGTCCATTAACCAGGTCGCTAGGTTCGGTCCTCATCGCGACGTGAATCGATAAGGGCGGGGGAAGATTCAAGCATCGGGGCCAGCACACGCAACCAGTTGTCACCTCTGGGCCCTAACCCTAATTCGTAGCGAGGTGGTGACGGACAAGAAAGCACGACTGTAGCTAAATCGAAAACGCGTCAAGGGACGGTCCAGATACAACACAATTAGTTCGGTCTAATTGAAAGTAACGGGAAGGTTCACCTGTGAGCCGCCTTAATATTGTCTGTAGTAGCACAAAAAGCGATAAGCACCTAAAATGAGGTTTTGCTAGTTTTTATAAAGATTATGAATTCTTCTAAACCATGAGGCACGTGCTACAATGAATGACATGTTTAACTTCACGTGCACGAGACTGTGATTCGAGATTCATTGCAGCAGGTACAGGCTCCACTGTAATTCCAACTCACGCAACCTGTTTAATCTCAGATGTTTGGAGACTTCTAGCGTACATAAGACCAAACATTTTTGGTTGTAACTCCGTGTCAGCTATAACCGGCACTAAGGTACCTTCCGGCAGTTTCTGCTCAAGCTAAGATACTACCCAACGCAGCTTATGCGACCATAAAGCGTGAAATTAGCACCACACAGAAATAATTGAGAGTTCACTTCAATAGATATTAAAACATTCTATTAATGATTTTGTCGGAGTAGTATGGTCAGCAACCTAAAGGCTCCCAAATCAGAGGTCAGGAGTGACAGACTGAGTTGGACTAGCTTTTTCCAAGACAAAGAGCGTACAGGAGGTTCTGAAAGCAGTTGCAAGCTGTCTCTTCAGGCGATTGTGCATCGTGCCCGTGCCCCTCAACGGGCCGCATGGTAGATGCGCTGGGCCAACACGGGGGCCAAATCAGGGTGCGACAGGCGTTATTATTAACTGGGATGAGGTCTCATAACAAATGCCGAACATAAGGGGTGCGCGTACCCAACATTGGCACGTGTAGATGCAGGCTCATGTCGCACCATCCACCATTGTCATTTTAAGGCTATGGTGGGATATGATTCATCTGCAGCCGACCCCGCCTCCAATCTTCTTGACAATGTCTTTACACCGGGCACAGACCGGTAAGGGAAGCGAGAGTGCGGTAGATGCCCACAAGTCACCGTCTCTGAACCACCGTCCTGTGGAGCATATGGTGGACATCGTCTGACTACGACAGTCAAACTGACGTGTCCGTATCCGCCGTTGCGATTCGCATACCCTATACTGTCGCCTGCAGCCAATCAGTGCACTGCATGTGTCGATTGGTTGGTTTTGAGATGCGGGTCACGAGTGCGAGGCGGACAGTAAACAAAGTGAATATGTGCCAGCGAAGGAATAGTTCGTGCCTTAAATACTGATTAATTAAATGGGGTGGAAAATTAACAAGACGTCCACTATAGGTAGTATATACAGGGGGCACATGAGAAGTGTGAGTGTGTCTTGCGGCTTGAGTGTTGGAGGTTTATGAGGAGATAGTTGCAGTTGGAGGGTGCGGGCTTGATGGACGAGGAAGTATACGGTTTGGAGGGATAGAGGGTAGGGAGCGCAAGCCTCGTTCGGCGGAGTGTCCGAGACAGGATCTTTGAGGCGATCCACACTCGAATCCTCTTCGCGAGTGCCATGTGGAATACGGAAATGTTCCACCCTTCGAGAGATAACACGGAAGGGGCAATCCTAGGATGGTTCCAATAGCCGGCGGACTCGCTCGAATCAAAGGAAGATGAGAGGGCATGTCACCAAGTATTTTTAGAGATAGCACCCATAAACTGATGAAGTGGATGGAAGCGGGGGATCGTCCGCATGAATTTGCAAAAACGGTGAAGGACGTTGGTCGGATCCTCGACTTCCCCGCCAGTGGTTGGGAAGATCAACTGCTCAGGAAGTCGGACGGTGGTGTCGAATATCAGTTCACTGACAGGACAGTCAAGATCCGGCCACAGGACAGAGCGAATACCTGACAGGACCCGAGGAGTTGGTCCTTCCAGTTCTCGTGGTCTTTTGCGGTACGTAAGGAGGCCTTCAGTTGGCGGTGAAAGATCTGAAGCATCTCGTTGATAGACGGTTTATAGACTTGTTAATAGAAACGAAGAGCCGAGTTCTAAGAATTAGTCGTGAAGAAGGATACACGATCACTGGAAAAGGTTTATTAGTCTTTACATTTCAGGCTCTCTCGCGAAACCCATCTTCAGAGAGAATCGAATAAACTGGTGATATTCGGCATAAGAGGCTCAGTATTTATAGGGCGTGTTTGTCAGGCAACCACATGCCTACCATATTTGGCAGATGGAGGAGGAATAAAACAATCAGATAGCATTCCTCGACCTACTGATCTACCGTAAAGATACTGGTGGTATAAAAACTAAATTGTTCAGGAAAGCGACCAATATGACGCAAGTACTGAACTTCAACAGCAACTACCAAGCCAGCCACAAACGCAGTTGCGCAAGGGCGCTATATCGGCGTGTCGGGACGCATTGCAGTGAACTGGAAGACAAAGTTGCTGAACTACAATATATTCAACGGGTCCTCTGAACGAAAGGATAACAGCGCAACTTCGTCAACCGCTGCATCTACAAACGTGATAAAGGCAAAACTTCAATCAGCCCCAAACTTTGTTGAGCGCTCCCCGTACCTGAAGAACGTCTCGGAAGCCGTCAGCCGTCTCCTCACAGCACTCGGAGTTGGAAGCACCAGGTCATGCGGCCGCAAGATCTAGTGCCAAAGCAGGAAACGTTTGCAGTCGTTTACCGGATCTGCTGTGGTTGTGGACAAAATAACTACGTTGGAGAAAATAGGACCCTACTCCGCATGCGAATAGCCGAGCACGCATCAGCGGAGAGAATGAAGGACACTAAATCCCAGATTTCGGCTCATCCTAAGGGACCCAGCCACACCATCAAGTTTGATTAGGCCGAAATTCTCGCCAGAGGTGACAACCGTGTGAGCCGTGAGCTGCTTGAGTTTTGATTCCCCGGCCCACAGTCAAGTAACAAGCGTATTGATCTCCCGCCTCAATATTCTGTGTTGCGATTTTGCCTTGGAAAAATTACTGGCCACGTACGGAGGATGAAAATGATTAACGGTCCGGGTGACAGCGAGCCAAACTGCCGAGTAATCTTCATGCCAAGGACCGACAATGGTGATGAAATCACACCATTAACGACTCGGGGATGGACCCACAAGCGAGGACTGCGAGGACTGTCATATATGGTAGGCGTATGGTTGCCTGGCGACCATGCCCTATAAATACTGTGCCCTTGTGCCCCATATCACCCTTTTATGCGACTGTGTCGGAAAATAAGTTCGAGGGAGCATCCGAAACGTCAGTCTAATAAAACTCTAGTCATTGTGTCTCCTTATTCACGACTTCGTCCTGAAAATCACTACTTCGCTTCTATTAACAAAATGACGACTTTGACTGCTATCACCGTTACCTGATTTCGGAAAAAATATAGTGAGTGGCCGATCTCATAAAATGTTTACCAAAATTCTGAAATGTATTTTCGAATAGGAAATATTACGCATGAGGTGTTTAATTACTGATCATCGTGCGGCAAAATCTCATAATGTTTCAGATACACTGGGATGCCGGCTTTTGAATGCGCTTTTTGGCCATCTGCAGCAACCACACCCGCCACTAAACGAATACTTAAGTAGTAAACATTATTATATAGCAATTTTAGATACCCTTATAAATTCAAATATATTCTATAGAAAGTGCAATCAAAAATATCCCTTGTATTTATTTTACGTCCATTCACAAATTCTGATGATCATATACTCACAGTAAGGCTATCTTTCCGCTGTAAAAAGTTTCTTTTTAGGAGATTTTTATGTCTGTATGATGTCCACTGCAATCGCTTCGCAGTTTTCCATTTCGTGATGCCCCTCATGAAGTTTACAACGTAATCAACATTCGACGAAAATTTTATGGGCGCTATATGGTACCTCCTTAATGGTATAAAGAAATTTAGGCCATTCGCTACAGGGAAAGCATTTAAATTATAGAATGAACACCCACACCTGACAAAGCGGTTTGAAGCCGGATTCTCGGTAGGTCGTCTCCCAGGATAATAGAAGTTGTGCAGGCAGGAATGGACTTCGCGGCGGAAGTATGGTGGCACAAAAGGACGGTTGAGGCGTTACAGAAAATGCTGCTATCACCATTAATAATGTGGCGGCTGCGATAGTCAGGATGCAGCTTCTGGAGTTTGATTCTCGAAACATCCTCCTCACAGGGTGAACCACTACGGCGTTGCTTCACCATCATCTAGATTGATCCCGAGGTTCGTTGAATATGGAGGATTGGGGACCTTCGCAATGTTGCAGCCACCGTCGATGCGGGATATAGTCCGGTGGTTGAGGTTTTCCTAACATGGCCTCAGTGCGAAGTAAAGTGCCTTGTGATTCGTAAATACAATGAAGTTTCGGTCATATGGGAGTTCAGAAAGTGTTTCACAGCTAGGTAGGCAGACAGCAGCACCCGTCCAAATGCGTTGTAGCGCGATTTGGCAGAGGACAGCTTTCTGGAGAATAAAACAAAGGGTTGGGTTAGACCGGCTAGGTGCGTCACTCATGTGAAAGATATGTGCATCGGGAGCAGAGCAAACCAGGAGAATGACGTTGTTTAGGACAGCTTTCATCTTGCTCAAAGCAGTGACAGCATCTGTGGGGAGCTGGAACGAACGTAGGGAACCCAAGAGGATGTTCATAAGCAGCATAATAATGCCAGCCCAGTTCAAGAGAAACCGGCGATAAAAGTTCAGGGTATAAAAGACGCTTTACTTGACGGATGGATGTGGGTGCCGGGAATTCACGGATAGCCACAACCTTCGTCGAAAGAAGGTGGGTAACGGCAGAGTCCACCAGGTGATCGAAAACCTTGAGAGAAAGGACACCGAAGACGCACTTTGATGGGTTAAAAAAACGCCAAATTGTTCAAGGTGGTTAAACACCGTTGCAAATTACAACGTGTGTTCTGCGTCCGCAGCGTTGGCCACCAAGAGGTCATCAGTATGGGCGTCGACAAAGTGTAAACCATGGAAGACTCTGTTTAAAAACTTCTGAAAGCTCTGGAAGGCACTGCCGGGGCCAAAAGACATGCGTAGAAAGTCAAAGAGGCCAAGGGCGGTGGTTACAACCCTCTTTAAAATGTCCTTCATGCGATGGACTCTTGAGAGAAGGTCTAAATCAGGTCAGTCTTCGAAAGGAGAGATGTGCTGAATCGGGAACTGCCATGTCCTGGAGATGCGAGATGGGCTGTTAGTCAGGGATGTTTATATTTTTCAAGGTCCTGTAGTTCCTGCAGGTGCACCATTTACCACGGTTTTGAGAACCATTCGGAGGGTGAAGCTCAAGGGCTTTCAGAGTGGTGGAGGCTGCTCATCTAAAGATGCACTCGAACTTAACCTTGGCGACAGCCAGACGGCAGGCGGGAGACGGCGGGGTCGGGAAAACACGGGAAGGCAAGTGGCTCAGGGGTAAGTAACAATGTCGTGTGATGGAGTAAGGATGCTGTAGTTGGGACGAGCGAGGCCAGGGTATTTGGAGAGGAGCTGCCGAAATGAACTATCTTGGTCAGGATCCAGATCGGCAAAGTTGCGAGACACCGCAGGTGAAGGGATACCTCGGGCGGTGAGCTTGGTTTTCCGGTTATGTAGCGGAAAGGAAGTCTGCATCGAGAATAACACAGGGGACGTCAGAAACGAAGGAGGCCCAAGGAAAGTGACGCTGGAGGTTGACCTCCAGGGAGAGGTAGCAGGTAGTGAATTTGGCGATCGGGAGTTGTTGAAGGTCTGGAGGAAGAGCTTGGGGATGCGACACTGACGATCGACTGCATTTGGAAGAAAGAACTAAAATTGCGCATCAGTTTCGATCAAGAAACGTCTGCCATTCTGGCTGTCACAGACGTAAAAGGTTCGACCAGTGTTCGAACTGTCAGGTAGGTTGCTCGCACTGACTTTCGAGTTGACTCGCTTCACCCTTCCGCTCTGATGTGAGACGAATGAGTAGGGAGAGGTACAGCAACGTGCTTTGGCTCAAAAATTGGTGTGATAGTAGTAGGTGGCGTCTGTGTTGGGAAGAGAGGAATGTACAGACTGAACATGCCGGGCAGCTGACCTCGCTACACTCCGGGCAGTTTGACTGCGTCGTAATCTCAGACTTCAAGTGTGACCGGGTAGATGCAGTAGAAACTGAAGAAGTTGAGAGTTCGGGCAATGATGGCTTGGCGAAGTCGTGTATCTCCATCATCTGTTTGACCAGCTGATGAGGACGCACGGCCGAAAAGAAGCCCGAAGTGGGTGCGAAAATTTGCTGCACTTCTGGTGGAAAGTAGTTCACCGTCAACGCCTAACTGTATCATAGATTAGGAAGATTTCTGGAAAGTCAAACGACAAATCCAATTGTCATTGTCGATTTATTTGTCGTCTTCAGTCAGTCCATACTCAAATCCAGAGCTTAACTATTTCAAATCTCCATTTTACTGTAATTAATACTTATTTGAATATGGATTGTTCACCAGCATATGTGATGGGACTAGTCTGAGGCTGCAAAGAAAAACACAAAATACCTATTTAGCCTTGCGACCAGGCCATGACACGAAGATCACTCTCAGGTGACTGACTTATCATCACATTCGATCCCATCACATCGATCAGAGTAGTGTTACAGTTACCAAGCTGAATTTAAAGTCGTAATAGTCGGGCTCATCTCACTATAACGCTATAGACTGAATGGTCTGGTTCAAAACAGCAGATAAAATCCAGTCACTTTCTGGTATTCGACGAAAGTAGTAAAAATTAAGGCGAACAGCCCGAAGGGCGGACGTCCATTTTCGAAAAAGCAATTTGAGCGGGCCTGATTTAGGATTTCAATCGAATATAACACTGTACTTGTCATAGAAGAATAAGGCTCATTTACCATGTTGCATTAAAGTGACATTACCTTGAAGGCTTGTGCAACAAAAGTTGAAATCTTGTACAAGTGGGAGGCTGCATCGTTTTTCTCAGATTACTACATGAGGCCAAGGATGATTCAGATCAGATGTTTCGGCAACCGGTGTTATAAGCGGACGTCAGGATCAATACGGTGAACTCAGATAGAATGGTTAAGATGTTATTCCAATAACATATCAAAAGTCAAGTTCTTTGATGACCACATTGTGCTGTCAATTAATCAACTTTTATTCTGCAGTTTTTATGTATCACCGGACTTCTCACAAAGATGAAGTTTGAATGTTTATTGCAGTCGGCTCAGTAGACCAAATGAAAACTTATCTTAAACCCTCGATTGATAAACATGGTAAGCTTCGCCGATGTACAAAGAGATTGGCAACTTATCTGTTATTTTTTTAGAGAATATTTACATAACTGGTGTCTATTTTGAGATTAGTAGTAAATTGAAGGGGGTTTTCACGAAATTCTACTTGTTGGACTCAGCTCTCAGCACTGTTTCAAATAATGAAGATTTAACTGATTATTACATAATCACTTTCCAACCCTTCGTGACAGGCTTCTGACTTACTGGTTTACTAATGCGGTTGGCATTCCGTTCTAAGGTTAAATTAAACATTTTGAGCAATTCTCCTCATATTTTGCCTGCAGAAGAAAACGTACCCGGCCCTCCAGCTGCCTTGTGCGGAGAAGCAAGGCTCACCGGATGCCACAATGTCCATTTTCTAGTGAGCGGACGACAACATTGGTCCTTCTTTCCGGTCGGTTGAGAAAAAGCGAACTGACATTCCAGACTGCCAGGGTGAGCAGTGTCGTTCTGAAAGACTCTGTGGGGAGAGGGGGATGCACGGGAGAGCGCTTGTTTTTTTTTGTAGCTTTTCAAACTCACGATTGGCACCCAACAAACATGACCAGTTTGCCATCGGCACTACTTAGCAAGCATGTTTAGGGTACATTTTCAAACCACTTCCTCGCAAAACTGTAAGTAGTGCTAGCCTAGATAGGGTTACTTAGTCATCCGAGACGACCGCCGAAATCCCACTACGACTCAGGGATTTGTTGCAATGGGAGTACTACCCAAATTGACTTGACGGTCTACAGGACCGCATTTCACCCTCTCCGATGGAGTTTTTGTTTGGGGAGGGGGGTGAGATGCCATGGGTGTTATATCAGGGGTTGTCGGGATTTGAGACTCAGACAAGCCGGACACCCTTTTCTTGTTTAGCTCGCTTGGCACGAACGGCTACCGAGATGTGGCCGCCGTGCCGAGCATTCATTCACGGAGCGGCAGATGTGAGTGCGGGGACAGGACGGCGCTACATGGATGTATCCACCAGGTTCAACATGTAGTGTGGACCGCCAGCGTATTGCCTCCAGGCACCTGCCACGACCGCCGTCGCGCCTGATTTAAATGACCTAGAGAATTTAACGAGAGCCTATTGCTGCGCAGTGGTCAACCAATCGCAAGTGCTGATACAGATGCAGCATGAGCCCCCGCCCACGACACCGCGTGTAGCCGTGTAAAAAGACACAAGGCCAGAACACACGACAGCAATAGTCGGTCCGGCTATTTAGAGGTCAACGCAGGGCTTCGTAGTAAGTTCATGCAAATGAGATATCTGATGAAGGGTCCATCCACCCAGTTGCAGCCCGAATATACGGAGGTTAGCGTCCGGCTTTAGTTATCCACCGGCACCTACTACGTTTTGCTAGCTATTTAGATCTCTTATTGAACCCTCTTCCTTCAAGTGAATATGTAGTGGCACTCATTAATAGGGCTGCTTATTCATCCCAGGCGACTGCCAAACTTCACTGTTGATCACGGCTTTGTTACAGCGGTAAGCCGATCCAAATTAGGTTGATCCGCCTACAGAACTGCAGGTCACCTTTCCGTAGGGCATTTTGTTTCGGTTGGAGTGTTGGTGAGTGAAGCTGGATATTATCTTCTCCCGCCTGCCCTCTCAGGTTTCCCTGATGTTAGAAGATAAACCCCTAATCCTACAAATAACTTTTTCCGCACTTGGTCAGTGAGGGCGAAATGGGCGACTGTGCGGTCCCAGTGTCCTACCCGTACCTCCTTCGGGGACAGGAAACCGATTGCCAAATTGTGACGTGTGTGAACCCCTTTCAGCTGACCGGGGCATTTGCCCGGCCTTAACGACCTCAGGGACGCATACGCCGGTCACATCCTGAGGCAACTTGCTGTTGAATTCCCAGACAGAATTTCTTTGAGCATTTACTGTGAAGCGCACATCTCAGTCAGCTAAGCTATTTTAAACCCCCTGATTGCAGAACGTCCAAGCACATACGGTTGCGCAGATGTGAGGGCATTTCATTCCACCTAAGCCACCGGAGTTTAAAATATCGAGTCTATATTGAGTGTGGGCTGCACGCCTATTCAGGTATTGGGCAAGTGGGAAATCTCTATTTCCCCAAGCTGAAAATCAAAGCCTCTCTGCCCTCTCCCCAGATCAGCGAACATTTACGCGGTGATAATAGCAACGTGAATATTGCCAGCAGACAAAGGGGACTGGAATGGCCATTTCTGGCTTATTAGCCGTCGTCGCCCAGTCATACCCAAACCCAGGTGGTGCAACACACGAGGATCAAATCCGCGACCCGTTGATCAGAAGTCCAACGCTGGACTGCCGACAATATTCGTCTGCCTCTTCTACTACTAGCCACTGTGCGGCTGCTGGCGGGACTCGAGGCAGAGCGGAAGGAGTGAGTTCTGTTAGCGATTGGTGAGCGTTCATCAACGAATGCAAATAGCAACATGGCTCGGTAAGAAAGGCATACAATGACATTATTTAAGCGTATTGTGCAAATTTTCGAGGAAAAGCTTACCTCAGAATAAGTATTAAGGGCAGCAAATATCAGTCTCAGACCTCCGTCATGACCGATCGCGCGCTACATCCGCACACCGGTTTTCTGACCAACCAGTGATGTGAAGTACTACGGGACACTTTCAAGCTAAGCCCCTTGGACCCACCCTTTCGAGTACTTGCACCGCGGGACTCATTGGCTTTCCCGATTAACTCGGGCTGTCAACCGGTGCGCAAGGCTCGGAGGAGAGCACTTACACTGGGTGGTAAGCCCATCCCGAACTTCGGTCTCACTGAAATCCCAGGAAGCATGCCTTGTTCCGACGTAAGCCCCATTGTGCCCGATCCTCAAGAGAAAACGATCGTTTACGCCCAACAAAACATTCAGCGCGCATAGGTATGCGGCTGCCGGTACAAACAATACCTGCTCCGCAGGTCAGCAACCAGACCTGCCATTGACTCTGTCCAAATTTACGTGTACGCACGGCAAATTTCTAAAGGTACCAAACCACCCACTTTGCATAGCCAATTCCACGGACAAACAAGAGGATTTTCTTTCAGAAATTTATTTGAAAACTCGAATTGATCAGTTGTGGAAAAACGAGAATGGCGAAAAAAATATAATCAAAATGAAAATGCTTCGGGTGGATTTGATTGTGGCTTGCTTGCGAGGAAGATTGAAAATAATGGCGACAGATGCGGGGAAAAGAGAGGGACGGTAGATTTTAACCGATGTTTATCAAAAGGAGATGGAACGGGCAGCCCAAAGGGAAGGCAAACTGCGTCTTTTGCATGGCGCGGCGCGTACAGGCAGGCTTCAAACAGTTAAAATTCTACACAAATAGCAAGACAGATAGAAACTGCTCCTATAGCACTGTAGTGAAAAAAATAAAACGAAGATTGTTGGACGAAATGTAATGAATGCAGAGAGGCGGATACGGAATGAGATTTGCTTTGTGCTTTTTTAGGAGGGGAAGACAGGACGCAAAGCTCAAGCTTCACGAACGGAGAATTTGGCGATCAGATCGCGTGTCATTCCTTCGGCCGGCAGTTCTGGGTCCATTTGATCTCCATTGCCCATGCACTCTCCCGTGTGACCGTTCCTAAAGATGTGGCGAAAACATAAATAAATTCACAGTAAAGTATCAGAGATTCAAAACAAAACAAAACGCGATCCGGGAATGAAGATCACTTCAACCCCTTTTACTGAGGTCCACACGAATATGATGAAGACACACCTGGTGACCTTTGGTGACGACCGATCTCCAGCGCGACTTTCCGTGTCCTCGTTAAAAAGACCCGCTGTTAGAAATGAAGGGAAGTGAGAACTGAGAAATAAATGACGCGAGTAGACCTAGGAGCTCACTTGAGTAAGCGCCTTTCAAAAACTAATTCTAAGTAGCACCCAGCAGGAGTTTGACTTCCAGGAGGGCGGTCAGTTCTTCTCTAGAGATATGCTAAAACATTGGTTGACTGCAATGGTAAACACCAACTAAATAAAGCCAGAAAACAGGCAAATGCGACACAAGAAAGGCACATTTTGAGGGGCTGAATCCACACAAAAAAGCATTCAATAATACAACAAACCACTGAATTTGGCAGCAATCATCTTTGCCGTGTTGGGCGGGTAGTAGTGCTCGTCGGCCGGCTGCGGCTACATGGTGGCGGGTAAAACGCAGAAAACAGTAGAAGTGGTAGAAACCAACGGTATTAATTACAAATCATGAAGTTCACGAGGTAAGAGGACCTCAAAGCGCAAGGTATGGAAGCAGGAATAAAAACAAAAAAACAAGAGTGATGGCAAAAAGAAACTTGTGGCTGGCAGACGTTAAGTAATGGAAAAAGTCGAGGGAGCGGACAAGCGTTGGCAAGGCCCTCACCTTTGGAGTTACCTTTTCCTGGGAAACTATTGTGCTCCATTGCTCAACGAGACGTTTTGCGGAGCCAGTGGGAGGCAGTACGTCATCAATAGGAGCACTGGGCTCCGGACTGGGTTTTTCGTTGTTGTTTAAGAAGTCCTAAAAGTAGATGGATAACAGTGGTTAGAAAGGGGAACTCAAGGGAGCATGGACTAGGCCTCGCTACAGTTCCTTGAGTGCCATATAAAGTACCAGCACACGGAACGCGAAATCTTTTGCGTCCTGCGTTGCAGGAAGCAGTTCAGATGAAGTTGAAACAACAAAATTTACTGGCCTGACGTTTCGGATTTGCGCTTGAACAAGTCTGCGATTATACTCTATGATTGCTTCAAGTGTGAATTCGAAATATCCGATCAATAAAGTTCTTGTTCCAACTGTCGCATACTCTTCTTCGGAATTGTGTGTCTTAGTGAAACTCGGGGCAGCATGGTTCTTAGGCCGTATTGTTCAGAGAAGCACCGCTTGTCTACTCGTGGAATAAGAATACCCTGGTCTCATTTTCCACTGACATCGATTTGCTGCCTACCATGTCTAGCCCGGTCCACCATCTAGACGTTCATCTGAACTTTGACCACCCAGTAATTGTTTCAAATTCACTGAGCCCAATGACTGCCAAAAATAAAGTTAAAGACAGGGGAGCTCATCAGTCCTACTATGAACCAAGTAGCCCGTCCACCAAACTGACGACAAACGGTATCTGACTCCTATGGCCATCCTCAATTACCACGACCGAGAAAAATAAAAGTAAGCACAAGGGGGTGGTGGGTGGTGGGGTAGGCTGCGAGCGGGGACCTCCCTGGAACTTACAGGAGTTTTGACTTTGCCCACTTTTGGGGTATTCATGGCGTTTTGCGAAGGAGGAGAAGATTGCTGAGGTTGTTGGAACTTAGCAATCATACTTTTGGTGTACTCCGGCTCCGGTAGTTCATCCTCATTGACAACCGCATCTGAGTGTCGCACGGTGTCTATATGGAAAGGGATTGAAAGCGGAATATAGGTTAGAGGATATAGTGTGAAATCAGAACGTGAAGAAGTGAGAAAACACTTTCAGAGTCAATCAGTAAGTTGTTCAGAGGCGTTTAATGACGGTGGAGCAGCTGGGAAACGAGGAAAGCTTTTCGAGGATTTGTTAAACGAAAGTTATATTCCTTGTTGTGTAAAAATACGTCGTTAAAAACTTACATACTGCCCAATAGCCCACTTAAGTTTCAAAGTTTCGTTATCAAATTGTAATCCCTTGGATTTTGCCTAGGAAATACCGACGTCCCTTTATCGATTGATTTGTAACATTACTACGTCAATAACTTCGGACAACAAGTTAACAACCAACTTCTCGGAATGACAGAAGACCTTAAGAAGACGGATCTGAGTGTTAAGTTGGTCGTATTTTACCTAATGCATGCACAGTTGGCAGGTAGTGAAAGGGCCTCCGATGAAGGCTAACTACGAAAGAAGCAGGATCCTACAGACGCAGATTATGCAAAAATAATACTTTTAGGGGAGGCGGCCACCGATTTCTCAAATCATTTGAGGCTTTTGTCTGTACTTGGAGGTTGTGATGTAGGCCAATTGCGGTAGAGCCCTGTATTCCGCTACTGAGCCTACTGAAAGGGGTCATATAAATCTTGAGCGAATTTTGAATTTCATTAACAAACCCCCAAACCAGTTTGGTCAGTCTCGCACGTGGTTGTATTTATTACTTTTAGCACTCAACATTTACCGAGGGATATTCAGACTTCTTTCAAATTTTAATGGTTTCTGAGCGCAACGAAAGAGATTTCGGAGCACAAAAACGTCGCGAATAGCATAAAAATCGCCCCAACTGAGAGCTGCGAATGGAAAGGTGGCATGAGACATCAACCAGCAACATGAAGCTGCAAAGATGAGAGCGAGAGAGAGAGAGAGAGAGAGGAGGCGATGAGAAGACGGAGCATCCCCGCGCTGTGGTGAGAATAACTTGATCTACCAATCCCCGGGCGCGCAAATTGCAACGAAAACGACACGCGCGTCGAGTGGGCTAACAGTGCCGTGGGCACGGTCGGTGGATCGTAAGGGAAAGCGACAGGCCGTCTAGACCCCGCTTAACAGCCAGCTCTAGTTTTGCTCCGGCTAACAGACTGAGTTGTGTCTAATAACGTGGCCCTTGGGCAATATTTAGCTGGTAAATCAACTCCCAGAGGGCTAGTATGTCAACAACAGTATGCCCGCAGTAACTGCAAGCAGCTAATATAAGGCAAAGTCCGGACGCGTCGACTAGCGTAGCCTGAGTCACGACTGAAGAACGCACAGAATGGCAGAGGTTGACGGTCGTGAAAGGGGTAGGGTTACCTAGTTATGGTAGAAGTGCGTCTACCGATCCAGTTACGTAACATGCTTGCTCCGTTGCTTAATCAGTGAACGCAATTTCACCATGATTAATAATCCCAATCGGAACCGACAGGAAAACCGGCCTGTGCCTTAAGGGCAGCTATTTTGGACTGAAGAACGCTCAATGGCTAAAGAATCTAACTTAGGGTTTCAGGTCCTGCAGACCTAGGGTTTTATAAGGCTGGCTGACGTCGGCTAATAAGCCAGAAGTGGTCATCCCAGTCTCCCTTGCCCTTGTTGATAATCATACTCCTCCTTCGGGCAAGGGCTCCCTAACCTCGAACTTGACTTGCGGACGTGGATATTCAGCATGTAAGGCAGCGACAGCAACAATTACTGACTTATCAGTGGTTCATGTTTTCAAGGTCACAACGCCGTCAAGGAACTCGGTGGAATGTTACGGGACAACTGATACGCCGGACCTTCACCCTCCTGGTAAAATTGTCACTGACTACTCGCAGCTATGCATTCGTCAGACCCAGGATCCTGCTTAGGTCACAGAAAGGCTTTGCAGAAGATCGCCCAGCTATGCGTGGCCCGTGGACGCGCGAACAGCCAGAAACTAGGTCAGCAAGGAGTCTCGGACCAAAGCTCGCCTAGTGTACCAAGCACGTACAGCTGTGGCTTCCTAGCCAAGGAAAACAACCAAGATGCGAAAGCTACAGTTCAACAAAAGACGGAGGGCGTAGAGGAATACCCGAACCCGGAGAAACTACAAAAGACTGAGAGGTTCCTAGACTGAAAAACCTTACAGCCCATTTTGCGATGTCATCGTCAGCCGCCCGGGCCACGCGGCCTAAAAATGAAATAGGCGACCTCAAAACTGTTTGAAAAGATGCGCAAGAGCACATTTACTTACAAACCGACTCAAAGGCTAACGGGCGTCAAAGCATACCATGCAACGGTAGACGACTCATTGCGACTTTGGTGATCTTGGGTGACAACAGCGAATGACAGTTTTGGACCCTAAACTATACCACTCGAAAGCCCGTGTTCTTGCATGATAATTCAGTGCCTGGAAGGCACAAGTAATTACATTGATATAAAAAAAACATTCCAAATATTGGTAGAACGTTATTAACCTCTCCAAATAAGGATATTAGGCAGTCAGGAAATTTGAGATCCCAAATGGACCATTCAAGAGCTTATAGTTTAGCAATAAAAAAATGACAGCATGCGAACAAGCAATTCATAAATTTCTATATGCCCTCAGCGCCATTGAATTAACAAATCACAGACTTACCATCCTCACGAAGCGAATGATCTAGAAGTCAGGACAGTACTGTAAAATTATTACGTTTAGATTAAATTAAAAACATTAAGGTTCCTGTGAAGGAGAAAGAGTGTGGGTCTATCACTTGAAAATTGCGAGGTTAAGCCGTGGAAGAGGCTTTAAAATGGAGTAAGGGGCGGAAGTAATGAAGATGCAGCCTTTTGGTATACAGTTCACAGAGGGTAGGAAATCCTTAAAGGCGGCACAACCTGAATTCCATTCATTGGCCGTGAGCATCCATCGAGCTTTAATAAGCTGACGACACTGAGCAGGCCACCTAGTTCATTCCAAATTGGTGCTAACATCATAGAATAATGCGTCTATAAAAAATACCGGTTAACATGTAGCCTAATTTTACCGTCGTTTCAACTTTAGCCCTGACACCGGCACGCACGAGAGCGGGCCGCTAATCCTAAGACCTAGTGGCCCGAAGGTAATATACGAACTTGAACTGAAGTCCTTGTAACACGACTTTGGGTCAAAATTCACACCACCCGTCCCCTGAGGTAGTCTCTACTACGGACTTCAAATTTCAATATGAGCGTTATAATCTCGTCTGAACTTGGAAGCCTTACGTTGAGCTTAATTACAAAACGAAAGTTCAAGTTACGAGAACCACATAGATAGGACTTGAGTGTAATCTGGACCAGTCCTCACAAACCGTCCGTGCAATAGCGCAATCTTGACAATTTACTACCTCTTCGTACGCGTCCAGTCCAATACCATTGCCTACAAGAGATGGTGTTTATCCGTGTCTCGCTGCGATGATGATCTGTTTGGAACTCCGTATCAGGGGTCTCTTCCCTTACTGGCAAAAGTTGTGGACAAAGTTACAGTTTCTTCTACAACCTAAAACACTTAAATAGGATGGGTATAGTGTAGCGGACAATTCAGGCATGTTCTTTTATAAAAGACCGTTGTTATCAAGACTACCAACATTAAAAGGCGCTTGCCATTGAGTACCCTGACGTCCGAATGCTTAGCAGAAGAGGAACAAAACTACGCCCGTACATAAATGTTCAAGTGTAAGCTAAAGGAAAACTAACAAAGTACGAATGATAAAGGACGTACCACTATCGTCATCCTGTTGTTCTAAAATTAGAACCACTAGGAGTAAGCAAATGAAGAGTTCGACAATAAAATCACCCCAAAACAAGCCTTCAGCGTTTAGCATAAATTACTTTTAAATACTTACCTTCATCGGAGTTTAACATTTTCCGAATAATGAGATTCGCAGTAGAGCTGGCCTTCCGCCATTTGACAGGTGTTGGTGCTACAATGGAGAAATGATTTAATCCACAGTTTAGCGCAATACTCCCTAACAATATTAATAAAGTAAACTTACAAAACTGGAGGATTTATCAGAAAGAACACACTGATGAGCTGAAATACGCGCAGCCGTTTTATGCTGCGGCGAAATAAAGACCACCAAATATCTGTTTTTTTTGTTTTAGCCAGTGCCTGTGCTGTCAGAGCATGTAACATGTGCAGACTACTGACTGTTCATTCACAGTTTATGAACATCACACGATTAGCCCCCACTGAACCCGGTGAACTCCGGCTCAAACATTCCGTCGGAAGTGCTCATACGCCGAGCTCCCACCCCCCATGAAATACAGCTGGCCTTTCGCTGGGACGGGAAGATACGATCTTATCCTAACCCTTGACCGTAACCCTACATATAGCCCTAATTTCTCAGGAATTTAGCACACATATTTTACGGGCGGTTCCTGTGCTCATGTCCTGTCCGAGGGAGGGGCGATGCATATAATCAATTCATACCAAATATTCATATCAACTTTTGGGCAGAGTCTATAAGGTTTCATCCCGAAGGAAGTACTTCCGGTTGGCGCATTAATTTCCGAGGAGTTGAACAGGGGAACTTTTGGTAGTACTGGACAATAAATAGTCAACCCTCGACCCAGTGTGGTTAGTGGTCGCTGGCTATTTTGGCAGCGAGTGGCCAGGCGCATACTGTACATCATCCCACGCCACAGCAGTAAAAATGCAGGCCCAAATTCTACCCATCTACCTGGATGCGTTGAAGGCCGGACTTGTGGAGTGAAAACAGTTTCTACAGGAAGAAGAAATTTTTGTTTTTCCGACTGTTAACAAAATTGCGACATCAGTGCACTTCTTCTGTGGGGCCGATTTGACCTTACAGGTATTATGGAGTCAAGCTGTCCCCTAACGAACACTGGAGTGTTTGTCGGCCAGATAAAAAATTTCCTTAACTTTAGTTCAACACCCACTGAGAAATTTATGGTTTCCCTCAGTTTACCTTGTAAACATTGCTAGATAAATGACTATTCTTTGATAGCACATTGACCAAAGTGAATCAATTGGGAGAAAATTGATAAGACACGGGGATAAGACCCCCTATGCGTAATGTAGACGGTCTTGCGCTAAATTCCAGGACGGCTACCCTAACACTAACCCTGAGCTCCCTGCAGTTCAGCGTAAGGCCAATTGAGTTACGGGGAGTGAGAGTCCTATTACCGCGTCTAACGGGAACATTTGACAGTCCACGTAGAAGCCGGGGGCTAGGAGTGCAAGTATAGTCCGAAAACGTCACGCGAAATACTCATGAAACGTGATAAAACAACTTAAAATTACCAAATGAAACTGCAAATTGTTCTTATTAATCACAGACGTTCCAAAAAATGGCCTTTTCTCATACTGAGTATGAGTGCACAATTCAGGCATTTTCGTACACTAATAATGGCTATGGACTATATCTCGCATTTAGGCATGTTCCTTTAGTGAGGGACCTTAATCTAAATAAGGAAGATGTGATAAATGGGTCGTTGCCAATGTGAATTTCGATTCTTTTTGCCTGCGTACACCAGGTGCGGAGGGAAGCGTTATTTTCAGGGACACAGTCCTTTTCTTAGCTAAAAAGCGTAATTTTAAAACTTTTTGTAATTTTCTGCCTCAAAAACTGCAACAACACCGACGGCCAATTTTTCGTTTTATCCCACCCGTAACTTCCAGGCAAACAGAAATTATACCATAAACAACCTCAAAAAGACTCGCAAATGGTCAGTCATTTTAAACTTTGAACCATGTGCTAAGACATTTTCCGTGCTGTCTAGTTTCTGCAGATAAGCAATTTAGAAACAGGGTGGGCACAGCGTTAGCCGCCAGAGAAAGGTTTCAGTAATTGTTTGCCTAGCCGGTAGTAAACTTAGAATCAGGGAGCCCGGTCTCCAGGTAAGCAGCCATGGCGAAAGTGATTCTAGTAAAAAGGAAAACGACAGCTTCTTTGTCTGCGGCAGAAAATTATCAGTATCTTTTACGAAGGTATATAAGCAGGCAAAATTTTCAAATTTTTCCTCGGCTTTCTTTCTGAAAAAGATAAAAACTGGTACGGCATTTTTTAAGGCGACAAATAATTACAGATAGTTATTCTTTTGATCATGTGTACATCTACCGCATGCCCTCATTGTGGACGCGCATTTTTCGGCAATTCAGTGGAACATTTGGATGAGTATGAAAATGACACAAGCCATCATCTGGATAAAAAATAACGACTAACATCCACTTGGGTAAAGGTTTTCAAACATTGTCTTATTGTGAAGGTTTTCACAAACAACAAGCATAGAGCCTATTTTTAGTCAATAGATTAATAACACTGAGGAACTCAAAGTATTTACTGACATGGTAAGGACGCCAGAAAACTCAGCGGATTCCGGTGTCTTCGAGGGCACAGAGATTTTTCTGAAACAAAATTCCTTTGATACAGAAAAGTGAGATGCCTGTGACTACATCTGCTAGTACATTCCAATTTCTTAGTCACTGACCAGGTTTTCAGGTTGAATTGTGAAAACTGTTATTTTGATGAAGTTTCTATCGGCGAAATGCAGCGACATTCTCTGTGTCGTAGTTAACCACATTACGGATGCAAAAATTAAAAAAAAGTTACATTAAATTCTGCTGAAATCATTTTAAAAAACTTTATTAAACATCAGACAGTTAACTAGCAGCTACCCGCTGCACAGTACACGGAATATTGGAGAATTATTCAGGATTTTTAAAACGCTAACTTGCCTATACTAATTTATTTACTCATGTGTTTGCATGGACAGGTTTCACGTTCCGCCGCGAATTACGTTTACCCATCTGACACGGATGTTCGTAATTTCGGCATAAGTGGTCTTAGAAAAATTGTCGCATCTAAACCTCATAATATAACTCATTTCTTTCGAGTTTTCATTTAAGTGGAGATCGTTCACCATAAATTGGGAGTTCTAGTCGATGATGCATTTGGTCAGGGATCGTTCGTGATTTTATGCTTAGTTCATGAGTTACTGTACATGCAGCTTCCTAAGGAAAAAAATTTTGCACACAAAAGTAGCTTCAGGAATCCCCTGCGTCGTTGCCTCTTACGAAAGTCGAGCATTTTGGTAGGAGGCGTGCGTAGTCTACCCAGCCACACGTGTGAGAAAAGAAAGGAATCGACGGATTCGCCAGCGCGTCTGTCTGTCGCCGCCGCCACCGCCGCCGCCGCCAAGGCGTGTGACGAGACAGCTGGCCAGGATAAAGCGTGGAGCAGTGTTGACTAGGCAGTCCTAGTGCGCTCATGGTTCGTCCTGTACACTCAGAGAGAAGGGAAAAAATCTTCCGACAATGAGTCAGCCTCTAGAGGATACGCAGCCTTGAGAACTAAGGCTGTCCCAACGGAGACTGCGAACTATACGGAGTTCCAACTGCAGTCCCACCACATCAATCACGATCGGTGTGACAGCGAAGCTCGGCTTGTGGTAGAAGGCCGTTATCTGATACAAATCTATCCTGCTGAGGTTGAATAAGGGGTTGCATGCTCGAAATCGAATGCTTTGCTGTAATTATTAGTGCATCACGCGCATTCATGTGTAGACCAAATTCACAAAAAGTTAACAGTCAGGAGGTGTCCTTGTCTGATATGGCGTCCAAATGGCTTCACTGCGCGCCTACAGAAGCCGAACGTTCGCTTTAGGCCTGACAGTGAGTATTGTTCCTGCCAAAGTATGTACGGGCGGAGGGGGGGGGGGGGTGGTGGTGGTAAGAGCGACGGGTGACGATTACTCAGCCGTCCGGTATGAAGCACCTCGCCAGTGATCGAGGGTGGTTAAAAATTTCTATATTTTGAGATATGGTGAGTCAGAGCTAGTAAATGGCTAAAGGTGCAGTGGAGTGAATCATCCAGCCATCATTCGACAGCCCGAAGAGGACAAAGCTACAGAGGAAATATGAAATGACGATTAAAGGAACACTTTAACGGCTGACAAACCGCGAAAATAACAAACTGGCCAAGGAGAGGAAGGGCGATCCCCACCACGACTAGGCGGACGTGTTCGTTGGTTTCGCAGTAGAGGCCAGTAATCAACCCGCAACTGGTATTGGTCTCCGAAATAGAACTTAGGTATTAGATAAGGGTGTTTTTCTGGACTCTTCGGAGTCTTGTCTAACAAATAAAATTTGATTCGCGAACAGAAAATGATTGGCAAAGTGAGTTACGCACCGGTGGAAAAGACCGCATAATGCATGCGCATGCCAACCATTCAAGCTAAATTGCAAGAGTTTAAAACAAAAGACCAAATGCAATTTTGTGCGTGAAAAAAATTGAACGGACACGCATATGGGCTTCTTAAGGGCCCCTTGCCAAGATTGCGATCAAGCACACTTCCGCTAAGATTTTTGGCATACCTGCAATGGTTGGATATATGTATCTGAGAAATCGAGTGTACATAGACTGCCTCCAGTATGCATAACGTTATAAACCGCCTCTGGTTTACTATAGAGGTTCAAAGTTGCATTGAGATATTTTAATTACAAAAAATAGCAGTCAACAAACCATTACATAAAATGCATGGGTAGGAGGCGGAAATAAGAACTCCAGTCCAAAATCTCCGCTAAATTCCAATGAGAGTAAGGTTTGAGGTTAAGGTTAGGACAGGCGCATAGACACCCTTCCAGAAATTTAGCGCAAAGTCAACAGTATTACGGAGGTTCCTATTCCTGTGTCTTAACGATTCTCTGCTTAACCAGTTTGTTCCCCACAGTCAGGCAGGGGCCACCAAAAAATAAGAAGCGACCTAGGAGACTTAGTTCCGTTCAGTATATTTAAGGGTAATAGGCATTGCCTTTGAAGACTTGGCTGAGACTGGTGCGGGAAGAGAAGAGGAATTGTTATAGCAGCGATAGGTAAATATCGCATTGAGACACATGCTCTCATAAACAAGTTTCATCAAGGGAGGGAGCAAGTCCCGCTCTGTCCACCCCAATAAAGTTGGTCGTTATTTGTTTGCAATGATGACTACCATGAGTCTCCCATTTGTTTTCTTAGGGTTTGGGTAAACCGCCTGGGTCCAAAACAAGCAGAGCCGAGAGGCAGTGGTTTATCAAACTTTTTGTGCAAATCCAAGCGTAGTAGAACGCGTTAAGAATGAGCATTCCACACCGGCACAAACTTGAGCAGACATTTATGTAACAAGGTGGCCCCCTCGGTTGATACATGTATAGTTTAACTCACTGGTCGACATGCTCACCGAGGGGCTGCCATTGTACATGTTACAGCTACCTGGGACTTAATGCACACTGAGTTAATACAGCGATTGACCGCCCACTCCTCCCACACCTACTACACACCGTAAATTTGTCCATTACTTAGACCACTTTCACGCAGAGGCGAGATACAACCCCAGGTATTGCACCACCCGAGGCTCGAACCCGCAACCTGTTGATTATAAGTCCAAGGATTTAACCACTTAGATACGGGTAATGTTCTTCTGTCTATACTACTAGCGGCTGTTGGCGAGACTCGAGAGTGAGCTCCCAAGGCATAACGGGGCGAGTGAGCGCCCATCCACCAACGTTAATAATTACTTTTCGGGCATTACAGGGGTAGAGGGTTCGCATTCCCGTGTTTTACCAGTAGGAAGTTTTCCTTATCAGAAGAGCAGAACATTACTGGAAGGAAGCCCTCCAGGCGGCTAATACAAGAGGTCGACACGGAAATCGTTGCTAGTAAATACAGTCAACTGAAGGTGACGCTTTGCATATCCATTTTTGGGAGGCAATATGCTTCTTTCGCTGTATCTTACGGTCCTAACAGGCGGTTGAAACCTGTGCGAGGGAAATCGGACCTGTGGTTTCCGAAGTTGCGGAAAAAGCATATTCCTTCCACCGTAGCAGTGAAACACCACTTCCAAAAAAACCTTGGATGTCCTCTATCGCAGTGGAGAGGGTGTTCGTCGTAGCGTAATTGACAATGTGTGAATCTGGTGCTCGAGGTCCAACTGCCCCGCTTTAATTTCAGGTTTTCCCGGACCGGAATACGGCTGGGTGGCGACGGTACATAAAATGGAAATTATCAGTCCAGAATTCATTGCCTTTGTCGGAATTCTGCCATCAGAAATTACATCTCTCTATAAGGAGTTGACAGCTCAATGCATGTTTGAGAAGGCGGGCAAAAATAGGGTTAAAATGAGTTCATCCGCCGAGGCGAGGAAGCATGCTAGCTGGTCGAAAACCAAAACCCTTCGTAGTAAGGACGAACGCTACGACTAGTCGCCACAAGCTAGAGCGCTGGCATCAGCAACCCAGAGGCACAAACAAAGCCCCAGTGAGTCATAGAGGCCCGCTCCACCTAAACAGAACCTGGGGGAAGCAAGCCCCCGCCCCCCGCCTGAAATCCTTACAAAGAGCTAACGCCCACGCCTGCGAGTGACAGGGCCGGAAGGCACTGCGCGCAGGTACACCACAAGCATACAAATGTGACGGGGCCAGCGCGCACAGGGGCCGGCGACGATTGTCAGAGCGCATAGTTAGTGGACTGGCCCCATAAAGAAGCGGCAAATGGCACAACTGGACACTAGAACAGGGAAGGCCATTGTTCTGTTCGCCCACACAACGGGGCCGAATAGGCGGACAACTTAGGTGTCTCACCCTAATTTGGCACCATGCTCGGTAAGAATAGGAATCCCCTTTGGCTTGGGGCCTTGCGCTGATTTCCACGATGATTACCGTTAGGGGTAGTGTCAGTACACGGGAATACTTGCCCTTCCTGAAATTTTGCGCAAGGCCATCCGTATAAGTGGGGGGTGAGTTTCTCACTCCCGTGTCTTTATTCGGGTTGTTCTATATAGAAGTAATTCTAGAGGGGTGTGTGTGTGTAAGACAGAGCTTAATCAATTCTGGGCCTGTACATGTGAAAGGGAATGATAAATGGCTCAAACGCAAAGTCAGCATGTCACATAAAAGAAACTGAAGCGAAATAAAACCCGAAAATATATCTTAAGACCAGGTATTTCAAATTTGTCCGAGTCACGACACCAGTAATGGGTGAAATGCCGTGTAATGTAAACCCGAGCTTGATGAACTAAGGCAGAGAAGCACATCTTACTGAATTCTATGTATTCGTTGTTGAACGCTCATCGATCGCTAACGGGACTCCCTCGTCTCGCTCTGCCTTTAGGCCCACTCTCGAGCTCCGCCAGCAGCCGCACAGTGGCTAGTAGTAGAATAGGTAGATGAATATCGCCGGCAAAGACAATGCAGCCTCATTTTGCCAGAATAATTTCGGGTTATGCGATAAGGTGCAGCACGAATGCTGAGGCTTTGTACAAATAAGAGGTTTTTTATAAAGTGTCCACTGAACGGGCTTGTTGTCTAGAGGTAACTGGCTGGGGCAAGCACATTCCAGCTAACGTATACATGCGTGAAAGTGGACCGTATGCAAACAAAATATCCATATGCAAATAAAGTTTTCAGGCAAAGAAACACAAGTCTTTGCAGACAAGCTGGCAGACCTGTACTTACAACATCGCCTTCCCCTAAGCCTTTAGATTTACGAGATTTGAAAGAAAACAGAGGTTGGGGGGAGTCAAGGCAAATAAATCCGGCTCAATCATCTGCCTTACAGACAAGGTAAGTTGTATAGGCAAAACGGAGACTGAGTGTGAGGCCAAACTCAACTTACATCAGTGGGCAGGAACATTTAATGCACCGGAAGCATTCTTTGTGGAAGGTCTTGCCTTTTGCCCCTACTTCCTCGGACATGCGGACACGATCCCCACACTTAGCACAGCAACCCACATCCACTTCCTGCAAATAACAATGGAAAGGTGTGAGGTGGAAACAGCTACCATTGAAATATTATGTACGGTTGGTTATAGTACACGCGAAGTAGATAAACAGATGCAAATGACGCTGTCCACAACTGACCTAAACAAGTGCCTATAGGTAGAAAAATTCATTGGCAGATACCATGAATTTAACGGTGCCTACCGCAATGTGTGAAGTATGCTGCTTTATTCATTACTGTCGTATATGCGCATAATAGGTCCATCCATTGACTGAATATGTGCGTGTGGGCAGACGAGGTGTTTGTGCCCCCTAAACGGGCCACGTGACAGATGCGTTGGACCAACACGGGGGCCACATCACGGCACGGCAGGCGTTATTCGGGTGGCGCTCCCATAACGAATGCCAAACATGGTGGTGTGGTGGCACGCCCAGGCGCGGCTCCGGCCGGGCCAGCCACCTGCGCTTTCTCCCATCTCCAGTCTTCTTGACTCTGTCTTGACACCGGGCTCAGGTGGGGGAGGAGGAGAGAGTGCGGTAGCTGCAGCGCAAGGCTACTATCACTTAAAACTAATTCACGCGCAAGTCACCGTCCCTGCACCACCCTACCGTGGAGCATACGGTGGACCTCGTCGAAATCGATGGTCAAACTGTCGGGGGTGAGGGAGATGCCCTCTCAACGGGCCACGTGGTAGATGCGTTGGACCAACACGGGGAACGGCAGACGTTATTCAGGCTGCGCTCCCATAACAAATGCCGAACATGGAGGGTGTGGTGGCACGCCTAGGGGGCCCGGCCACGCCAGCCACCTGTGCCCTCTCCCATCTCCGGGCTTCTTGACTCTGTCTTGACACCGGGCATAGGTGGGGGAGGACAGAGAGTGTAGTAGATGCAGCGCAAGTCTACTATCACTTTAAACTAAATCACGCGCAAGTCACCGTACCTGCACCTCCCTGCTATGTAGGTAGACTTCGTCGAAATCGACGGTCGAACTATCGCGGAGTGGGGAGGATTGATCAAAACACTGACCCGCCAGTTACGCTGGGATGGACCCGGTGTCCGATCAGACCGATGTGTGGGTGAAAAGGGACAAGTTGGTATTCCGTCTGCTCTGCTTACTACTGCCCTCTGCACTCTTGCCCGTTCGCATATTTGACATCACAAAGGCGATCATCCGAGACAAATGGTGACTTAAAGATGGCGGGGAAAGCAGGTGGGAGGTATTTCCTCATTGATTGTGCTTTTCTGTGTAGGTGGGTAGGTAGTGAGACAGAAAATGTTTAACAGGACAAATCGCGTTGACAGGATTGAGCGCTAGCGACGAATGTTGCCGACATTTCGGTTTTGACTGCTTGTACTTCCGCGTAATCCACCTACTTGTATTTATTTCGCACACGGTTGCTCGCCACTACCTGTCAGTCCCATGCAATGGTCTCCGGGGGCTTATGGTTCATTTGGAAAATATGAGGCACATGTCCTCGTAGCATCATATCTGTCCATCCTGCATGCAAGTGCCCATGACGATGTCAACGAAAAACAGTTGTTTCAGTAAATGCTCATCAATAATCCTCATGATGTGGCTTCTTCATAGCAGTTTGATGTGCTTCAAACTGCCATCGATGTCAATGATAGTAAAATGCGATTCAAATGTCGTATGTCAAAAGAAGAAGCGGCGACTACCGGTGTCTCCGGGCAAATCCATCTTCTTATTTTAACATTAAACAGATGCTCGAACGTGCCAGTCCGCTTCACGACCTCGGTGCCTCTTCACGTCAATTCACCATTAAGATCCTCCGAAATGACATATGTGGGAGTGGTGTAGCGGTCCCGCTTAGCATTGAAATCACTTCGATGTCAGGATAACAGCTCCGGACATCCCAAGGTTCGTGCAGAAGGCGATGGCCCGGCATATACAGATCGAGAATTTTAACCTGTCAAACGTCTCGGCTAACCTTGAAGGCCCCGGCTATAAACTCGTCGATTTTTATGATCAGTGAGATTGCCATATCCGCTTAAATGAATTGGTTAACCACTACCAGACAATCAATGCTGGAAATTACCGTGTTCGGCGCATTCGAAAGTTGGCTCCCATTAAGCAATGATAAAAATGTCCGGTGCTTTTATGGTTTGTTTGTGGTTATGGTTAGGGTCAAAAAGTCCCTGCAGATCAGTCTCACTCATGATTCTCAAGACAGTTGTCGGTAAGGAGACGGTCATGCATCTGGTGTTGGAGGGTTCTGTCAAAGTCAGCGAGCAATATTTGGTCCAACGGTTCATATCAATGTCTTGTCAACCCTTTCGTTAGGTGCCCAGCAGTATATGGACCAAACATGAGAATAGCGAGGATTGAGACGATTACATACCTCCGCTTAGCTGCGGTCTCATATGTTGACTCGACGTTCGCGAAACGTCCGATCATCGTGTCACGAATCTGTATGAGCAACTCAGTAGAGCGCTTCGGACATACACATTTCTATTTCTTTTCAGAGGCCGTATAGATTCCGGTGCTGAAAGCCTTAGCGAGATTCATAAAGTTGGGGCAGAGGCTGTTCTCTAGTTCCGGGCATTTTTTACCGTTTTCTGGCTGCGAATAACATATCAGAAATTTCACAGTTTTCGGGACCTTAAGCGAATCACTTGAACGAAATCCTTGCTAAAAACATCAATCCAAACGATTGAGTAGAAGTTGGACGGAGAAGAGGGTACATACAATGCTTTCCATAGATTCGCCGATTTATTTTGCGTTCGAAAAAGTGAACAGTGGACATATATCGAAATACTGGGCGTGTTCTTCTTCCCGCCACAGCAACTGGAAAATAAATCGACGTTCAGGTACCGGGTGGTTTCGGCTGCGATTAACTTCACACTCAGGATTTTCCTATAAGCTACCCACTATAGTGCTCTATCTCCTACGATCCCCATACTGTTGAACTTCATCTGCCCTCGTATTCATCCTGTTACTTTGTAACCCCTCAGTGTCTGTTGTAGCTAGAGACCACATTGAAAACAAAGCGACCTTTTAGTGGACCTTTTTCTGATTTATGTAGGGCATGTGGAGTTATTTTTTTTGGGTACTAGCCGTTCTAATCCTGGTGCTTTGTTGTGCATGCCCAGTGCCAGCGAAGTGATCGCCACCTGTGCACAATCAAAAGCTCGCACGTGGCCCAGGTCGACCTCCAATTTCTTGAACAGTTCCTGTCTGTGTTGATGCAGGTCCGTACTCCGCTTTGTTGCTGCCGTCTTCTCCGTCATCGCAGCTGCTGCCTCACTTACTAGACGAGTAGGCAGCGATCACTCTAAAACATGATACCGACCTCTGGTTTTTAAGGTGTACCTCACGTCGATCAGTTGTTACCGACAAAACTGCGGGTGCATCTGGGCCGTATTTTTGACATGAAGAAAGATTGTGTCGGAGGCGAGGAGGTCCAGTCCACACAGGTATTCAGTGGGAGTTCTGTGTCCCTGCAGTAGCAATCAAGCAATCCTTCCCAGATGGTAGTGTGCGTACTGGTACTTATCCATACTGTCTTCAATATCGCTATTGTAGAGGGCTTTTGCACTGGTAGCCGTAGCAAATATCACCTCGTGGAGAAAAAGTGGTCGTTGGTCGCGTAGTAGGGAAAGCAGTTCGTTGGTGGCGAAGGTGACTGTAGCATTACAGCAGTCTTTATTGTGGTAATCTTTCCAGAACGTGTAACTTGTACGGACTACATTCAGTTGTTAATTCTCTAATAATAAGGGCTCGCTGACTGCGGATGCATATACTAAGATAAACGAGTGCTTCACAGACCGGAGCTGCCCTCTACGGCCGTGTACGTAGCTAAAAGATAAAATGCATTACAGGAAATGGAACGTGGGTCATTGTTTGGTATAGTAGTTCGACCGCACACTTGGTATCCACAAGCCACGATCAGTTTAACCAGGCGCAACGACCAAGATTTTAGGGCTTATTGACTAAAGGAACTTTTAGGTTAGAGGAGTTAAGGCTAACGAGACACAAAGACTCTCTGTGAGTGCCATTAGACAGATGATTCATCTTCGTTAACAAAAGTAGTCTTGGCACACAGTTTCCCAATGCGGAGAAACTCCCTTCGCTATTCTTAACAGGTCTAGTCGGCCGACGCAGCACCTGGGGTTGTGTATGGCTGGCTGATGACGGCTAATAAGCCAGAAATGGTCATTCCAGTCTCCCTCGTCTTTGTTGGTCATGTTATTCTGCCCTATATCCCTAGCTGTCCTACGGCTGCTGGTGGGGTTCGAGAGTTAGTCCCAAGGCACAACGGGACGAGTGAGTCCTGTAACCGATCGGTGAGCGCCTACTACTATATACATGTATGCACGTATAGATGAGAGAGAGAGAGAGAGAGAGAGAGAGAGAGAGAGAGAGAGAGAGAGAGAGAGGAGAGAGAGAGAGAGAGAGAGAGAGAGAGAGAGAGAGAGAGAGAGAGAGAGAGAGAGAGAGAGAGAGAGAGAGAGAGAGAGAGAGAGAGAGAGAGAGAGAGAGAGAGAGAGAGAGAGAGAGAGAGAGAGAGAGAGAGAGAGAGAGAGAGAGAGAGAGAGAGAGAGAGAGAGAGAGAGAGAGAGAGAGAGAGAGAGAGAGAGAGAGAGAGAGAGAGAGAGAGAGAGAGAGAGAGAGAGAGAGAGAGAGAGAGAGAGAGAGAGAGAGAGAGAGAGAGAGAGAGAGAGAGAGAGAGAGAGAGAGAGAGAGAGAGAGAGAGAGAGAGAGAGAGAGAGAGAGAGAGAGAGAGAGAGAGAGAGAGAGAGAGAGAGAGAGAGAGAGAGAGAGAGAGAGAGAGAGAGAGAGAGAGAGAGAGAGAGAGAGAGAGAGAGAGAGAGAGAGAGAGAGAGAGAGAGAGAGAGAGAGAGAGAGAGAGAGAGAGAGAGAGAGAGAGAGAGAGAGAGAGAGAGAGAGAGAGAGAGAGAGAGAGAGAGAGAGACGTGTCATTCCTTCCCAGCCTGAGCATCAACTCAGACGGGCCCAACACCGGCGTCCAAACTTCGAGCTTTCGCTCCAGCGTAGCGCATATATACGTTGAGAATTTAACTCACGGGCGCAGGTATAGATACGTAATCTCCGTGGGGGGGGATAAGTCGTGCTAAACCAGCGTACTTTTATGTTGCGGAATAGCATGCACACGCTGCAACTGACACGTTCCAACTCCAATGGTTTTATCGAAGCGACTTTGTCCGCAAAGAAGGCGGAAGTCCAGTCTCACACATTCGAAAATAATGGATGAAATAGTATACTTACTATCGATACTCTAGCAATTCCCGCAGTGCCGCTGACCCGAATTCTTCTTCGAGGATGCAAACTTACTATCAGAAATAGCTAAAACAGCTACGAACAGGTCACTAAGTTTCTTCTATATTTTACAACAGCCTATAAAATAAGTGAATGACCAGAATGAGGTTGAGGAATCTTCCTAAAATCAGTCCATTGTTCAAATAAATCAGGAAAAGCTACCTCATTAGGGGCATCACTTTCAGCGGCAGCTTCATGTGCTGCAGGAGACCAGTCATCCGTCGTATGACAAGCGTTTTCCTCTTCTTTGTCAGAAACCTGACGCAGCAACAGTGAAGGCAAGAGATTAGGAAATGTAAAAAGAATAGCCATCTACGAGAGTTCTAGAAACATGTGGTGTCGTGTTAAGTTACCTCAGCGGGAGCGTCATCTGTTTCAGGGTGAAAGCCATTCATCGCATTGCATGCGCTTTCATCTTCTTTGGCATCGGCGGAAACCTGATGCAGCAACAGAAAACAGACATTAGAAAAAGTAAAAGGAGCATTCATCTATCAAATCTCTGGAAATATGTATTACCATGAGGAAACAAGAAGGTAACTAAGACCGGTGAGACACCTAGGAGTCGTCTCCATAGCTGTACACGCGACTTCTGCATGCCTACTTCCTGGAAATTCATCAACCATATGCATAGGAAATAATTTACGAAAGAGGCGCATTAAAAGCCCGCCTAATGACAGAGCCGATGATTCCATAACCTCTCCAAGCAGATATCCGGGTAAAAAGAGGACGTCGCCAGTAGTTAAAAGCGTACTTTATGAGCCTGATCACAGCGGAACAGGTGGATTTTATTTGGCAGACGGACAGTGCTTTTGACAAAGCCTGTTTAGCTTGTGTGCGCTACCAAGGTGCAAAAACACGTAATTATGTCGTTACAGCCCGACTCCAGGCTCCAGATATGTTCCTCAGCCAGAAAGGCTTGTCGATGGTTAAGAAGCTGACGCACAGGCAAATCTTAAAATCGCGCACTCTGCATGATTGTTTTCTTCCTTGCTTATGAGACACTGTTGTCGATCATCCTGGCTATACTGAAATTTTTCCGCTTCTTGAACTGTGCCGATGCTGCCAGCTTTCCAGTTGGAGATTCACTGTACAGATTCTTCCTACCAATGCCTCCAGTGAGACGTGCGACGGCTAAGGGATACAAAAAGCACATCTGATTGGCGCGTACACAGAGTAAGTCTACGATTATAAGTCTACATGACATGTAACTCAGTAAGGCCGGTGCTGGCCTGACGACTACGCAATCGACCGGAATGATTTACTACAAGTCAGAAACAGTTGACAAGGCTTAGCGTTGGCGTGAATCATGGACAGTGGTTACCACAACTGCAAGGACTACACTTACTTGCACAGTAAAGCCTTGCGCTTCAGCACACAGTATGCCATTTGAATTTGGCGACGTCCACATTCAGACGTGATGTCTCATTATCAATTCAGTCTTGAAGGCTAGTCATTCAGCCAGTGTACATTAGCTAACTCAACTGAATATAAAGCAGGCGAGAAGGTGCAGACTTGTCCACCAAAACGTGAGAAAACTCGGTCAGAAATGCACGGAAAGGGAATGCGCAAAGCAGATTTAGGAGAGATGGGAGCTCCTTGCGAATATGAAACCATAATATACTGCAGTTGCCAGTTGCGTGAAGCAACTGCGCTTTTTTGAAAAAAAACATTAAAGAGCACGAGGATAGGTATAAAAAGTGATAGCATGCACTTCACGGACGGCAAACTCCATAAGGTGTCAGGAATGCAGTATCCGCAAGGGATGCCTTTTCAGCATTTACTGCTATAAAAATAAACTCAAATTTTGCTAAAGAAAAGATTGGCATCATGAAGTGCCTTTTAGACACTAAAACAAGCATGCTGTAAAAATAAGTTTTTCCCATTTTGAGACATTTTGAAACACAACATGTTCTGACCTAAAAGACCCCACAATCTCCGTATTATAGGTGGCCTTGCGCCATGGATAAAGAGGGAGGGCTAGATGTGCGTCAAACAGTTCAGGGTAAGCCCTTCACTTGGTGAGATTGTCGAGGTGACTGGTTCCGAAAATTCCAAAGAACAATACATAAGACGGTACAAGAATACTGTGCATTTTCGCAGGCGGACCGTCGTAAACATGAAAACAGAGCCACGAATGTCCCAAGATGCAGAAAACTGCCCGGCTGCCACCTAAGTTGACCGGCAGGAATATTTTGCCAGGAAGCATTTCCTGCTAACATATGTAAGGCTGCACCTAGAGGGCCACATCGTTCATGTGGGAACAGCTGAAGTCGATTAGGAATGATACGCGACACGCTAGGTCTTCGGGAAGCTCACTGTCCCACTTGCTGACTGGACACGTCATCAGGAGGCTGAGTCAGTCGGCATGGCGTTGGCGAGCGCGTCACAAAACCTAACTGAAAACACGGAGGTTGAAGACTATTGGTTGGCAAAATTGTACGACTGACTCATGAAGGATTGACTCGGCGCAAGCGAGCGGACGGTTGCCTGTACTCTGCCCCACAGGACTGGCGTGGACGCGCGGGATGGCGTGAGAGCACGCGCACGTGGGAACCTTTATGCCGCGCATAGACATCCTGCACGCACCAAAACAGACAAACCGAAGCGGTGGATGTGGCGGTGAGGCGAGGGCAAACGTTCTGCCTATCCAGCCAAAGGGAAGAAAAATTTCGCTCGCTGAAGAGAAGAACAATGTGACCACGCTTTTCCCAACACATAACAACAGTCGGTTAAAATAAAATGCTGGGCTGAGGGAAGGTAGGCTCCAGTGAAATGAGAAGTCGTGACCACATAGTAGCGCAGAAATACTCTGTGTAGATAAGGTGAATGGACACCGTTGCAGGACAGCTTAGAAGGGCAGCCGCGCATATCAGACGGTTCACGATTGGAATTAGAGACTCGACCACGTGGTTTTAGGTGACAAACCATTTTCCCAGGAGAATAAATATGCATTTGAGAGAGACACAGCCATTGCAAATGACCGGTGCGACGATGTTCCGCGATGTCCAAAAACACGATTTAAACCCCCAATGGTGAAGGAAATGTTTATTCAAAAACTTTTCGACCATAACTAAAAACCAATAAGTGAAAAAATTGCAGTTGACATAGCACTAAACAGTAATTCGCCATTCCTTTGCTATGCCATTTTTCGGCAAGAGATTTGCCGGGCTCTAAGTATACATGGAGTTTCGCCATATGGCAGGATGCCTTTCGGTATCATGTTATCGGATTATCACTTCAGGACAACCAACGAGTCAACAACAGCGAAACTGAGTCTGGTGAGCGTTTTTATATACCGGCAATGGGTCGGAAGTCAGCGCCCATCTTCTTCCGTTTCCAGGGATAGGCGTTGAGCATCGAAATGAAACGACGATAGAGCACGAACCTGAAGGACACCTCCAACTGCTATGAAAGTAAACTGTACAAGTTTTCAGGGTCTGATACAGGTTTCGCCGAGCAAGGTACACGTCGTATAAGCAAGTAGGTGAATACGAAAGCGTATGAGGAGACACTCCAACGCGGTTAGAAAGATGGACGTCCTGCTACTAATAGCAGAACGCGGTACCACGAGAGGACAGGCGTCGAGCTTCTAAAGTGTACAGACAGCTGGCTTGGGATATCGCCATAACACAAACGAGACAGTGGAAGTCCCGCACACAAGCGCGGCATACATCACTCGTTGACTGACCCTCCTTGTGAAGTACCAGGTTCTATGGACACACCTCACCCAATGGGGCCGAAAATTTCAAGGCAGGCAGTATAGGGAGCACAAGCGGTGGGGTAGTAATCAGCACCCAAACAAACGCCTACGATAATTGTACCTCAGAGATCAGCGCCACCCACCCCGCCCCGCCCCCCTCCTCACTACCGGCCCCAGATCATTTTTCACCCCATGTGTCATGTGAGGGCATAGACGTATGGATGATCATTCATTAATATTAATTCGGCGTGGCCGTGAACACCGCTTAAGACCCTGAGACGACGAGGAAAGTCCGTCTACGCCCCAGGCATCAGGATGTCCCCTGACATTCCCTCATTTCATAAACTAAACACTTGTCCACGATGAATTAGTGAATGAACACTTTCTATTGATCAGGGTACTCTTGGCGGGACTGAAATGTTTCTAGGGAATAAGTCAGGACCGTGAAATGTTGGGCCTGCGACCTGAGTGGGAGTCTTAACTTTGCTTAATTGAAATAAAGGTATTTGAGAAGATCGACTTCCCATTTTAGAAATTGGGGCTGGTCAGAGCCTGGGTCACAGGTCATGAGGAAACAAAAACTTCCGATCACCTTAGATAGGTGATTGCTGAATTGTAGTGGCGGAAAATTCGTCCTAGGATCAGTCAGTCTCGATGCGGGTTAGTTAGGTATAGATTAGGTTTGGGGTTCACAGCTCCTCTTTAAAAGCTTTGAGGGCGGGCACAAGCGCATATGGAAGGTCCTTACACATCCGTATCACTATCAAATACCATTTAGAACGCGAAACAACTTTCAGCCCGATTCTAAAAAGGATAATTTTTAGGTAAAAAAACGAAACGTGCAGAGAAGTTTTTCATTTATTCTAGAAACACTTGACAGAGTTTCTTCAAGTCAGCTTTTTGCTAAACGATTTTAGAAGCTCGAACTATCAGCTGGCTTAAACAGAGGTGTACCAGATATAAAAAACATGGTAAGAACGCCACTGTAAGTGCGCAGTGGTTATTTTAGATAGGATTCTTGCATGACCGCTGTCAACTCCAGAAGGATACTTGCAGGCAACGAATCCAGCTGCTAACTTCTGGCGACATCATTGATTAAAGTTGAAACAAGGGCCAGTACCCCCAGCCAAGTGTCCGACAGCCGACCATTGAATCTTTCCATATTAGACTGGTCTCATCCGAGAAAGGCCTATACGATATACCTCTCCAGTAATTCACAGCACATGGTTTAACCAGTGGGGTTAGATTGTCAAAACATCCAACTGAAAACTACTTCACAGAGGGTACATAGGCATTGAGGACAACCCAAACCATGGACCCTCCACCAAGCACGAGCTTGTTTGTTTTAAACGCGATTTACAGATATTGTTCGATGTGAACATGGGTAGCAGGTTGGCTTTGCGCTGTCATTGGATAAGGATCCCGAGCCAGGACAGGTCCAGAATAAAAGACTTAAAAGAGCGACCATAGACAGAATAAACTTAATATCGCCACGTGGAGGCTAAGCATCGGACGTCGACGTAATACAATTACGCTTCCTATGAATCATCGTCGCGGATTCAGACCACATAAATTAGGATTTTCTAACAGTGCAAAGTAAAATTTATACGACGAAATTGTGGCCTTACATGGTGCACTGTCCCAACGGAGCGATTTCAGAGCTGTCGATGCTTGGTCTGTCCGTGGCGGTGTCGCTTGTGTACCAAGACGCATCGGATATGCACCCCTAGCTAGCGATAAGTTAACCACCCCATTATTTTCTTATGCCAGGAAAGCATAAGATCAGCCGTATGCTAAGAGTTGGACAGTCGACTTGTGTGCATGAGGAAAAAAATTGGGGTTATAACGAGGTTTATGTGAGAACCATCCTCCGAGCTAACCCTGAACTTCATTTTGAGTCCAACTGCATGCATTCGCTCATAGAACATAGCGAGCACACCACAGGCTTTCTAAAAGAGACGACTGAGATATTTTGGGCAAACCCCTACCCATCCGTTCCGTCAAGCCAATGCTACTGCCCTAAAATCGATGTCGCCTAACTAGAGACAGCCTTGCTCGAAAGAGGTCGTTGAGATATGTCGATTATATGGGTTTTCGCGTTGGGGAAGATAGAGTCCAACTTTCCAGATTCGCTGAATTCGAACTTTGCAAGTTGAAAATATCCGCGACAGCACTGACGTCGGACAAATCACGTACGAATACAGCCTGAGCATGCATAAGAAAGGTTACTTACCGTGAGAGAAGCGAGTTCCTCCGAAAGTTGGGTCTTCGGCACCTCGTAGTCGTCCTCATCAACAGTGGCGCCCGAGTACCGCCGAATAGTGGGCTAAACCAGAAAATGGACGTAAAGGTCCTGAGAAGCGTTGTGCGGAAAGGAGTGCTGGGTGGATGCGCAGCAAACGCTGATGGCAAGAGAGCAGCAATCCAGAAAAAGGACGGGTAAAGCGTTTTATCGAAATCGGGAACTTAAAGGTGCACGCAGTGAACCTGTTGGGACCGGTCTTATCAGACTTTGACCACTAGTAGCAATACTGACAGAAATGCGAGGCTCAAATATAATTTTGGCAGCTGAAAGTAAGTTTTGTGGAGATAGCTGAGTTCGTTATATGTTCAGATAACTAATGTTTTGAGTCAAGGCTGAGCAGATCAACACGTTGCTCGTTTGGCGAGCAGGTTTCACTACACTTTAGCCACGGGGAAGGTAGATCACTATCATTTGTAACTTTTACAGAGAGCGGCACCGCAGTAGCGTGTACGTCCATTGTAATGAAGTGGATCGTGGGCTTGGAAAGATCATATCAGATGAAATCCTAACATTGGTAGGAGAAAGCAATATCCGCGCCTGCAGTGACTCACCGTGTGTGGTTGTATCCTAATAAGATGGACCAAATGATCTAACAGGTTAAGTTAAAATCCTAAGATAACATTAATCCTTGCAGATATGCTTGATTGTGGTGTGGAGGCAAAAACTATACGAATTACGTGGAAGTAGAAGAAAAAAATGCACTTGTGTTGAACGATTGGTCGTTAAGAGGAAGAAGCAGGTTCGAGCGAAAAAAATGTTAACAAGGAAGTGGGATGGCGGCAGGGGAGATAAAGCAGAGGAAAGACGCTTACCTCTACATCAGGGATCTTAACAGATTCATCGGTGGGCGACTTAAACAAGACGGAACATTTAAAAAAAACGTGACTACACGGAAACGCTCAATTTAATTCAGTACCTTACAAAAATAAACGTCATCAACGTTTTCCACATGTTAACAAAAGAGAATACCAACGTTTGGTAAACGGAAATTCATGAATTCAAAGGAAGTAACCTAATTTTTAACTCGGTCTAGTACTGCAGAAAGGAGTGGGAACATCGAAAAAGGCTTACATAATCATCTTTTGCCCACCCCTCGTCGACAGCATGCGCGTCATGCACCAGCTCCTCCGAGGTTTCAGCGTCATGGATAGCTGAACGGCAAATACGAATGTCCAATAACATCTTACAGAGGTAAAACGAATCAAGCAAAAGCATGACAAAAGACAGGAACCAGGCAGGGTCGAGATATTGTGTCTGGACTTACCTGTAGGGGATTTAACCTCGGACTCCCCGTCGTCCTAAAAGAGGAAAATACGTATTCGGTCGCTTTTGAACATAACGTGTGCACACAACACAAGACATGAAGAAAGGTTACACAAAACACCGAAGAAACTAACACAGGACACCAAGGGAAGCAACACAAAAACATAATGTGCACAAAACATGCAGGTGCTACACATCGACCGTGCAAAGCCAATCTAGCGCTCGCCTACTTCTAGTGTATGCTGAATTTCTTCAGCCTGCGTAGTGACTTCAGTCTCCTCCGTTGGGGGTGCAACCGGCTGGTCGTCATTACAATTCGTCTCCTGAATGTCATGGTGAACGACTTCGTCCTCAAAGTCCTCCGCAGAGCTGTCAAGGCTTTTTCTGTCCTCTAAAGCGGAATTTTCCCTTTCAATCGCGCAATTTTCGTATCCGTTAGTCGTTACAACTTGACCATGCTCCGCATCCAAGCCCCCCGGCGGGGTTTGTAAATATGGGTCGCAGCCCTCAGAGTTGGGGGCAACGTAGGCATCCAGGTCAGTTTGAGGTGAATCTGAACTACATTTTATGGAGTCCTCGTTGTAAGCGTCTCTATCAGCTGATGGTTTCTGTACGCCCACTCGCAAGGCGGAAAGCATCTCGTCAAAGTTTGACTCAACGTCCAGCTATGCGAGTTAGGAATAAACAGGTGAAGATAACGGTACGAAGTTTATGTATCAAGTGTTGAGACTTGTACGGTGCCCAGGAAAAATTAAACTATGGTTTGCATTAGAAATAGATATGAAAATAACTAAAAGGACTGAAGGAGATCAACGATTAGTGACGATTGATTATCAATGTGTATCAACAAAGAGTTGCATCCATGACTCAGATAAACGAAAAAAGAGTGAATGCAATCCTCGCATCTACGACTCACAGAAACGTCGAGAGTGGGTTCTTCTTGGTTGTTCCTATCGTGCTCCATTTTGGTCTGAAAGAAGGCAAGACTTCCTGGTAAGCGCTTAAAAGTAAGGAGCGACATCGTCCGAAGTTTGAAACCGACCACCAAGGAGTTAGGGTGCCGCTAACTGTTTTGACGCCGAGAACCATTTACAATCATAGAAGCATCAAGACAGATCACGATAAATAAAAGCTCAAGCGAAGGACAGATCCGCCTACCTAATTTCTGTGACGTGAAACCCGATATAAATCGAAGACAAGAAAAATAAATTGTCATTTGACAAGTGCGGTGAATTAGTGTTTATACTATCGATGTAGAACTTAACTACAGCTTTCACCCATCCTCACCGTGCGAACAAACGGTTGAACTCCTAAAGAATTGGTTAGACCACAGAACAGCTTTTAACATTCAGGAAGCGCATCGAGGTAGGATGCACGAACGTTTAAAAGACTGCTGTAGAAATCGGTAAACGTAGTCCGGTAACCAGACACATTTCTGAGCCAGAAGGATATGCATATTTAAAAAGAGAGCGAACTTAGAAGAGTTAAGCATTTTGTTGAGTGAAAATAATGGAAACTACATATTTTAACCCTCTATCAATGTGGTGGAAAGGATAGGAGAAGTCGGACATTCAGGAACTCAGAACAGGTTTAATTAATGTAATTTCTACATCCGGTAGTTGAGAAAAAAACATGGGAAATAATGATAGGTTTGGGCATCAAATCCACACAATAAGGATACGTTTTCAGTTTCAAGCGTAAGCTGGAGAGCCGCGCAAACATGAAATAAGCGCACGGGTTATAATCTAGAAGCCTAATGACTAACGTTACCAACTTAGCATAGTAATGTGTGCTCCGAATGATCTATGCGGCTGTAGAGTTGGCTTACTTTGTCATGGGACATGTCATAACCCCCATAATACTGAACCAAGTTAATCAAAATACTAACAAGCTTTTAAATGCTTCGGTCGTCTCATATAACATGCGTATTTGTCGCACCGTTAACGGTGCGACAGGTGGAGGTTCAGCAACATCAAATTCGTTGAATTATTGGGTCTATCTGTCCTACGGCAAGGATTTTCGAATATAAATGTTTCGTCAGACCAAATCGAGAGATTTATTGAAGAGATCAGTAATTTTTGTTACAAAGAAACAGGCAACGTGCAGAATGCACATAAAATGTGTAATAAATGAAGGCCAGTTATGCAGCCAGCGGTGATGCCATCTCAGGCGTAAGTAATTTTTAAATCAAGCCATTAACAACTAAATCTAAAATTATCTGCTTATTTGGAAGAGACTAAACAAAAAATTAGAAGCAAGACAATAATCTTGAGACATGAGTTACCCACCAGCGGCAAGAGCTTAAACACCAAACAGGACGAGGCGCACACCAGTTTGTGATTGGGTGTCTACCAACGATCTTATAAAAGGAGGCGATCAACCAATAGTATTTAAACGACTCTAGGTTGTCTCTTAGAGGTCACGCAGAAGTGACTCAGAGATTCAATTCAATTCAATTCAATTTATTGAGGGAAATAGGCATGGGCCTTTGAGTACCCTATTTCTAACGTAAAATTAAGTGCGGTATACAGAGAAACCGTGTGGGTTGCCAAGGTACAAAAGGCGGTCATAAAATTTGACAAGTGGTGCACGACTCTCGAGGGTTAAGATAAATGCCTCATCGCTCAGGCTCGTTGCGGAACATAAAACTGTCAAGGTTCCTTTTAAAGCTTTCCAGCGATGGTGACATCACAGCGTCTTCAGGGAGGGCATTCCATGGTTTAACCACTCTGACAGAGAAGGAGAACTTGCGCACATCCAGTCTCGCCTGCTGGACACGCAGTTTCAATGGGTGACCTCGGAGATGGGTCGTGGTGGCAAATTCAAAGAAGTCCGAGAATTCCAGGCAACAATCCAATCCCTTCACAATGCGGAATGTCTGCAGGAGATCACCACGCATTTGCCTATAACTCAAAGGGAACAGATTAAGATTCACTAGGCGGGTTGGATATGGCAAGGAGCTTTGACTTCTAACCATTTTGGTGGCTTTCCTCTGGACTCTTTCGAGGCAGTTCTGATCTTGAACTTTCCAGGGTTTCCAGGCGTGCATAGTATATTCCAAATGTGGCCTAATGAATGTTCCAAAGGTCTTAGCAAAAAGATCTTCATCGAACTCCAAAAAGGCTCGTCTGATGGCATGCAACACCGAAATTGCCCTCTTCGCCACTTTCGAGCAGTGAGACGATGGTTTTAAGGTGGTGGTCATCAGCACACCAAAGGTCCTTTTTGGGTTTCCACGTCTTTTAAGGCTTCACCGTTGAGAAAGTAACTTCTACTTTCGGCAGATCCAGACGGGTTGCCTAAGCGAAGTATTGTACACTTATCGACGTTGAACCGCAAAAAGCCAATGATTCGACCACTCCTCCAACCGAGTTAGGTTGATCTGCAGTTTATCTTCATCAGCAGGGGCTCTGGATTACATTCCAGATTTTTAATGTCATCGGCAAACATTGCTGCTTCACAATCGAGATTCCTGACACAATCGTTCACGTATATTAAAAACAGTATTGGCCCTAGTACTGAACCCTGAGGAACCCCACTCTCGACCGCAGCAGAACTTGACCTCTCTTGGCCGATGCACACAACCTGGCGCCGACCCACGAGGAAGTTTTCGATCCACTTAAGGAGGTTACCTCAACAGCTAAAATTCGAAATAGGAATGCTAGTGTTTTACTAAGTATACTTTAAATTTAAGGTGCAATTTAGGCAAAGATTTATCGGTACAGTTTTATCTAGCCATTTAAATAAGGATTAGGCATAAGCTATATGGTAGAGAGCAAAGATATGGCCAGTGAACACTGAGGCACAAAGAAAAGCTAAAAAGCTAACATAACAGAAAAGGCAGCAGCATGGCGAAAGTGCGCAATAAAAAGCTACATATTTAGAGCTTATTTGCTCAAAAGATACCCCATAAACCCCATCTATGTAGTTCATAAGTGCACGAGGAGCGCGACGGTGTGGTCATATAGATTTACATTATCAAGCCACAATAACTTCCAACTTAATCACCCACCTCCAAATTTTTTTAATTAATAACGATAACCCTAGTTTGGATACTCGAACTACCCTAGATGTCATATTACTTAATGCTAGATCTGTTATAAATAAGATGGCCCAACTGAGAGCCATTGCTTTCGAGTTAATGCCTGATGTTTTATGTGTAACTGAATCTTGGAACCATCCCTTTATTTCCGACTCCTTGCTTCTCAATGACCAGTATGATCTCTACCGTCAAGACCGCACTAGTAAGCGTGGTGGTGGTTGTCTTCTCTATATTAAAGTTTAATTTAAGCACTTCCCGTTTGATCTAGACGTTACGTCATTCGCTGGTAATTACTGCTTCGCATCCATTATCCTGTCGCCCTGGCAAAAGGCTATTCTCGGATATATTTAATACCCGCCTTATTCATCATCCGATGATGATGCAAAACTTTGTGAAATTTTTAAATTGGTTTCGGAGTCCGATTTTAACATTAAAATAATCGCTGGGGATTTTAATTTTCCTGAAATGGACTGGATTTCAAACTTTTGTCCACCCAGATTTTAGCCTTTCCTAGATACCATTAATTTTTCTAATTGGTCCCAGCTTGTCCGTTCTTCAACGAGAGACAAGCATATTTTAGACCTGATTTTCACTAATGACATTGCTCCCCTCTTCGTTGATTTTATGCAGGGCCTCTTCCAAAGTGACCATTCATTAATTCACTGTTGCTTACCAATTGTCTCATCGAAAAAGACTAGCGCCATTCGTACCTATCATGCTTTGACCTCGCAGATATGAGCTTAAGTAACAACTTCTTGGACTCATTGGATTGGCAGAATCTCTCCTCCATGAACGATGCAGCAAGTCTTTCTGACTTAATGTCAGTTGTTTCAAATAACATCCTGGAATTTGTGCCAACCAAAATTGTCAAGCCCTACACTTCGGAATCCACCGTCCCCCACTTTCTTTTGCCAAGACTAAAAAAATTGAGGAAGCAATTAAAAGATCAAAATGCTATTTCGTTATCTGTACATCCAGGGATTGCAGAGACTTTTGCATTAGCCTCAAAGATTCGGCTTGCAAGGGACAGACAGAAGGAATCATGCGCACTCAGCGAGCCAAACTCTGCCAAATCTGTTGCTCAACTGTTCCGCCGTCGATCCTGCTCTAAACGAGGTTATGAAATACCTCCATTACTTAATGAAACTAAGAACTTCGTTCTCGAAGACTCTGACAAGGCAGAATTGTTTAGTGCATTCTTCGCAAATCATCTTACGATGGAATCTGAACCGGTTCCGACGTTTCAGGCATCCTCATTTAATGTTGTCAGCACCATTGATTTCTCCATAGAACTAATTCGTAAGCAAATAATGCGTCTGAAAAACTCGCACTCTTCGGGGACTGACGGTATTCCAAACTCAGTTATTAAGAGAGTGCCGAGCTTTTCCCGATTGCTTAGCCATGTGTTCTCAGTTTATCTTTTAAACGGATTCTTTCCTGACTCATGGAAGACATCTATTATTCTTCCTGTCTTCAAGTCGGGATCTCGTTCGGACGTAAATAATTATCGAGGCGTTCACAAACCCCGGCTCTAGCAAAACTTCTTGAAACAATTATTTTTAATCAAATTCTCGACTTTTGCTTAGAAAAAGGTCTTAAGCGACTTGCAATATGGTTTTCTACCTGGGAGATCATGCGAAGTGTGTCACTTAGCTTTTCTTAATCTCGTCACTTCCCTTCGTAATGAGCAACAGTCAGTGGTTGTGATCTTCTTTGACCTGAGCAAAGCCTTTGACAAAGTACCGCATAGACGTCTTCTGGTGCAACTGGAAGCCCTCGGCATCCGGCCTCCTCTCCTTGAATTCATTGGTTCCTACTTGTCTAACCGCAGCCAGAAGGTCTTAGTAGTTAATAGCTATTCGACGCCTCAGCCGATCACGAGTGGCGTTTTTCAAGGCACGGTTCTAGGTCCCCTTCTCTTCATTCTGTACATAAACGAAATTTCAGCTTTACTCACAAATTCACAAAATTTCGTTTAACGCTGACGATCTCAAGTGCATTTATTCATTTTCTAAAGACACTGCCAATAGTTGCGTTGATAAAATCAACATAGATCTACTTATGCTCTCACGCTGGAGCTGTACTTGGCAGATGGAGTTTTCTTCATCCAAGAGTAGTTTCATGTGTTTTGGCCCCTCAAAGCTTCCTGGACCCCTCATATTGCAAAATCGAACACTTTTAGAACGATCAACCATAAAAGACTTAGGTCTAAGTTACACGAATAAGCTAGCATTATCGCCTCATTCAGATCGAATTTCTGCAAAGGCTGCACAGATATGTGGTTTTATATCGCAGAATTTCTTCCTTCCGGAAATAAAGTTAAACCTGTACCGCATATTTGTTCTTCCTATCCTAGAATACTGCTGTCCCATTTTTGGGCTGATGAACGCCTCTGACCGCAGTAAGATTGAAAAAGTTCAGAGGGTTTTTACTCGAAGATTTTTTCTCTTCCTGGATCCAGTATTTCTTATACGGATAGATGCCAGTTAGCAAACATTAAACTTCTGTGGGTTAGAAGACTAAAAGCCGGTCTCTGCTTCCTGTTTCGCGTTAACTCTAGCCCAAATCTCCCATGAATTAACGCTCTCGCTCCGGTAGATCGACCCTATGCCACTCGTAATTCCTCCATGATCATTTCACCACCCCTAAGCTCCACAACTAATTGTTCTGTTTTTTTGCCTCAAAATATGCTCTCATCTGGAATAATCTTCCACTGCATATTAGGTTATCGTCCACATTAGCTATTTTCAAAACAAAGTTACGCAAAAATTTAACTTCGGAAGATATAAAGTCCTTATTGTCTGTTTCCTTCCCAAACTCGCAACTTTTGGATTTCGAAAATGGTCCTCCTGGTATTTGAGGCAGCTCCCTTGATATTATATTGGTCTCTAATTATATTTCCATCATCCGCTGCAGAGCCAATCTTTGCATTCACTTTTTCGCCCCCCTCCTTTTTAACTAGCATCGCCAACTCTTGACAACCTTGATACTTTCCTCCGATTTCGCAACCCCGACGATGGTCCCCAGGTTCTGTTGATGATCGAGGCGGTTTCTGATGGTTTCACCTCTTTGGTGATGGACTATGCAGTCAGCAAGGTCGCATCTCGATGATGATCTCATGACCTGTACTGTCCCCTCTTCGTTTTGACCCTGATGTCCACGATGAGTTCGTCCTCTCTCACCTCCACTGGTGGTTACAAACAGTAGCTCTGACTGCTATATTATCTCTCACACGACAAGGAGCGTTCCGAACCCTCATACTTTGTCAGCAACATCACAGTACTATCCCATTGCATCTAGCTATTAATTTTTTAGTGAGGCAGTTTTTTTCTCCTAATTTTTTTTTAAATTTGCGGCTCGCCGAACTCCGCCTCCGATTTAACCGTTGGAGTTTATTTAACTGCTTCTTTTCTAGTTCACCGTTTATGTTAAAGATTGTTGACTTTTGTTTTAAAAATGGCAAATCGTTCTGAATCGGACATGCCTACCATCTTGTTCATTCCTGCTGTTAATATGGCTACTCACATAGTGCAGCAAGTATCCACTTTGTATTTATTTATACCGTGATACTAAGTTTGAAATGACGGAGCTCTCTGGGCCTTAAATAAACAATTTATTTATTATTTATCGTGTCCGTCTTAGGACTTTTGAGATGGAAGGGATAGGTAGGAAGTTCGGAAGTCCGACACACCGGGTGTGGAGTCACACACAACACTGCAGACTCTCACTTGGTTTAGGCCGCCGGTCATGGTGATTGCCCTGCGCGTGACCACTGGGTAGAGCCCAGCTACATAGTGCCACAGGTGATACTAGCTAGAGTCGGCCAAAGATGCATTCGCCACCTGCACTAGACAAATAGAATGACTAATGCTATCTGTGTGGCGCCTCCCCTAACTAATACCCCATTAACCCCGGGATTCCACTAAAAGAAGTGGACGCGCACAGAAATCTAATTATCTGGACAGCTTAAAAACTACTCTACTCCGAACACTGTAAAAGAGCCTTCGAAAAGGCAACAAGCATGCATGCTTCCATGGTTCTTCTATCCGTTTGGGAAACGATAAAGAAACTTAATTTACAAAACATAGAATTCCTCATGGCATACAGACTACCAAAAATTCTAGGTGCAGTTGATGAATTGCTCCTCCATTTGGTTAATTAAGTAACTAGCGACCAAGATGTTCTTACTCCTGGAAATTTAAACGCATTTGCAATAGACTGCGAAAATTTGACAGCCAACTGTGCGCCAACTTACTTCAGCTATAAGCTACTGAATATAACACGACCTCTCTTTAGCACAGAATGTGTACACACCAAGCCGATTTCGAGAGAAACAGAGAGTCAAATGCTGGATCTATATTTTGCGGAAGATTTCAACTTAAATCCTGCTTTACATTCTCTTATTAAGAGCGATAATTATTCTCAAGCCCAGGATATTCGGTTAGGTTGGAGACTGGATTTGTCTCTTCAGAAAACCGAGACCTGCCCTGCCAAATTTGATATAAGCTTACTAACCTCAACCTGTTGTGGCTTTGCAGATTATGCAAGGGACTATTTTTACTGTTTGCACTTTTAAACAGTCCTACCTTTAACCCACTTACTACTCTGAGGCAGCTCGACCACTCTCGGCGCACCAGTCATCGAGATGTATTTTTATTTCTTCCTCTGGCACGCACAGTTAGATACCACCAGCTTTTTTTCCGTAACAGTCATAACAAACTGGAATATTCTACCCAGAATTATCAAAATTCAGCAAAGACATTCTTTGTTTAAGAGAGCTGTCACTGGTTTTCTACATTCAGGACAGCCCTTATTAATGTTGTGCGCCGACTTGGCGGAATCTCTTTCGTTTCTGATGGCATTCACGGACTCTGAACTCAGTGCTTGGCTTCATGCTGAGGCAATATTGCTGGCGCTGCAGTTCACAGTCAGCTAATTCCACAGTCGACAGGGAGCAACCGTTTGCTGACACACCTCTATCTGGTGCAGGGTACCGGAGAAAAACTGCACAGTGCACCTGTATCAACTGTTCCCGTTCCGAATTTATATCATTCAAGGAGCTGCAGTTTTTTCTCCTGAAAAACATTTGAAAGAACGCTCAAGATTTTTTCACTGTTAGCTCAATCCTCTACTGCATATCTCTTTTTTTTCCTTGGCTGTAAACTAGTAATAAATAAATAAATAAACTAGTTAAGTTTGAGGTATCAATGTATGTGGTCCTACACATTAGCGCCGGTCAAAAAGTATCTCCAATATACCTTTATTTTATTAATGACACTGCATTAAAAGAGGTGGAAACGCACAAAGATCTGAGCATGTGGACAACCCCGAACTACATGCCATCACAGCACTGTAAGAAGGCAGGCCAGAAGGCAACTAGTACGTTACACTGGAGCAGACATGCGTTTAAAATAATCCCCCTGGCCACATCGAAAAAGATTTCGGCGTCTTCCTGGGACCAAATTTAACATACGGAATGCCAGCTGGACACCGTGGATTAAGAAAGATATTTATATCCTCTAAAAGGCGCCATTGAGGACAACGAACATGGTCAACAGACTTAAACATATATCGTAAAGGATAGCTTTAAATCAACTTGACTTATTTCTCTTGTCTTATAGACACTTGTTATGTAACCTGCTCTGGACAGTCCGGATTATCCATGTTCATGCTTTCTCACTGAGACCAGAGGATTTATTTGGCTTTGTCTGCACAACTCACCAGGGCGGTTATAAGGGCAAAAAGGAACGCACGCGATTGTCCCTCAGAAAGGTTTCGTTCAGCCAACGAGTGAAAGGACAATGGAACTCGCTGCCGAACGAGCTGGTTACCGAAGACTTCATTTCTGGTTTTAAAAGAAGGCTTGATTGCACAATTTTCGACAAATGACGACTCTCACAACAGGACTGTAAAATCTCTCTGGTTTTTTTCTTTCACCCTGTATTGCATTGAACCATGACACTTCATTTGAAGTTATGTTATGATTTGACTTTAAAACATTTTAAACTTTTAAGTCAATAGGCCTTTAATTTTTTAAATATACAAATACACATCTAGAAAATATTTCGGCCAATCCCCTTAACCTACAGTTTCTGTAAAATAATAGAAACTTTATTTAAGATGGCTACAATGAAGTCCCTGGGGTGAAGCACTTGCCGTCATGGATCTTGCACGGCTTCAGGCAGAGCCATTCTTGCCTTTCCCATTTATTTTTATGGACAAAGCTGGGGACTCACGCACATGAAATGGATGTTAATGTTAACATCGTCTTCTTTGATTTCAAGGTCTTCGATAGCGTCCGACAACATTGCCTAAACTGTAAATTATCTCAACTTGGAATAAAAGGAAATCTGCTGACATGGACCGCAGCTTTTGTCATAGGAAGATCACAACCTGCGTGCCTCGATGCCTCAAAGATACCCCCTACTCAATTTAAATGGTGTCGCCCAAGACTCAGTCTCAGAGCCGTTTCTCTTGCTAGCCGACATCAACGGCTGTGTTGACGATCTGGGTTGGAGCGCTGTCATGATTGCCGACATTTTCAAACTGTGGAGAGTCATCCGATCTGAAATTAACAGGCAAGCACGCTAAAACAGTCTCAACCGACTAAGTAGCTGGACAGCTCGTTGGCTCTTAAATTTTGTTACAGTTGAGTGTGTGGTCCTAAGACCCCGTTTCAGAAAGAATAGTGAGGATGATGATCTGTATGGGTAAATTCACGATGGGACCGCCTTTCTAATGTTGAGGAAAAGCAGGACATTGGTTTTTTGATAGCATCCTCGCTCAAACCAGCTTTACGGGTCTAAAGGCAGTTAAACATGCGACACAGGTATTATTTGCGCTGAGACGAGGATCAATGCAGATTGAAAAGGAACTGTTCGGAGAAACATATGGAGCATTTTTTTAGCCTCACTTTTAATATACCGTCCTACCCCGGCGTCCATGGCATAATAACGACGACCAACAACTGGAAATAGTGCATGCGAGGGCTGAAAAATGTTTATCTTGGTCATCTGCCTTACGAAGGCAAACTGACTGGACTCAACTTGTTTCTTCCTTATTACGCGTTGATCTCATCCTAAGCTACTGGATTGTCAGGTGCCATGAGTGCCTTTAAGATTTGATGACTCGTTCAAATCGGCTGGGACAGACCAGCTGTGGGGTCATCCTTTAAACTGCGGAGAAAGTTGATCCAGAAGGACGTCAAACGGAGCGCCTTCTCACAGAGCTTTTTGGGAGTATGGAACGGGATCCCTTACATAGTGGTCTTTCAGAAACTGCTGAGATCAAATGCAAACTAAGTACTTATTCACTGAGAATCTACTGTAAATATATTCAAAATTTTGTCAGTAGCGGCCATATGAGCCTGGCTCACACATAGGTCTGACTTCGCATTTGAATTTCCTAGATTCAATATTGTAAAAGTTAAATATACTGCAATTTTTAGATGGGAATAGGGAGCTGAAATGCTAAAGCCTTATTTCCTCAATAAAGTGACTGAAAGTGACCTTCCACCGAACTGTTCAAGTGGATCTCTGGTAGGTTCGTTCAACTACATAGGAAATATGGAATGCCAGCGTGGATGCCGTGGATGAAGAAAGGAACTGAGGTGCAACGAGGGTGAAAAAACTGGTGAACATTTTAAGGTATCTGTCATAAACAGAAAGACTGATCAAGCTCAATTTGTTTCCCATATCCAATAGAAAAATGGGGCGCAACTTGCTGGGGAAATTCCGCATTACCAGCGGACATGGTTTTCCCCCAAATCCGAAGATGTCTTTGAGTTTACAAACATGACTCACCAGCGTGATCATCCATACACGGTTAAACGCGGGTGAATATGCCTATATCCAAGAAATTATTACTTCAGTCAACACGTGGCTCGACCTTAGAACACACACCCAAGCAAAATACTGACATCAGATATCACGGAAATGTTCAAGCAATAGTCGGATTGTTTTATATTTGACACCGAAGACTCTCGAATGAACCATGCACTTTACTTCATGATTCCATTTTATGTTTCGCTGCACTACAAATTTTAAGGAAAATGTTTCCTTCGAACCTACAGACGACTATATTTCATGCTGTCAGTATAAACAGTAGGTGTCCTAACTCATGAAATCTGATTGATTTCATGAGTTATGGCCCGTTTCGCGAAATCAGCGCACACTGCTTCCACCAAAATTTTACATCAATAAAAATCCGATTGATAGGAAATATATGGCTTTTATGGTTTAAAAATTAACATAACAGAGTCTAGAAATGCTATTTTTTTTAGAAAAGGTGCATTTTAAATGTTGAATGTGTATGAATAGGTTTTTAAATGCCTCCGTAAATACCCCCACATACATACATACATGACACACGACAGTTCGACCGTCGAAGTCCAACGATGTTCACTGTATGCTCCACAGGAAGGTGGTACAGGTACGGTACGGTGCAGGTATTCTGCGGGGGCAGCTGAGATGGAAGTGATTCAGCTTCCTGGCTTGGTTCGAGTAGATGGTCCAGGTCTCCACTCCTTAAAGGAGTGTCATAAAGACGACGGCCTTGCACATCCTCAGTTTGGTGTTCAGGTGAATACCCTGGCAATTCCACACGGAGGCCTGCAGCTGGCTGTAGGCCTGACTGGCTTTGGAGATCCACGGGGCAACCTCGTCATCGATTTTAGTGTTGCGGGACGGCATGCTTCCTAGATAAGAGAAGGTTTCCACGTTTTGAGTTGGGCACCATTGACATCGATTCGGGGAGCATTGTATTCCGCGCTTGGTGGTGGCTGGGGCATGACAACCGTTTTGGCTGTTCTGATTGGTAATCCAAAATCGGCGCAGCCTGCGGCGAAGAGATCCATACTCCTTTGCATGTCCTCCTCCGTCACGGTGTTAAGGGCACAGTCGTCCGCGAAGAGCAAGTCATGGACTGTAGTCGTAGACACGCGCGTTGAAGCCTGCATACGCCGACTGTTGAGAAGATTCCCGTCAGTTCTGTAGGCGACGCGGATCCCAGGCTGCTCATTACGGTAGGCGTCCATCAGCATCGCCGAGAACATGAGACTGAACAGGGTTGGAGCCAATACGCAGCCCTGCTTCACTCCGTTGGTCACTGCGAATGCTTCGGATACCGTCCCGTTAAAAAGTGACGCGCGCCGTCATCCCATCATGAAGCTGACACACCATATACGTGAACCACTCAGGACAGCCAAAGTTCTGCATGACTTTCCACAGTCCATCGCAATTCACCGCGTCAAATGCTTTCGTCAGATCCACGAAGGTAGTGTTTAGGTGAGTTCGCATCCCTGGCACTTCTCTTGTAGCTGGCGGGTGGCAAAGATCATGTCGGTTGTTCCGCCGTGTTGGCGGAAGCCATATTGGCTTTCCGGGAGCAGGCCCTGCTCTAGGTGGCCGTTCAGACGATTGAGAAGGATACGGGCGAAGATCATCCCGGCAATTTTGAGCAACGATATACCTCTGTGATTATCACAGACTTGCCGGTTCCTCTTTCGTTTTTAGAGATGGACGATAGTCGCGTCTTTGAAATCCTGAGGAACTTGTCCTTGGCGCCACATATCCTGGAAGAGGGTTGTGAGTTCCGTCATCAGCCGGGGCCCACCGTGCTTGTAGACTTCCGGTGGGATTGCGTCAGATCCCGGTGCATTACCGCTGGAAACCTGCTGCACGGCCCGGATGGTTTCTGGTAGGGAAGGCGGCAGATCCAGGTCCTTGTTCGTGTCCACTTGAGGGAGCCGGTCAATGGCAGCATCGGAGATGGCTGATGAGCAATTAAGGACACTTCTGAAGTGCTCGGCCCAGTCCTTCAGAATTTGCAATTTCTCTGTCAGCAGCGTTGTGCCATCAGAGCTGAGCAGCGGTGCGGTCCCATTGATACACGGGCCATAGATGGCCTTGAACAAGTTTTAATTTAATTGCGGTCCACATACCCCTTGATTTCTTTAGCCCTTCGGATCATCTAGGCATCCTGCATCTCCCGAATCCGTTGAGGTACAAGGCGCCGGCATCTGAAAAAGCTGCTTTGGTGGCGTCAGTCCGAACTTCCACATAGGCTTTGTGTATTCTATTCTTCTCCGCGAGTAAGTTGCTGATGTCGGCGTCATTATTGTCGAACCAGTCCTGGTTTTGACGGCGTGCGCTTCCGAGGACTTCGAGGGCGGTGGACTGGATGACATTTCGCAGTCGACACCAACGTGTCTCCACGGTAGCATTATCACCTGGAGCATGCAGGTCGACCAATTTCTTGGTTATTTGGTTGCTGAAATCAAAACAGTGAGCAGGCAAATTTAACAAAAGAGAAATTAACTTACCTGGTGGCCACTTACCTTAGCACTTTCGTCGGGGTTGCAGTCGAAGCCTCATCTGGGAGCCTCATCATGACGAGGCGGTGATCTGTCCAACCGTCGGCTTCGCAAATTGCCTTGGTTACCAACACATCCTGTCGATCTCGCCTCTGGACGAGAACATAGTCCAGCAGACGTTAGCGCTGCGGCCGAGGGTGCATCCGCGTGGCCTTCTCCCACGTTGGAAGGCGGAAGAAGGTGTTCGTCAGCAGGAGATGGTGTTCCGCACACGTTTTCGTTACAGCTACCGAGACCGTGGGGACCCAGCACTTTCTGGCAGGCAGCGTGGGCCATCCCGACGCGAGCGTTGGAGTCACCAAGGACAATTTACTTACCCACCTTCGGCACAGTCGACAGGGGAGCGTTTAGATCCTAATAGAATTTGTTCTTTGTCTCATCTGAGCTCGTCAGTGGCGGTGCGTAGGCGCTCATGATGGTGGCAAGAATTTCTCCCCGGCGAGGCAGGTGGAGGCTGACCAGACGATCGTTGATGCCCTGTGGCAAACAGGGCAGACGTCCCATGAGGTCCCTCCGGATGGCAAAGGCGACACCAGTGTCACGTCGCTCTGCCTTTGGCCGGCCGCTTCAGAAGAAGGTTTATCCGGCACCCATCTCCTCCAGCTGACCCTGCTCAGAGAATCGGGTCTCGCTGAGAGCAGCAATGTCCACCTTTTAGCGTGCCAGTTCCCAAGCGTCTAGTGCCATCCTCCGTTCAAGCCGGTTGCTCCTAGGATTGTCTAAAAGGGAACGAACATTCCAGGCTGCTAGTGTGACTGGACTCACCCGAGCAGCCTGGAGAGTATGGCGTGGGTGTATAGGGACGGGGTAATTGTTGTTTGTTTGAGTTTTACAACCGTGTATTTTGCGATCTGCGAGCCACGGCTGGCTGCAGAATACGAGATACACGGCATTTTGTAGGGCAACTATTTCTAGCCCCTTCCTCCGCGAGGAGGCAAGCAGTGCTGTCACTAAATATAGCTGCTCGGACATCCCAGATGGCTGCCGAACTCCACTATGGGTCACGGTTTTGTTTAAGTGGGAGAGAGACCAGAGTTAACCTGGGCCGCCTACGGGTTGCTGTCGCCCCCACCGTTGGACTTTTTGAGAGGGGGAGGTGGGAAGTTCGGGAGTCAGACATACCTGGTGTGGAGGCACACACAACATCGGAGACACTCACCTGGTTTAGCCCGCCGGTCGTGACGGTTGCCCGGGGTGTGGCCGCTGGGAAGAACCCAACTTCAAGGAGCAATAGGTGAGAGTTTGGTACCAGTTAGAGGCGGCCACAGGAGCACTAAACACCTGTACGAGACAAATGGATCGACCAAATGCTATCTGTGTGGTGCTACCCCTAACTAGTACCCCTACACCCCACACATACATACACACATACATTCATGCACACATGCATGCACACATACATGCGATTTACGAAATAGTCAATCTAACTGCTGTGGGTGATATCGCGTTTGAGGGAAGAGTACCTTATTCATACAGAAATTATTATGATTCAGTCAGTATCTTTAAAAAACCACTAAGGCCCTGGATTTCAAGAAACTATTTCCACGCATAAGTGTGAAGAACACTGTAAGGATAATGACCGATGAATAGATAAATATTTTAAGACGCGTATGAATTTTTTTAAATCAAGGTGGACAGGAAAATACTTTGGCATTTTCTGAGAAATAGAAAAATGATGAAATAGTTACAGTGCATTTGCGAGGTAAATTTAAACGTTGCGTACGAGGGATGGTTAAATGTTCCAGATAATATGTTAAAATCGGAAGTCGAAGTGCGTTTTGCTATCGACTCTTTGAAAATTGCGCCCCTAATTGATTTCACAGATTGTACTGATAATACTCCACTGCTTGATCTCGGTTCCAATTCATGCAGCACCTTTGCTGTAATTTCGATGAACTGGACGATACAAAATTTGAAACCTTTTTGGCTTTCGTCAATCCTGACTGTCAGAGAAAGTATTTGTAATTTGTAAAATACATTTTCGTCTTTAGGTTGTAAAAAGCATAAATAGCTATACGGCTGCATAGTTATCAGTCATTCGCTCCTGATATTTTTTATGCACCTCGAGTATGTTTGGACTAAACAAACCCGTCTTTGGTCCACAACCGTCTTCTTCTTTCGGAACTCCAGCTTCAAATGCGGTGAACGCGTTTTCTTTTAATACCGCTAAGCCTACCACTTCTGCCGGTTTCGGTTTTGGAACGCAACCGACATCCACGGCATCTGCATTTTCATTCGGAAATCTCTCAGCGCCATCTACGACAAATATTTTCGGAGGAGCCGTTTCTTCCAAGGCACAGCCTTTCAGTTTCTCCTCTTCGAAAACTTCCTCTCTGTTTGGGAATCCTCCTGCGACCTCCGTAGCTGCTCCAAAACCGGGCTCCTTATTCTCCTTCCAGCCTACTCAACAAACTCAACCAATTCTCGGACAGCAAACAACCGGCACCTTTGGTAGTTTTATGGCACATTTTACCCGAGAGTTCTTTTTTTCAGAGATCACTTTTCATTTGAGACAATTCGTCACTTTATTGTCCCCAATCATTGTGCGGAATACTCGTCTTCATGATGCAGAGTTACTTAAGGTTTCAAAAAGTGGCAAACCTTTTTCTACATGTCAGATTGATTTTTTCTTTATCGGTACCGACGTGGTTTATCCACATTACATGCAGTTTGATATCAAGTGCCCTGGGTGACCGACCGAGGTTTCTACCCTAAATATGTTTATTTTCGGTTTGATAAGCAGGTATTTTCTACTTCGCCAGTACTATTTCCTGAACTGCATACCTCGCTCATTTCCTCGAATGCGCTTTAACATCGGCGTACTTGTTCCCCTAAGTTTTATTCCATAGTCGGCTACAAGTACTTTCATTACAACATCGATAGTTGTTGGAAATATTTACTAGGTAGGTGTAGGACTTGCATCTTTTCTGCCGTTTTGTCCCTTTAGTCATCTCCCCTAGTCGATTCCTTGTTTCACCTCACCTACTGATGAAGTTTCTTAATAATATAGTTGGATAAGGTGCAAGTACTTCATGTATCTTCAGGTTTTCAGATATGTTGAGTATAGCGAAGGTCGTTATTTTCTTAATGCCTTGTTTTCTTGAGTATTATAAATTTTTATCCTGTATTTGGTCCACACAGGCCTTCAGAATAACAGCATACTACAACAGCAGCAGCAACAGAGTAGTGTCAACGCTTTCTACGCATCATTGTCACAACCCCTCCTGTTTGGTGATGAACGGGACAACATCATAACAAGATTGAATCAGCTTCAGGCAATGCTTGGCACAGGAACTGGCTATAGCGCGCTTGGTGCCGTAGTATATACCATGGAAAATCCCTTTTCTCGGTTTCGGGGCATCGCTTACAATGTGTTACCTGCGAGCACTGAAGCCGACGGCCTTGTGTGTCTTGAGGTTAACCTACCTTCATCAACTGTTCTAAGCCAGAAGCAAGGTCTTCAGGACCATCTGTTTCGGTTACTTGGCGGCCGTCTTAATTTTCAGCTGATAATTGAAGAGATTCGTCCCTCAGCACGCTCTGAAACAAGCACCGAGGTCGTCATAAAGGTTGTGGAACGACAGGCATCAGGTATTATCACTTGGTATATCTTTCTGCGAACTATTTCCAGGACTGCTGTTGTACCATTCCTGCCGCATACTTGTCTCTTTAAATGTATGTTAAAGCCCATAGTTAAAAAGACACTTACCTCGGGCAGGTGTAAGACAGTTCATCTACTGTTTTTTTTGCGTTTTTATCATTTTAAACATCGAGGTATTTACTGATGCCTCTCTTGACGTCTTTCAGGCTCAGTTCATACGATTCCAGCGAGTGACCTAGCCACCTATCTCTGCAGCCCCACTGTTAAGCAAGAACTCCAGTCTCAGCTCTGCGTCAGTTTGTTAACCCCCGAACTGGCTCCGTCTGCTTCCCAGTTGAACGTCTACTTGGAGACTCCTCCCGCCGGTCTTGATCGCCTCGTCTGGCAGCAGGTCCTTACCGTTTCATCTTATTTGCTCCTTTTGGTCATTTAACTATAGCCAACTGCAATTCAGGCTGTCGGATTTCCGTCCTGATTTAATCATCCATTTTCGGGGTCTAAGTAACCGATGTCCTCAAGATTGAGCTCTGATTTAAGTCGTCCCGTCCCATATCAGACTTCTTGTTGGTGATAGGGTTACTCAGTTTTGGTTATTCTGAGTTTGCTACAAATATCACACGTGATAGTTTGACCGCCGCATCCTTAAATTGTTGCAGGGCTTACGTGCTCTCCATCCACCTCTTCCCGCGCCCTGCGTGCTCTGACAACGGGCCAAAGTTGAGACGATCGTAGACGGGTGTGGGTATAGTGGTTAATAAAAATAAGCAATCCATCTGCGTTTGCCACGCATAAACTGCTCCTTAACATGTGTTGCACTACGTTGCGGATGGGGGTTGTTCTCGTGTCTTACGTAAGTACCGTGTGGGCCATACCAAGAAAAAGTACTCACAACCTGAACTTCACTCTCTGAATAGAACCGAATTACCACTTAAATTAGCAGTCTTCCATATCATGCCTTTTGATTGTCGTGATTTGTTCCAGTCCGTTTTATTCTTTTTGTGAAGTATGCACTAATTTGCTGTGATAATAGATTCCCAAGTCTCGACCTCATTTCCTCTTCCATATACCAATGATTTCCTCGAGCCAGTGCAACTGGGAACAAGGTTAGACGTAGTGGCTGACGGCGTGAGAGCTTTCATTCACGACACACCACACGCATTTATGGCATCCGTTAAGGGCTTGCCCACATCCCAGCCCGCTTCGGAGGCACATTACACCAATAAAACCACAATTGACAAACTTGCCATGAAGGTGAATATTCGGACAACGTTTTGAAAGCTAGTTCGTGCATGTATAAATTGGTCCGCGCATGATTTATGTGCTGGAATTGTCTTTATCCTTGCACTGCTTAAAGAAATCAGATAAGGCTCAATTCATTTTACCTCTACTAATAGGGCTTTCGAAATAATGGCCTTTGTGCGGCTTACGTATATAAATGTATCTTTTATTTTAGGCTCGCGCCGACAATCCAGCCCCTGATCGCCTTATCCCTGTCCCAGTTGTCGGTTTTGCTGATCTGAAGCGACGCCGGGCCGACCAGCTGCTCTTCGCAGACCAACAGAGGGAAGTCTGTTAAGGTTTGTCGCCGAATTTGTGTTTATTAAAATAGCTACTACGTTTATTTAAGTAAAACGATTCGATTCAAGTTATAGGACGCGGTGGTATTTGCCTATGGTTGTTCCTTGACGTTACACCAAATCCTCTTCCTAGACGTGCATATGCTGTTCGAGATCCCTATACTTTTAGATTCTATCAAGATCATTTAACTTTAAAAGTTAGAGAATCAAGTCGAGCCTCGGGTGTCGCAAAACCCGGGGTTGGCTGTGGCTGGCTGATGATGGTTATTAAGTCTGAAGTAACCATCCCAGTCTCCTTTGTCTTTGTCGATAATTTTATTTTGCATGTTTATATACATATGATGTCAGAAAAACATTACTGACATTGGAAGACTGGATTGGTTATCTTCGACTTATCAATCAGTCATACCCAACCCCCGGTGTTGCAATACCCTTAGGCTCGAACCCGCGACCTGTAGGTTAGAAGTCCAATGTTATAACCACTGTGCCACGGGTTCGTTCTGTTGGTTTCGATCGGGAATATTAACAATGATAGATGGGCGTTCACCAATCGCTTACGGGACTTACACTTCCCGTTGTACCCTGGGGCCCCCTCTCGAGCTCACTCTACGTATGCTTGGCTGATGACTAGCAAACCAGAAATGGTTATTCCAGCCCCCCTCATCTTTTTCGGTAATGCCTTTTCGCCTATAATATACTAGCCGTTGAACGGCTATTGGCAGGGCTCGAGAGTGAGTCCCATAACCGATCGATAGGCGTCCATCCACAACGCCTATATATTATTGTAGGAAGGGTGTTCGCCGATAGGGTGAAAGAAGCTGATTTAAAAGCCAGCATTCAGTTGTGACTGAAATATATTTAGGTTACTGTGCACGATAACCTCTATTACAACCCCACTTAAATAATCCTTTAATTTTTGGATCCTTCATTTCTGTATTTCAGATAAACTATCACGAGATAGGCTGGCCACTGTAGCACTGTTTCATATGTACTAGGAGATCTCTCCTCGAGGCTATGAAATGCTAGTTGAAATTATTTGAGAAAACCGTGTAGCTGGTAATTTGGGGATAAGCAGAACCAAGTTTAGTCGTTTTTAAAAATGTGCAAACTGGAAAGCTTTATTGAGATGGGAATGCCTGCTTCCTTTGATTAACAAATTATGCAACATTAGTTTCTATAAAACAGGTATTAGACATTGAATTTTTACGCATCCTCTGTGTGGACAATGGGGGAATTAACGTCGAACCTTAATAGGAAATAGCACACCCCACCTATGTACCGATTTTTACGGTAGTGATTTGACGAGTTTGCTCTACTGATTCTCGTCTAAGAAACAGAATTCTACTGTGTATTGTTCAATTTAGAATTGTGTTCACCTAAGTCTTTTCCAGGTTAAAATATAATAAAATATTTCAATGAATGATTCATGAGTTTCCGCCTATTTTGCTCCATGTTTTATGATTCTGTTTAGAAAATTAATTAATCGCAACCGCCTTAGCTGAGGAGTTGTGCAGAATTTTCTGGGAGCGATTTAAAGTACTTTTTGACTTGCTTGTTCTTAGTTGCTGTTTATTCTGGGAGTACTTTTGTAGTTTCATGATCCGTAGCATGTTTTCCCGAGTTACTCATTTTTTTAATAACTGTATATGGATAATCAACCGCGCTGCATTTCCTGTTTATCCTTCTCGATTTCAGCATCTTCTGAAGGTTGCTGGTGACCTACACACAAACCACTTGTCGATTTCACAAAAAATTTCCCAACTCAAACGAAAGCAAATTGAATTGAACCATCGCGTTCTCAAGGTTAGCCTTGCTCTGGCATACTTACTCGCCTAAATCGCTGCTTTTTGCTCTTAGTGCTTTGACAGTACACTGACTGCATGCTTCCTGACATGTGATGGAGACAGGCAATCCAGTTAATCTCGTTTCATCCTGCAACTGAAAATTATGTTACGATTGGTCCCCAGAAATCAACAATTATTGAATAGTCCTTGTCGAGAAAGTCTAATGAATAGTTTTATAAAAGCGATATAGGTAGCAAAGGCGTAAACCTCATTCAACGACGTCTTAGCTCGGCGGACGCTATCTGTCGTTCTGTTTGGCATTATTCTAGTTCGTTCCTCCACCATGACAGCGAATTTGCATTACACATTCACATTCTGCCAGGGCATGCCTACTGATCAGCACCTTTCGTGCCTGTTTTTAGCTCCTGGCTAAACAGACGGTGGCACGACGTGCCGGTTTTGCCATAAGTGCTGATGAGGAAGCTCTTCGCAGTGCTTTGGAACATATATGGACGGAGCTCACCTCCCCTCGGGGACTGCGGGCTCGCATCCAACAACTGCTGCCAACCCTGCGTGCCAGTAATACAATGGACGCTAAACTCCCTACCGCTACCTCCACCTCAGCCGTGGATGTCGGGGACAAAAAATCAGTGTCTGAGCTGTCCTCTCTAATGACAGCGGCCTGGTGGCAGCAGCCGGAAATTGTGGAGGACCTCAAAGAGGTAGGTTTTTGGTTTTTTTCCAGTCATCGGAGTCAACATAAGTCAAGCTATTATCACCTTCAGTTCTAGAATTTTCATTCTAGAGGGTTATGGCGCTTCGATGGTCACAGCTAGGGACTTCTGTTTTCAGTGACCTCCAAGAAGAATGGTTTTCTCCGTGGTTGGTGTGATAGTTTGACCGTCATTTCCGGCGGTCCGCCGTATGCCTTACAGTGGGGTGGGTGCAGAGACAGTAACTTGCTGGTGGATTAGTTTGCAGTGATGGTAGTCACGCGCAGCATCTACCGAACTCTCGTTTCACTTCCCTGATCCCGGTGTCAAGAATTCCGCGGTCAGGGTCGGGCGTACGTAACTGGTGTTTAACGAGTTTGTTGTGCCCTAATCTGGCCCTGTGTTGGTCTAGCGTGTCTATCTCCAGGCCCGTTGTGGGAACGGCGTTTATATCCTCGCCTGGTAAAACACCTTTGTCTTTCATCATTCATCATGGTCCTAAATAAACACTTCATGTAATGTGGTCATTGCATTTGCTAGTTTGTAGAAATTGTAGGATGCCCACTTTATGGTTGAGATATATCGGTAACCATTTCAAATTAAATTAAGAATCATTGCCCAAGTTGACAGTAGTATTGTTCATTGTTGTGTGTATGTGAGCATAAATATAAGCGCTGATTAAAGAATGCTGAACCTCCTCACGCCTCGCACTACTCTAAAGTTAAAAAAGGTTCGCTACATGACGGTTTACGTTTCGAAGCCGATTCCAAAGAATAAAATAAAGCCACCAGACGACGTGAGTTTTGACGAAATATCCTTGCCGTCCTCTGATCCGGAGACTTGTGTAGTGAGTTTTCTTTGTTTTTTACTGACTTTGAAGCTTAGGAAAACGTGGGGGTATGAGGTAGCAGCGTTGCTACACACAATTACAGTAATAGTTCAGCCATTGCGGACGACGACGTTTACCGTACGCCAACGATGAGATGGGCGCAGAACGGTGCCTTGCGCGTGATTGAGTTTATAGTCAGACAAACTGGCACAACATCCACCCTCCTCTCTTACCCACCTGGCTTCGATAGTTAGCCAATGTCTAGACAGCCTGAGGCGGGCTCGGGCTCGCTAGCTGTAACAAGGCTAACCAGCCCGCCTGTGCGTGTCACATGATCTAATCCCCACAGCATGCGCCAGTTTTTCATGAGGGTCTCACGTACCAGAGTGCCACAAGGGGCACATTAAGGAGGATTCGTTCCTCCCGAGTCTCAGCGCTTCGGCCAGTCACTCCACGTGCAGAGTACTGACAAAGAGGACTGCATTATTCCGTCAGTTGGCAACCTTCCAAGTCGCGAATTTTAGCGCGTCCTGATGGATTCGAGCCCATCAGTGAAAAAAAATTACAGTACATGGTATACGCCATGCAATTTCATGAATTTCGCTAGGAAATGCTATAGCAAAAACCCGCTCATACCACATCCCGCAAGATTTTGCAGCGTTAATGAAACCACCTTTCTCTTCAATGAAAAACAGAATTCGGTTTAGAACCCAATATTGACAAACTTGGAAATCAATATTCGTTACGGAAACCAGAATTAACCACATAATTAAGCCTAAGTATGAGGGTGCATGACGAGGATGTATTAGAGTGAGAAAATAAAAAATACAAAAGAACCTTACTTTAGGACTGTCCGCTTCCATGCACTATACTAATAGGCCTGCCAGGCAGAAGCATCCATGCTGTCTATAGTGGTCTGGCCATAATGATCATTAAGCACCAAATCAAGCTCATCTTGTATTAAACGATTCTTCCTCGCGTCGTGTCAATTGCTTTTGATTAATTTTAAGAATATTTTTGATGGAATAAAATTCTCGTTATTACAGAGAGTGAAAATTGGTGGCCGCCAGCGGAGAGGCTGGCTGTTGCCTAAAAACGTTGCAAGCGATGAACACGATAATTCTCCTTTAAAATTATGGTGTCCATTCGACTTCAACGAATGCCCTTCTAACCAAATAAATCCGTCAGCTTGTTAATGAACACCGGTGTTAATTTTACTTGTCAAACGTCAGACTAGTCACTAGTTCAAAGCATCAGCCGTTGACAGTTTCTGAAAGTTTCAGTCGGCCTACTGTGCTTTTTTGGGAAGTTCTTAAGTCGCCTTCGTAGGCATATCTAAAAATAAGACCTAACTGCATAAGTAAATGTTCTTTTAACATGAGGGCTTGTTATCAACATACTTCCTAGTTAGTCGAAAAGTTCTCTAACAAGTTTTCTACACAAAGACGGCTTGATCATGTTCTTTTGCAAGTGAAGTACAAATTCCTTTATCCTGTAACTAATTACGGCTAGGCAGAACATAACAAATGCTCCCTGCGAGTTCCATGGCAACCAGACTTATCTTTTTCCCGGCTGGTTTCCCACCATTTTGTCTAAGAGCGAGCATTCCAGGCTGCTAGAGAGAGAGAGAGAGAGAGGTGTTTTTCTCAGCAGTTAAAACGTACCGCACCCACCCCACCACAGCCGTGGCGTAGAACCCTAACCCCTATATATACAACTGACTGCCTGTTAGCATTTTAGTGAATAGTACGCAATTACCCCGCTGTGGTTGATAGAAGTCAGCTCAAATATTCATGTCAACTTACAGTCTGCGTCTCTAAAGCTTTAAATAGACTGATTTTAGGGATTAATTTTTGAGGAAATTGAAAATAAACAGCCCTAAACGATTCTCCAAAGCCTTGCGCTTAGGCGCGTTCGGTACCACTTTATATGTAACCCATGACTTGGAATTTCTTTTCTAATGTTACAGTTTATGCCATATCACATGCAGTGCCGAAATTTATGAAAGATTGATAATCACTCACAAACCGGCACTAACGCAAGTTCAACGTCTTTGAAATACTAATAAACAACTCAATAGGAATGTAAAACCTAAAGGAAATATGAAAAGTTTTATTTATTCGTTAAGAAATACCAACTTTTTTAACAAAGGGCCTATGTCGAAAACGTGATATATCGCTGTAACTGCGACTAATAAATTTAAACAGAATTATCGCCTTATATCGTAAACACACTATTTTGTGGATATTAAGAGAACTTTCCATGCCCTTAATTTTTTTATCGGTATTTTTTAATATTGAATTTATAATTAGTGTCGGCTCGTCCTTGAAATACGGGTGAAAATTTCATGATTTTCGGTGCTTTCAATCCCTTAGCCATAAAGTTAGATTATGTCCTATGTGCTCATCAAAACCTTCAAAATACGATAGTTTTTAAAAGTATTTACCGAAGATGCAGAGATTTTGGATCTTAAATTTACTGCAGATGGCCGTTGAAGTCATATTTGTAGATCCACCCAAACATGAAAACTTATTGGAGATATAAATGAACGTCGAAAATAAGAGTTCGCAATTAATCTGACCAAGATCAATAAGGAAACTTTCTATAATAAAGTACATCTTTAAAAAGCGCTTGAAGTTGATAATTCACTGTCGAATATCTGCGTAATTAATTTTTTAAAAAGCTGGATGAAGATAAAAATGTGGAATTTTGACCGGTTTCTTGACTTTCTTGGAAAATAAGTGATCCATTTTCGGCTGAATTTGAAAGAACTCACTAGCGGCTGTATATTGGAACATTTTCCGCTATATTTGTTTGCTTTACTACCACGTTCTTGAATTTTAAATACTCACCGGGGTGGTCGAATATATATTATTATTTGGTTAAAACTGGTTATCTTCTGTCAATTGCGTTTCTAAATTATAGATAAGCGGATAGTTTATTGTAAAAAATACCTTATTCCATGCTTGCAATTTAAAATAGCCTTTATTCGTATCAATCTTTAAGGCTTTCTGTATATATATTGTAATCGTTCCGCGTTGTCACCATATTAAAACAAAGCATCCTGACAAACAAGTTTTTCATTGTGTTTTGTGGCAAAAAACGTCCTAAATTTGTAAATGTTGATTTACTACATTGAATTATTTGCTTTCATTTGAAAAACTGATATTCCTCACACTTGCTTTCACCTGATTTTCTGATAACAGAAGGGATATATTTGGAAACTTTTATAGTACAATGCAGAAAAACTATGGACTTTGCTCGGTGATATTAAATAGCATAGGAAATTTCTTGATTGTCCGGCAACTCTTGTCTTTTTCCCTTAAATATACTGCAGTAAACATGCAGCATTCTTTAGCAAAAGACATTCTGAACTTCAACTCCACTCAAAAACAAAAAAATAACAATAATAATTGAGCTTTTAGCTTTTCAATAAAATTTCCAGAAAAAAATGCATGAGTTATGTCACCTACTGTACGTCTTTAGAAGTGATAGGTGTCTTATGTCTGCCCGAACTGCGGGAATAATTTACTGTCTATTAGTGAATGAGCAGCCAAATTTCATATGATTACCGATTCGGATGTGCTGGAGCCTTGGTTGTCAGAAAAAGGTCATGCCGCTGTCCTTTTTCTGCTTGGTCTAGACCCTGTTAAAATTTTTTGCTAGGGCAGTGCATGTCGACTCTGTGGTTTACTCGTTTAGTTTTTAGTCCTCAACACCGTCTGGGCACTTTCTGCTTTGGCGTTTGTATTGGTGTCTTTCATGTGGCCCTTTCCGAATGTTTTCTCATGGCTGAGGTTTATGCAATCCTCACCTGGCCAAAGTATACGCCTTTTATTATTATTATTAATTACTGTCGTCGTCGTCACTTTTGTTGTTATTGTTGTTGTTGTTGTTGTTGTTGTTTCTTTCTCTCATTCTCTCCCTCACAACCAACCATCTCCTAAAGTAGCCAGAACGTAGCATGTTTAAGGGGACACTTAACGGTTTGCTACTAACGCCAATCATGCTAGTATAACGAGCACTTATGCAATCAGTCATTCGATGCTCTGCCAAGCGATTAATGCCGTTGTAGGAAAGTGAAGAAAGCGGTTGCAGTACCAGAAGCAGCATTGCCAGAAATCATGGCTATTGATAATAGTGCTGTTAAGAGCATCGACAAAGCCTGAAACAGTGGCAGAACAGCGAAGGCAACCAGCTCAAATAAGACGGTTGCCGACATACCCTGACTGCTATTATTACGTAGTAGCAGGATCGCTAGCAATATCTGCAACTGCAGCATACATCGTGGCCCCGATGCCGTAGGGGCAGGAAAAGCCACTCGGTTTAATGCTAGAAGTAATTAAAGATGGGTTTTATTTACCGAAAGAATTAACAAACGACAGTGCTGCTTTCGCTTTCAACTATTGAAACTTGCCTTATAAGTTGTTCTGAAGACCTAAATTTGGCAAACATTAGCTAGTGCCCCGCAAAAATCGGTGTTCTCAACTAACCATTTACCAAAGTATGTGTCAAAAGCCTTTCGGAGCTGGCTAACCAGCAGCTGCAGAACGTGTAGCTGCACAACGTCCAGGGTGATTGAGCACCGATCTGTTTAATGGTTGAAAGCGCATGCCAACTTCCTGGTTCATCTGCTGGTTAATTGACAGTTTGTGCAGCAGACGCTAACAGAATTGATATTCGTTCATTTCGTTACACATTGTTTCCATTCCCCCCTGCAGAAGCGAAAGCAGGTGACTATTTTCGTAGTTGGAGATTTGATGAAGTTTGGTGGCTTCGGTATACACTCCAGTGTTTGAGACTTTCAAAACGGCATACGATTGCTCGACTCCTTCTCCTCATCCTCATCGTTCTCCACCTCCAACACTAGATGATATAACTTATAAAATTGCTTCAATTTAAAGGCTTTCTAGTCAAAACATGTCTGAATTTAGTTACGGTTTCGTCAGGCATGCGGTAACTCTCCTGTAAATTCCTACTGAAAAATATATCTGTCCTCTGTTGTCTATTTTGCTAGCTATCGATCAGAAACGTCTAGGATAGCAAATACATACAAACTGTAGAGTTTTCGCCTGTGTCCGGTCGTTTTTTCGGAATAAAAAATAGTCAGATATGGGAACAGGTACCCTTCTCTCTTCCGGGGTCTTGTACGGACTTCTAAGGAGATTAGCGTTAACATTAAGTGTCAGCTTAGGCTTATGGTACGGGAATGTGTCCCCTCCTGGAATTTTGCGCAAAGTTACCTCTATTACCCAGAGGAGATGGTTCCTGCTCATGTCCCTCGTCAAAAATTCTTCTGCTTTTTACCAATTCACTGGGTCGCATCGTCTTGGAAGTTGACATTTAATGGTTGAGAGCTCTTCAACGCTGTCTTAAACCTTCAACAGGTTTTATCTCGTACTACAGAGTAACTTCTTGAGCCTTACAAAACATGTCCGATCTGTGCGATAACCAGGGTACTGCAGGAACTGAGTCAATAAGCCTGCTGATACATCTACGCTTACAGGACTAACGAAGTTCTTGCAGGTGGCATTTTTTTCAAATCGAACTGTTTCACTTTTTGACGACGACGTTCAGAAGGTGGTATAAAATGCCACCAGAAACGGAATTTTGTTGATTCTACCGCTACTTAAACTCTCTTTAATACTGGTCAGTATAGCGCTGTTCAAAGGCACCTTTAGAGCTTTCTTTTACGGTAAATATCCTGAATTTCTTTCGTTTTTAGTATTTGAACCAACGGAACAACGGCATCAAAGAAATGCGCAGTCTCCTGATGGAGTTAACAAATACCATCCGCGTTCTCACTGAAAAGAAGTCTCAACTCTCCACCCTACCCGGATTCCATGCTGCTGCTTCTGACTTTGCTCCCCTTCGCTCTTCCTCCTTTGGTCAACCTCTGCGACTCATGTAGACTGCTGTTGGCACTGCAACGCTTCCTCTTCTGCCTTCCGTCCTCCCTTTACTCTTCCCGTCTCGTTCTAATAACTCTTATCATTCCTTTCCGCCCAACACCCCAATCCAGCCTCTCCAGGACTCCCAAAACTTGTTGAACACTGTAATTGTTTTGTAAACTTGCATTTGTATCTACACACATGGGTGTGTTTTGGGCGTTCACTTGCGCTTCAATACGTCGTCCACTAGTTTTCTTTTGTAGTTCATCCACTTTTGAATTTCTGCCAGCTTTTTCCTGACGTCCGCTTTTGTTGGAAGTTGTTTGAACTACAAAAACGACAGGTATTGAGTGCTCACGTGAGGGGCGTAAAGCTGCTAACAAAAATTGGAAGGACTTACCCCCTAGAAGGCGAAGGTAAAAGATATGTGGTCCTATCGATAAACTTAACCGCGCTTAGGGTAGATTGGAGTTTTTACCAATTTACCCTTGAGCGCGCTCTGAATCGTAGGCCGGGAATAACGGACCTGATATATCCTCACACGAAACTTCCTAGTTCTCATTGCTCTTCATGCACATTTCGGAAAATGACTCACCTTACTTTTGCGATTTGCTTAGAATGGGGCAGGCTGGGTTCATTTCTCCTCTGCTCAACCTGGTGAACAACAAGTGGATTGCACTGACTTCGGGAGAACTGTAGTCCTGCCTCACTGCAAAATTTGAAAGACTGACCGTCGCTGCTGTATCTATTCCGGTAGGGGTACAGGTCGGTCCAAGTACCGAGATGTACGTGATTGTTGCTACCATTTGCCCCTAAATAGCATCCAATTCACCTGTGACTCCATGAAACTGTGATCTGCACAGTGACCGTACCCTGCAAAGTTATTCTATCGGCCGACTAAACCAGTTAAGAATTGCCAATGGGGTTTCTCCGCATTGGGAAGCCGTGTGTCAAGACTCCGGGTAGGGTCGTCTTCCCGTTCGATAAAGGTTGTGACTCCGGGTACTAGGTAGGCGCCTGGAATATTCAGTCAAGTCCTGTATGTGGAAGCCCCTCTTTCCTTTAGTTAATAAGTCCTAAAATCCTGGTCATTGCGCCTGGTTAAACTGACCGTGGCTCGTGGATACTAAGTGTGCGGTCGAACTACTATGCCAAACAATGACCCACGTTCCATGTCCTGTAATGCACGTTATCTTTTAGCTACGCACACGGCCGTAGAGGGCAGCTCCGGTCTTTGAAGCACTCGTTTATCTCAGTATATGCATCTCCGCAGTCAGCGAACCCCTATTATTAGAGAATTAACAACTGCATGTAGTCCGTACAAGTTACACGTTCTGGAGAGATTACCACAATAAAGACTGCTGTAATGCTACAGTCACCTTCGCCACCAACGAACTGCTTTCTCTACTACGCGACCAACGACAACTTTTTCTCCACGAGGTGATATTTGCTACGGCTACCAGTGCAAAAGCCCTCTATAATAGCGATGTTGAAGGCATTATGGATAAGTGACGACAGTTCGACCGTCGTAGTCCGACGATGTCCACCGTATGCTCCATGGCAAAGTGGAGCAGGGACGGTGACTTGTGCATGATTTAGTTTAAAGTGATAGTAGACTTGCGCTGCATCTACCGCACTCTCTCCTCCCCCCCCACCTGAGCCCGGTGTCAAGACAGAGTCAAGAAGACCGGAGGCGGGAGAGGACGCAGGTGGCTAGCGCGGCCGGAGCCGCCCTGGGCGTGCCACCACACCTGGCTCGGATCCCACGGAGTGGAAGTGCCATAAAGGCCACATTTAGAAGGAGCCATTGCAACCTGACTCTCAGTCCGCCAGTCAGCCACTCCACACAAAACACACATTGGGCTGACCACGCGGTCGTAGTTATCCCGTCAGTTGGCAACCTTCCAAGTAACGGCTTTTAGCGCACCGTGATAGTTTCAAGTGCGTCCGATTGTTTATAGTGAGGAAAATACGCTGAGCTCTCGACCTCACTCTCTCCCCAACCCCCACAATCAGACCACTGTCCGAGCCGGTCAGTTGTCTGATGCGGAAAGGGCGCAGCTGCTGGTGACTCGTCTACGTGTACTACGTACACGACCTGGCCCCCCAAACACAAGCACCAGGATTTCACACAACAGGGGGTTGAACGGCTTACATCTCACATGTGTGAGATAGCCAGAGGTCACGTTAAGAAGGAGCCATCGCAGCCTGACTCTCAGACCACCAGTCAGCCACTCCACACAACACACATTGGACTAACTGCGAGGTCTGAGTGTAATTGTCAGTTGGCAACCTTCCAACCGCGGCACTCAACGTTACCGCACTCTCTTCTCCTCCCCCACCTGAGCCCGGTCTCATGACACAGTCAAGAAGACCGGCGATTGGAGAGGGCGGAGGTGGCTGGCGCGGCCGGAGCCGCCCCTGGGCGTGCCACCACACTGGCTCGGATCCCACAGAGTGGGGGTGCCATAAAGACCACATTAAGAAGGAGCCATTTCAGCCTGACTCTCAGTCCGCCAGTCAGCCACTTCACACAAAACACACATTGGGCTGACCACGCGGTCCGAGTTATCCTGTCAGTTGGCAACCTTCCAAGCCACGGCTTTTAGCGCACCGTGATAGTTACAAGCGCGTCAGCTTGTTTATAGTGAGGAAAATGCGCTGAGCTCTCGACCTCACTTTCTCCCCCACCCCCAAAATCAGACCACTGTCTGAGCCGGTCAGTTGCCTGATGTGGGAGTGGACTGTATGGATAAGTACCAGTACGCACACTACACCATCTGGGAAGGAGTGCTTGATTGCTACTGCAGTGGCAAAGAACTCCCACTGAATACCTGTGTGAACTGGATCTCCTCGCCTCCGACACAATCTCTCTTCTTCATGTCCAAAATACGGCCCAGATGCACCCGCAGCTTTGTCGGTAACAACTGATCGACGTGAGGTACACCTTAAAAACCAGAGGTTGGTATCATGTTTTAGAGTGACCGCTGCCTACTCGTCTATTAAGTGAGGCAGCAGCTGCAATGACGGAGAAGACGGCAGCAACGAAGCGGAGTACGGACCTGCATCAACACAGATAGGAACTGTTCAAGAAATTGGAGGTCGACCTGGGCCACGTGTGAGCTTTTGATTGTGCAAAAGTGGCGATCACTTCCGGTGGCACTGGGCATGCACAACAAAGCACCAGGATAAGAACGGCTATTACCCAAAAAAAAACCAACTCCACATGCCCTACATGAATCAGAAGAAGGTCCACTAAAAGGTCACTTTGTTTTCAATGTGGTCTCTAGCTACAACAGACACTGAGGGGTTACAAATTAACAGGATGAATACGAGGGCAGATGAAGTTCAACGGTATGGGGATCGTAGGAGATAGAACACTATAGTGGGTACCTTATAAGAAAAGCCTGGATGTGGAGTTAATCGCAGCCGAAACCACCCGGTACCTGAACGTCGATTTATTTTCCAGTTGCTGTGGTGGGAAGAAGAACTCGCCCAGTATTTCTATATATGTCCGCTGTTCACTTTTGCGAACGCAAAATAAATTGGCAAATCTATGGAAGGCATTGTGTGTACCCTCTTCTCCGTCCAACTTCTACTCAATCGTTTGGATTGATGTTTTTAGCAAGGATTTCGTTCAGGGATTCGCTTAAGGTCCCGAAAACTGTGAAATTTCTGATATGTTATTCGCAGCCAGAAAACGGTAAAAAAATGCCCGGAACTAGGGAACAGCCTCTGCCCCAACTTTATGAATCTCGCTTAGGCCTTCGGCACCGGAATCTATACGGCCTCTGAAAAGCAATAAAGAAATGTGCATGTTCGAAGCGCTCTACTGAGTTGCTCATACAGCTTTTTGGCACATTGGTCGGACGTTTTGCGAACGTCGAGTCAACATATGAGACCGCAGCTAAGCGGAGGTATGTAATAGTCTCAATCCTCGCTATTCTCACCTTTGGTTCCATATACTGCTGGGCACCTAACGAAATGGTTGACGAGACATTTATATGAACCGATGGACCAAATATTGCTCGCTGACTTTGACAGAACCCTCCAACACCAGAGGCATGACGTCTCCTTACCGACAACTGTGTCTTGAGAAGCATGAGTGAGACTGATCTGCAGGGACTTTTTGACCTAGAGTTACCATAACCCCAAACAAACCATAAAAGCACCGGACATTTTTATCATTGCTTAATGGGAGCCAACTTTTAAATGCGCTGAACACGGTACTTTCCAATATTGTTTGTCTAACAGCGGTTAACCAATTCGCTTAAGCGGATATGGCAATATCCCTGACCATAAAAATTGACGATGAGTTTGCAGCCGGGACCTTCAAGGTTTGCCGAGACTTTTGACAGATTAGGGTCCTCAGTCTGGATGTGCCGCGTTATCGCCCTCAGCATAAATATAACGATGTCCAGAGCTGTTATCCTAACATCGTGTCTCCTGGACAATTTGCGAATGCCAAGTGGGGCAACTACACAGCTTCCATATACGTCATTTTGGAGGATGTTAATGCTGAATTGACACAATTAAGTCTCGTACAACGAGGTTGTGGCGGGGACTAGCATGTTGAGTATATATGGAATGTAAAAATAAGAAGAGGCATTCACAGTGAGACACCCATTATCACCTCTTCTTTTGACATGCCACATTTAAATCGCTTTTTACCATCACTTACATCTATAGAATACCAAAGCCGAACAAACTATGAAGTCAAACCGTGGTGAATACATTTTCATTCTCCTGTGAGTTTTCCAGTGGAATGGCTGTTTCTCCCGGTGACATGCCGTCTTCCTCTTACAGGTTTAGCAAATATTTAATATTTTCTGATTTTCTTCTTTTGACATTTTACAGGGTATGCAGGCTTCTCCTGATCAGCTGCAGAGCGAACTCCACTTGTGCAGGCAGATATGTAAGTTCTTTTGAAGCGTAACTTAAAGCAAAAAAATATAAGGCAGCAAAGATGGTATGCCCCTACCCGTTTCTGAAGGCTGTTGAAGTACTCCTCCGTCGAAAACTGTTTGAAGAAAGCCTTATTTATTGTTACGCACTTTGCCCCGCAGGAGACCAGTGTTGACCGACAGTGGTCACTGTTGTCAAGAGACATAGCCGCCTCAATGCCCTACAACAGTGAGAAAGGTCAACTTTTAAACGAATCTTTGTTATCTACGAATTTGGATGCAGTGCACACAAAAAGATTTGTAAATCTATAACAAGAACAAGCGTAGTGGGGTATGACAAAAGATGTCCGATTTCGTTTACTTGCTTACTTTTGACAAAATAATTCTGCTTGTCGGTGATGAAGCGGTCAACCTTTGTGAACGCTTTGAGGGATTTTACTGTAACGGTCCTCTTGTTACTCGTTTTGAAGCCTCAAATATACGTGGGATTGACTGCTTACTCGGAGTAAGTGTTTGCCTATAAAGCTGATCGATTGAAAATGACTATAGCGTGGTGAATAGAACGTTATTAGACTGGTATGTTTCCTAAACAGCCGCGTGTTAGCTGCACTGGACCGAACGGGGCCAAATCAGGGTGCGGCAGGCATTACTGTCCGGGACAAGGTCCCATAACAAATGCCCAACATAGGGGCGCGGTGGCACGCGTAGATGCAGGCTCATGCCGCAGCCCGCTCTCCCACTCCGTGGGAGATGATTCATCTGTGTCCGACCCAGCCTCCAGTCTTCTTGACTATGTCTTGACACCGGGCACAGGCGGGTAAGCGAAGAGAGAGTGCAGTAGATGCAGTGCAAGTCTACTACCACTTAAAACTAATTTGCTCACAAGTCACCGTCCTTTCACCATCCTTCTCTGGAGCATACAGTGCACATCGACGGATTGCGACAGCCGACCTGACTAGGCTGGGGCAATTAACCTCAAGCATATTCACCTTTCAACATCGCCCATGACTTGGCTAAATCAAAGAACATGAGGTCGACCCATTTGCAGAAAAAAAAAACAATTTCAATTCAACGAGAAACTTACGTAGACGTCGCCCGGATAAAGAACGTCAAGTTCGATCATTGTTGCCCTTGAATGCTAACAAAATCAGAAGTAAGACATTAGACGAACGTCAAAATTGCAAGAGTATCCATAATAAAGGCGTTGCTTGAGAAATTTGCAAAGTTAGGTTTTGCCAATAGATTATCAATTCTCTTCAGAAATTCACATTAATCTGAATACCCTTAGGTAAGATTTCCCTCATATAACTAAAATTCTAGTGAGTGTACAAATTAAAATTGTATGTAACCTGTGGTCGTAATAGAGCTATCAAAATGTGAGATAATAGATTGGTTTTTTCTTCGAATCATGCGCAAATGTTTGGGTTTTAACCGTAAAAATGGCTTCTTAAAAGACAATTGTCTGAAAGTGGGAGGGTCCAACAGTTAGAAGCATTTACTAAGCAGTAGAGGTGAGTTTTCTAGTCTCCTTACTTGGCGTTGGGGAAACCTACTGAAGGAGCAACCCGGCGGGGGCTCAAGGATCTTTCCTTATAGCCTACCGCAAGGTGAGCATAATGCTTTTGCCGTCGCAGCTGGTCAAGTCTCTGTGATAGATTTTGTGAACAGTGCTTAATCTTTATTGCACAGGCTAGTGACCTTTATCCACTGGTTGAGCTTAAGCAATCGAGATTCTACATTAAGAATGTGAATGTTAGACAACCAGCGCCGTAGTGACGGCTTTCGCTCGAAAGTGGAATTTAATGTGGCCTGATTCCCGAGCAGTTGTTGATATTTCACCCTCTCCGAAACAACTGTGAAACGATTTCGTAATTTCGTTGTCTGCTTCGGAGACGTAGTCGGTGTTTCCTTTTTGGGTGCAAACGGAAACGGAAGATTGACTTATTCCGCGCGGTATAATATGCACAAAAGTGATTTCAATTCTACAAATTAACCCCTCTGACGAAGATTTAGTCAGGCAAACCAACGGAAATCCCACGATTTTTATTAGAATTTTACCAATGGTGTGACAGTCTGCTCCCGCCACCGCCACCACTTTGTCACGTTGTCTTCCTGTCCTCGTCACGCCCCTGGTCGGTTCACTGTTGGAGCCTACAAGGTCTCCGCGCCTATTTGATCTGACTGCCGGTGTCTGTTTCCTGGCATTTTGCCACACCGACCAAAAAAGGCATTCCACTCTCGCCGAACACTTCAAAGAACCTTTTTTACATAGGACAGTGGAAAGTCATCTTGTTCTCCCGTAGTTTTACAGTACATCGATCGGCGAGAAGACGCATATACCCGATGCCCCATACCTTCACTTTTCTGTGATTGGCTAAGTTCAACCAGCGGTGAATGCCATCGGACTCGGTGATTCGCATAATGTGGACGCATAGGCAAGGCGATTAAGCGTTGACGAAAGGCGCAAGACGTAAAACAACTCCCTGGAACTTGTTTTAGGCCTTTTCATGTCCAATAAATCAGTCAAAAAACAACTGTCGGAGAAGCGGGAAGAAGCTAGCAATAGGCATTATTAGGCGCAATGAAGTGCCCAAGTTTTATATGCATTTTTATGCTCCAACCATAGCAATGGTTTACAGACAACTATTTTTCCGTTTTATTTTCAGTTTAGGCATCGAGCGCGCACAGTTTGCAGCCTTGTACAATGTAGCAGATTTAAATAATTTCCTCAATATGGGCATTAGGTGAAAACTTAACCAACATGTTTTTCTAATACTTACGTACGACGAAGGCAAATTTTTTTTTCGGAATTCAGTCAGATAGGACATAAAATCCCAGCGCGAAATGCCAGGGAGATTAGGATTAGGACTAAGTCTCGAGTGAAGTTGAAGGTAGTGTTAAGGTTAACGTTTGCTTTGAGGTAAGTGCCAAAATTAGGTCTAGGACACGGTAATCGTTACTCATTCTGGAAGTTAGTGCAATCCACCTGTGTTCGGATTAGGGAGCTATTTATTTCCGTATTTTTCGTTCAGACAAAAGCTGCCTTTCATACGTGTGTGTTCATTGCACCGACTGTTTTTTACAATTTCTGTGGGCTAGTTAACTTCCTCATACCTACTGAATGTTGTCAAGCTCAGTGCCAGAGATAGCATTACCTTGAAAATGAGTGGCGCATTTACGTTTGCATGGTTTATGTGCCAACCTATGGAAAATTATCTTTTCAGACGTACAATTTTTGTACGTGTTAGCTTAAAAAGGTACCTCTTCCACTTAAATCCCAGCTCCTTAAATGCTTTCGAGTAAGTCTGGGACCTAGGCGTTTGCCGAATCCTACACAGATCATCTTCGTCATGTCGACCGTTTCTGGCCTAATTTATATACTGAACGGATAGCTTACGCGTTTTCTGTATATCATGTTGTGGCATTTTGATTTCAAGCCGTCTCTAAAAGAAACCGGAGCTCTGGAGCATAAGACTAGACACATTAGAGATATTTACGCATGTACCTTGCATACTCTTCACTGGGAGTGTGGTATCATATGTTTGTGGGATCATTTTTTGCCACACGCTGATTGAAAAACAAGTCATCTTCCCAACAACTAGTTGAGACGTGCAAAAGTTTCCTCGTTTGCCCTATTTCTGTTGAGCCGAATCACTTTGCACTCTTCACCCTGGATAAAGAGCAGAAGTAGATCTGCAGAGTTCGAATGTTCCGCCATGAACCGGTTCCCATGGGTTTCATGCTTCTTGATGTAACGAAGTTGGCCGCCCTGCACTAGTTTTAAAAGGGAGTCAGATCATGAAAATGTCATCGTCCAGGAATCACCTGCCTCGTTATCGCAGCGTTATCCTCTTTATTTCCGAAGGAGGGCATAAACGTAGTGTGAGGAGATATACGAGATACAGAAATGTATGCCTGACTTCGCTGAACGCTGCGCACTTATGCGCAGTTTTCGTTTTTCGTTCGAATTATAAATGCAGCTCTATGGTCAAGATACTTGTTTAAGGACTTTCCACCTCCGTATTTAAGTCGATCAACAGTGCCGGATACGTTATGAATTCGGACTCGTCCGCTCACGCTTCCGGTTGGTAATCTGCCATTCGATAAATTTATGAAATTCCAAATTTTTTCAGTTTCTCCTCCCTCCACACATTTAATGATTAATCAAGCATTAAATAACAGTTTCTTTTAAATTGCTGATAGAAGCGAAAATGCTAGACCAGGAATTAAATGAAAAAAAGTTGCTGCGATCGCTGGGACAAGAGCTTTGTTCGTCTGACGTTTTTGGTATCCGAAACGTCAGGCCAATAAAGCTCTTGTCCTAGCGATCACATCTCCTTCTCCTAAGTCTTTTGTACATTTTCGTTAGAAATCATTTTAAGGGGAAGAAGATAAGGAAAATATTTTTTTTATAATTTGAAAGTTGACTAAGGTAATTTGAGTATGGGGCAATATTTCCTCTCGATCGAACTGTTCAAGTAGTGGTAGCTTGCGTTTTTTGTGCAAGATCATTTGGTGGGAACAAACCAAACTCCACGTACTTCCTAAAGGTTACGTTTGCGATGAAACAGCCTGATAAAGTTGTGCTTTCGTCTTAGTGGAATTTTCAAAAAGATATATTTAAGTACAGAGAGAAGCCGCTTCAATTACCGAACATTCTGCAGAGGGCCATTCTAGTGCGGTCAAAACTTTGCACTTTCCTTCTAAGAGCACCACAACATTTTCGATGTCTTCTAAGTCGGAACAGATGATTGTGCCAGGTCTACAAGTAAATCAGTTAACAAACAATAATGATGCAAACGCACTAACTCTTTTAACGTTAAATATACAGGTTGCTCTGTGAACTTTCACGATCATAAGAGCTAAATATATTCATTTAAGGAAACATGTATCTTCGATTTTAATGTTCATTGAACGCTCGAGGCTGACCCTTAAAGGTCATATCCTGGGCACATAGCTCAAAGTCCTGTCTTGATAATTTCCGAACTTATTAGCTTGAAACATGTATCTTTCAGGTAACCGAATCGTAAAAACGGTATTCTTCATTGTCCCTCGTGGCAGATGCCCCAACGGCCACGATCAAAATAAACTGGCCTTAACTGCTCTCTGACTTCTGTCCTCACACGGGACGAACGTATTCTTTGTCGTTTTAGTTTATCTGATATCTGATCTGATATCCTCGGGTTATTGCCTCTCAGCTTAAAAAAGAGTGAAAGTGTGCCAACCTTCGCGTACAGCTAACCCTATCCATGCTCTCCGATTATATTATCCTGGATTTATACCAACAGTATGTGAAGTATGAGTGTCGGTGAATGGCCAACAGTCAATACTGAGCTTAACTTGGTCGCCTCGAATATATATATATATATATAAGTATTTATTAAAAGCTATGTTTATCCTACCTGAAATGCAAATGTAATTCAAGTCAAAGTCTTGCGTCTAAATTAACTACCAAAAGGAAAAACAGTAATAAGAAGTTCATTTGTACGTCTTTTTAGAAAATTAGAAAAAATTTTTCCTTAAAATTTCCACCAAAATACGAGTTTTCTGTCATGGTACTTTTATGTAAATGTCCAGAATTAAGAAGATTTTAATTCAATGACTTGTTGGGCGATTTATACTTTAGGCAAGAGATGTTTAGAAGCTGCCTATAAAACATAGCAAGATCCCAACATAATTACCTATATATATATATATATATATATGTATCACCTGACTCCATGTCCTGCACTTAATAATTTCAGAAATTATTTACCCGATTATTCTCTGGAGTCCATATACCAGAAACCGCATAGAGAACGCTGGGGGACCCACTGAGGAGCCGAACCCCTCGTTGCTGTGTCACACAGCAGCAAAAACATCGGCGAAACACGTGTCTGGGCTTTTAGCTAGTATCTATGTTGGAAGTACGGTATAACGTCTTTGCCATATAAGATTCATACTACTTGTAGTACTACTTGTTTGTAGAATGGGCATTACGTGGTTATTCCACAGTGGTTGATTGTCTTCGACCCAAATGTTCATTGAAATTTCGGGTCTGACCCTAAAAAGTCATGTCCGAATCACCTGACTCCATGTCCTGCACTTAATAATTTCAGAAATTATTTACCCGATTATTATCTGGAGTCCATATACCAGAAACCGCATAGAGAACGCTGGGGGACCCACTGAGGAGCCGAACCCCTCGTTGCTGTGTCACACAGCAGCAGAAACATCGGCGAAACACGTGTCTGGGCTTTTAGCTAGTATCTATGTCGGAAGTACGGTATAACGTCTTTGTCATATATATATATAGCTGAGTTAATTAGTATTCCGAGATAATATAATGAAGGGAGAAAGCTCGCCGGAAAAATCGATTCGTACATGTGAACTTTTAAGTTGGTGACATCGACCCGTCTTCAGGCGTTAGGGTTTAACATTTGCTGCATTTATTATAGGTGAGCGCACTTACTTGAACGTTGCTATCATGTAGACGCTGCCGGGATATTTTGGGATGCGATCGATGGGCCAGCCACCTAGAGTAAAAACCTTCTTCAAGCCCTGCATGCATTCCTCGAACAATGGCGGCGGAGAGGCTTCACAAGCTTTGACGAAGTCCTTGCGATTTAGTGTTAAAAGCTCCGTCACCTGCGTGCACACTACTGTGGCGTTGCGTAGGTCACCGGCAAATAGAGCCATCTCCTGTGTACGAAGAGGATTAGTCGTTATCATTACCAGATGGGAATTTCGCTAAAAAGTAAAGCCTGCGCAGAATGTCGTGAGACAGTAACCGAAACAATGGAATCCGCTTGTGAATAAAAATTCCTAATTACACTTAAAATATTAAGGGTTGTGAGAGACTCGGATCCTTCGTCCATTCAAAAATGACGTTCTTAGACAGTTACACAAGTAAGTTATTAATGGGAAACACCTTTACCTACTCATCGCGTATTCTTAATGCTAATGCCTAGAAATGGGCCAGAAAAGTTGGATTATGACACGCGTTTTGCGAAGAATTACGTATTTTCCAAGAGATAGTTTAGCTCAGTGCCAAAAGCTTTCGAGTATAAGAGGTTTTGGGGTAGTCAGGTCGTTATATGCGAAGGGTTACGTCCACTTTTTCCCTAATATCCGTTATGAATATGCAACTTACTTCACATTTATAAAGGTATTTTGTAATCCATATTAGACCTCATCATAGTATCTCAATGAACAAGATAAAATTTATTAAGAAAAGATGTACTGTATGAAAGTCGCAAACCATGCAATCATGTGGAAATACTGAGTTTTAACACATGCTGTAAGTATTAACTCTTCCTACATTCATTTTTGTTCTTTCTAAAGCGCGAAATTTGAGAAGGCCCAATTGAGTTCAAATTTTAACACAACTGAATCACTGAAACTAGATAGTCTGAGAGAGAGAGAGAGAGAGCTAGGAGTAAATTTCCATTAATTAATTAGTTTTCTCTATGAGTGCAACTAAAGTAACCGGATGGGAATACGTTCACCTGGGAGCCAGTGTACTGTCATGTATAAGTTGACATGGACATATTATAGCGTATTGCAAACACCCTTAAGTCAAATTTTCCTTTTGGAATCGCTGCAAATTCACCCCAAACTACGTCTGCAAGATGAATCGGTAAAGAGAACTTACATTTTGTCACTTACAAAATAGAAGAAACCAATCTCAATGAACCATAGCCTTATCAGGCGACATTCCATATTATATTCTCTATCTCATGAAATGTCAAGTGAAATTCTTAAATTTTTTTTCGCTTCAAATAATTTACTTAATAGGGGTTAAGTACTGACTTTTGGATAGCCTTATCTCAAGATATTCCAGTTATGGTGGGCTGCTGGCTTTTAACCGAGCTTCCCTTCGGCAACCTGCACACACCACTGTAAAAATGACTACTTAAATAGCAAACATTTTTCATCTATTTTCGATGCCCTTATAAATGCATCAACTATATTTTATAAAAAAGTCCAAACCTATTCTTTTATGTACTCATTTGGTAGCAAATTATATCTTGAAATTTTTACTTAAAGAAAGGGTATTTTTTGGTTTTCAAAACCTTTACTCATTTGCTGAAAGTGTTGGAATTTTACTTTCAAAATAAAGCGTAGCTCTCCCTCTCAAATAATTTAAACCCCAATTTGACAATATACATGCATATAGGGTCTCTAAAACTACATGCTGTATACATTCTTTCAAAGGCAAATCGTCCATTTCTCTACGCTATAAAAAGGAAAGCACAAATTTGGCATAAAAGTTTACGTCGTTATTATGCAGTGACAGCGGTCTAGACCCGGTAACCAGTATTGACGACTTGACTACCAATTTCACATTTATTCTGTCCACATGTTCACACTATGACTCAACCGTGTTAAACTGATTAAAGCAAAGATCTGTTAATCTTTCCTTCAGTGGATTACCGTGCACTTGCCATGACCACCTCAGGCACAAAGCTAGGTTTGAGGCCTGTTTGTCAGCTTTGCCGTACATTATGATTCAGATTTTTGTCTGTTATTCCTCATAATTGGAGAATGGCTTACTATTGGCTAAAGCGTGCGTCAGTTTCTTTATTCATGTCTAGCTTCTTACTCAGTTTTTTTTCAATTTTGCCGTGGATGTTACATGGCAAGAACCAGTTGCAATGGAAATTCCCAACTGATCTACAAGGAATTGAACATTCGTTTGTGAATTAGCCAAAACAGTCGTTTTTAATTTATCCTTATAAACACTTTCATGGGATTTCTGGGGTTCATTTTCAAAGTTAATGTCGTCTGCCTGGAATTTGAAAAACCAGTACCGAGTTGCCCATTCGCCCCTGTTGCGTTATTGAATAACATAGGAAGTAAATATTTCAAATTATCCTAATAACAATGGGCTTCTTGTTTCTTTTATTGACAGTGTAATCTATAGATTGGTAAAATAAGCCTAAATAAACGTTGTTCCCTACCTCTTACTACGGGCACCAATAGCATGGACCTAAAATCACTACTCCAAGAGACAAATTCAGCGGAAAAGCTTTATTTTAACAAACAGAACTCCTAAGTATTAAGTTAAAACATTGGTAACTAGAGCTATCTCATGTTAAATATCCTTAGATATGCACATGCAGCGGCTTAGGCCTCCGAGTGCTATAAATATCATAAGTATCCTGCCTCAAACGAACAGTTATTTATAAAATTCTCAACCAGTCGCAAAAGTTTTCTCTTGTGTAAAACAATGATTAAGGACGCCTTTTAACCTACTTTAGCGGATACTTGCAACAGTAGAGGCAGTGAATATAAGGTAAGCGAGCATAACATTATACTCGCAGAAGGCGTTTATTCAAGCCCTCCAAATATTCCGGCCCGGGTTAAGCCTATCATTTCCCTAACCGCACAGCACTATTCTGCGGCACAGCCCAGAAATACAAACACAACCCTCTTGCACAATCACCCTATCCCTGACAGCGCTAGATCACATTTCCTTCCCCTTGTTCGGTCCTGTCTACAGACCCTAAATCTTCCCTCCCCAGCATCCTTGTTCATTGGTTGTTTTACACCTTTCGGTGTTCTACCGCGACGTTCGTTACCGTACCTAACTGGTTTTGAATAATCGAAAATTTACTTTCGTCAGCTTTGACTACAAAAGAACTCGCTTTGCATCGGTGACACGATTATTGAAAAAAAACGCAACCGATAACAAACATTTGGTTGAATACTTTCTGGCGAACGACCCAAGCCCATGGAAAATTTACGATTTACTCAATTCACTCCAGTTTAACAATAGTATATTTAGACATTGCAGACTGGAAACCGATTTGGACATTAAATGAAAGCAGACAAAATCCCAACGACAGCATACCAGCACGTCGCACTCGAAGGCTAAACTTTTTACTGAAAAAAAAACAAAATTGATTTACCGCAAAGCTTTGACCTGAACGCAGACGGGCGACGGGCAGATGCCGAGAGTTATGCTCATTTTTCTGGACTTCCACTGAAATCAAAGTGGTTAAACAATTTTCAAGTGGTTGGAATCCACCACCAGTCATTTTTCGACGGTGAGCTTTTTGGAACTTGTCACGAAATTTTCAGAAGAAGTCTTGGTTTTAAATAGACTTAAAAAATGTAAACGGGTGCCCTACTCCAAGCTATTTCACTCCAGTTATATATCAAAAGCAATTTATTTTTTAAGAACATTTATATCAGTCAGTCAAGTTTAAGTGGTTTTGTCTTGAGGCCATCCATCAGTGGAATGTTAAACAGCATGGGAAGTTTCCCCAAGAGTGCAGTTTTATAAACTGTTTCGATATCTACCAGTTAAGAGGAAATGAACTTCAATGCGGCAGGATGGCACATTTGGGATAAAATCAAATAGCGGTGATCAATATTTGAGAAAAAATTCAGTTTAACTGGTAAATTCTTACCTTCGCCGGAAACGATGAAGTAAAAACAGAGTCCGGGTCGATTTTGTGCAATGATCATTTGGCCGGGGAGAAACCTTAGTATATCAAAAACGCCAATATTTTAGTAAAGCGCAAAAGTTAAATAATAAAGATAAAGATAATCATTTTAGTACACTTGGACTCTTTGTGCAACCAAGAGTCAAACTAAAACCTTTTTAGCATTAGAAACGGCGCAAAAACACAAAAATTCTACTTAAATGGTTTTTGTGTTTTTATAGGTACCGGGGCTAAACTAGAATTCACCCAACAGTTGATAATTAATCACGAAGTGCTCAGTCTCGATATAACTGTAGTTCTATTGAAGATGCTTAATGGAATTCACAGCAATAATCAAAAGCCTTGGGTCAACATGTGGATAGCCAAAGTCGGTTAATATTAAAATAATAATATTGATACTATTAATATTTAAAAATGAATACTACAGTGATACTCCTTGCTCGTTGATAGGACTTTTAATTTGGAGCCCACCTTGAAACGCGGCGTGCTCATATTCCTCGTGCAAACTGGCCAATTCTACTAGCACCACTCCTACATGACAACGAGTCGCAACAACAACAACAACAACAAGTCAGAGCGCGATATGCTTGGATTAGCGTGGTAAAAATCTGCTTGTTGGTGTTTCTCCTCCCTGACCAACTTTCAGAGACGTTTATTCCGCTTATGTGGCGTCGCTTCCCGTTCAGAAATTTCGATAAGTAGTAGGGCTTCTCTGACAGCATCATTGTCTTCTTACACCCTTCTCTGTTTTTCATATCGGTTTGAAAATTTTGACATTAATTCGGAACAATAGTTCTACCCTACGCAGTTAAAAAGGCAAGATCAAATGTTTATTGTCCGGATCTATACTTTGGCCAGACATAAGAAAGATTTCTCTAAAAAGCTCGAAAAACAAGGTTAGCTAGATTACGAAAAAGAGGCCATCAGTATCACAGGTGAGAATGTGCTACAGTTTAAGGCGGTTCGGGTTAGGGCTGGAGTTAAGACAGGAGTGGGTGCTCAGTACCCTGTCCATCCCAGGTGTCTATCTACGATACAAAGTAGATGCATGCTCCTCATATAGCATTAGCAACATTCTGCGGGGCTAGTAACCTAGACGAGGTGTGGAAACTTTTCAGAAAGCTAGTCTCATTTGTTTCCTACATCTACTTTTGCTGAAAAGTAGCCGTCATCATTAATTGTGGCTCATTTTATCGAATGCTTAGTGAGGGATCGCGTCTATAACATCTACTTTTTCGTGGGTCAGAAATTGAGTCTGATAGGTTCAAATCGGCTAGTTTGGATCTCTTCTTTCAAGGAGTGGACAATCCGGAAGATGATACTGCTGTGAACCGTCAAAGGTGCATGGTAGTACTGCAGAAAATGAGAAAACAGCAATATTGTAAACTCGTTTAAGGAAATCACCATCACCGTTAATTTGCAAACCCCAGTGTAACGTTGAAGTAAAAGGAAATATCTAGAATGAAAAAGCCCACTTACCTCTCATACCACCCTTTGTTCACACAGACTTCCCGAACACCAACGGGTACTGACATAAACGAACTCTGATTTGAGTAGAGTTCGCTGGCAGCTTGTTGTACGTTGTTTCTCCTACGTAATTTCCAAGGTAATCGTAGGGTTCGTATTGATTCTTGTGATAAACAGCGACACTTGTCAGCCTACGTTGAAAGAGTACATATCTTATTTAGGACTTATACTAAGAAATCAAACGAGACTGAAGAGGCCTGTTGGTTTATTTTTTTAAAATGACACTTGAACCGAGTGAACCTGAGAGTAAAGCCCAAATCCAGTTGTCCAGCAGTAAGGTTTTCTGCACTTGGGTGGGTCTGACTAAAAGTTTCAAATAAGTCAAATATAACCATTCCGGTTGTTCCGGATTCCTGTGGGTTGCCTTGCAGCCATCTAGGAGGGTGCTGACCGGAAATTTATGGTGTTGTTGTGCCTACGTTCAGATATAGTCAGGCGTTAGTCGGATACAGTTGACCATTAAATCAACTCCTGAATAAACTACATCACCAAACTCTACTGAAGAATCAGGGAGAAGAACGATTTGCAGACTGTCTTTGCCCCGGAGAACTGGAAGAAAACGGTATGTCCATTGAGCGCCCAATTATGCAACATGTCGGAAGACGTGGAAACCAACCTTCGCCTGATAATCACCTGAAATTGACAGTGGTGTCGACCTACAGCTTGGATTCCTGCAGCGACCTCCTTCTAGGCTTGGACTGGGCGGACAGGGTTATACCAGGTTTCTGCGTCCCTGGGTTAACCAAATAAATAAATACGCATCACTTGGTTGGCAATAAGTGTGGCTCTTGGCTTACATTAAGGTAAGAGTCTTGTAAAATCCTGGGAGATGAGTGTACACTAGTTGGCTTTAATAAAGCTACCTACTCTTGAGAAGGAAAGAAAAAAGTGTGTACGCTACATCGGAGAACACAATAATTTGCCTAAGGAAAAAACGAAAAAAGTAATCATTGGTACAATAAACGATCCCACTTGTCTATCGCTCTTCCTGCAATAGGAACAATTCGAACGGCAGCTCACACTGCTGATCTGTGTAATAAATAATCCGATTTTCATATTCTACTGTGTCCCGAAAGGAGCTGACCTGGACTCAGAGTGTAGGCCCTTCCTGCCGCGATGAAGTTTTAAGTTTGGGGAAGCATGAAAACTATACGGGGAAGCAATGCCACACATCCTGCTGTTACGACAACACTTTACGCCTCTAAAGCATTCGCGAGGTTAAACTCGATTGGAAACTTATTGCAATTCATCTCTGTGTTTGAGCACAAAAACAATGTACCTTGAAGTGGTCCTTGTCAAACATTATCGTTTCAGATCCACAGTGTACGGTAAAAGCGGATTTTGCCTTGGCCTCTTTTATCCATTTTTCGATTTCATGTGTTAGAGATGGATCAGAGAACCTGCGAAGGGGTACACTATTTCAGATTTTTCCGAAGGTATACGCAGACTAAGATTAGGACAAGTAATTTCTGCTTACATTGGTTGGAGTTTTACCAGTGTTTGTAAGTATGGATAATACGGTGATAGTTATGAGAATACAGAATAGAGCTTGAGAATGGCTTTTGTAGCCCATTTTTGTTTAGTTTTAGACAAATCTTTATGTAAAAATATTTCTTAAACTTGTCGTAAACTTTGATGCATTTTCAGCTATTAGGGGGTAATTTTACTTACGTGTTGCGCTTAAACGAGTGTTTTAGAAGAAACACTGCATGTGTCACCAAATAAATCCGGCTGTGAAGCCCCTGCAAAGCATAATATAAAGAGCTGAGGTGCCTGCATGCCCGAAACATTGCTTCATTAAATAATGACCTTGAAAAGGTGAAATTTAGCATATTGACCACTCTTATTTAGGGGAATAAAAAAATAATTCATTTTAGGAAAATAACACCAGCCATCTCCAAAGCTTAAGCTACGAGCTTCCTGCTGTATGTATTAGCAGCAGTGGAAATATTTTTTCCATTCAAACTGGGAGATAATTGGTAAAATTTATGATCATTCTCGCAAGAAGTTGGTTGGATGCCACCTGGAAGAGTATCTGCAAATGCTGCATTTATCAGGTCTAAACAAACCGGATTTGACCTACTATTTCTTTGATAACGCACAAACATAAATTTAATCAGGCGTCGGACGTGAAATTTGTCCTTTAATATTTTTATTACATCAGCCATCTGTTCCAATCAAGCAAAATAGTTGTAAGTCAGGTAGCTAGTCACTGCAAAAGGCCATCCGGTAAATTGCATTTAAATTTTGCCAGCATAGGATTCATTCTACAAAGATGGTTTCCTCTAATCCGATTAGGTGGATTCTACAGAAGATTTTCTTATTTTTAGGCGATTTAGGTCCGCTCAAGTACTATGGAAATTTTAGACTCATTGATGAAAAATTCAGAACTATGGTTGCTAAAATACTTTAATGTTAAGTCCTTTCTGTTCTTCATAACTATGGGGTATTATTTAAGGACCATTTTGAAATTGGGTAAGAGTTGCGACAAGTTTTAAGATACATAGCTAATTCGCTGCGATGAAAACCGTTGGTCTATGTAGGAAAACCGATAATTATTTCCGGTGTGTGTTAAGGCAGTAATTAATTAGCCTTCTCAGAAAGACAAGTGTATAAACGGAAATAGGACATCAAAAAAACTGCTCATTAAGTAAATTTTTGACTTAAATGTTACATTTTAAGGGAACTGGACATTTTCGAATGTAAGTCTGTCTGAATACCACAAACTGCTTTGAAATTTAGGCGTAAATTCAGTCGTCATAAAACACTGCACTTCGTTTATGCTTGTTCGAATGAAACTGGCTTACTGGGCTTCCAGGTATAAGTGTCTAAGTGTCTAACTAACCATCTTCCTAAACTGCTCCTTCGTTCGAAAAATATCCCCGACATTATAGATTTTTCTGTGCTTTATGGACACAGATTGAACGGAGAAACATAATCGTCCTACAGTTTTATTAAGTCAAGTACACCTCATCTTCTATTTACGTGTAACGGTAAAGAGACTGCTATTGGGAGATTTAAATACCCAGAAGCGCTCAGCAAAGAAATATAAATAAAACAACCTGAATACACTAAAAGTCCATTCAAAAGGTTGAAAGTTAACGTGAAAACAACCAAAATTTGGGGACAGAGGACGAATTCCAATTTCCTGCATCAAGTAAACACAAAGACTAATTGGCTGATATAATTTCTGTCCCACTTACTAACAACAACTTCAGGTTCTCAAACTGGTTCTCGTGATCTGCAGTAGATTCAAAGGGTTCTGTGGAGGCCATTGATATTTCTCCAACTGAACCAAACACCCGACGTACGCTCTTTTGTTATCTCGGCACCCATTCAACCATGGTGCACTCTTAGCCATGTAAACAATGAGAGAGTTGTTCCGAAATCAAGATGTCCTAAGGGGTCAAACCAAATGCCCTTGAATCAGTTCACCTTTTAAGTATCGCCTGAGTCACTTCAAGATTTGACGCGAGACTTTCAACCCACACGGGAATTTTTGCCACCGTCCACGTTGGCCTCCCTCCTGTGGGCCACACCATAACGTTGATTTCGAGAAAGTGATGTAGAGGACGGACTGATGAGCAAACGTTGCTTTCGATAACTTTTCATCAACCCAGTACATTTGCGCTGCAAGTAAATCAAATAAAACATGTGGGTTCTCAGAGAAGTCGTGTAATGATCGCCTCCTTACGCAAGTGGGATTTGAGAATGTGGGGGGGGTGAATATTAAGCTGCTGAGGTGATAGATCAGTGAGGATGAAGAGAAAGGTTAGGAAGGGCCGTGCCATCCTCGAAAATTGGGACTCGATCACCTTGACCTCACTCTTGTCCAGCTGTCCGCCTCTAAAAATACAATCGGCAGGTGATTCGTCATTTGGAGTACACCACTGAGTTAACCTCTGATATTCGTCTGGTCAGAGGAAAGACGTGGCGGAGGTTCTTTCCAGGCCTCTGCATTCACACTGCAACCGACTTCTCAGCCTGATCACCGAACACCGTCGTATCGGCCTCCAGATGACGCCCATTTTCCCGGATCCGGAGGATAGCACCATTCTCAGCGACATCTCAACCCCTTATACCGTTTAGTTCTGTATCGGTATCTTTGCCGATTTATTTGAGTCAAGGATAGGCTAGACATCAAAAGATTTTTTCAAGCCTGTCATAGACAATTATGTAACGGCCTGGACTCAGGCCTACCCATGCTACCAGTGGAGCAGGGTCCACCGTCCGGACAGGGTTAAACACAACACTACCTCACCGACTGATTTCGGCTCAGCTCCATTCACCTGGACATCTCAGGCTTCCCGGGTTTGTCCAATGACAGCTCCTGTCCCTCACCTCCGTCGTCCAGTTCACTAGATGGCCATAGGCTATTCCCTTCCCAAGCTTACCATCAGCGAACTTGCTTAGGGCCTCCCGCAGTAGTCTGGTTGCCAGATTTGGCGTCCGTTCCATTATCCGGACTACTGGCAGCGCCTAGTTTAAACCCCAACTCTTTTAATCCTGTCGCAACGAAAATTCGCCAACGGGAAATTTCGTAAATCAAAAGTCAGGGTGACAGCGTTAGTAGGGCAGACTTCACTGCGGCAGAGAGTGAACAAGCGACCGGGGGTCGGAGATGACAAAAGTAGCACCACGCTGAGAGCCACTCCCTGTTACATCTGTCCGCGCAAGGTTTGTGCATGCGCCTGAGTCATGTCTGACTGCAACCAAGCAGCTCAAGGCAGAATAGCTCTACAATTCCATGGGTTTCTTTTAAAATTTTGGCGGATTAAATTATTTGACAATAGATCAGCAATAAATTGAATAATGCTGGAACCGTGAATTCTGCCAAGTTGGAAGGCACAATAGCAATCAGCACGACGTGAAAATTCAGCTCATAGGGCGGATTCAATCGCTGGCAGCACGTCCAGCAGATTACCACAGTTCGTTCTCGACATTAAGGTGACATCCGGCGTCAGACTCCACTCTCTTATCGCCCATCACTGAGAGGATCTAACGATTCTCCACACGCGTGGAGGTTCCTGTGTACTGGACCGATTGCTTCCTCATTATCCTTTTTAGTTTGTAATTGATCTAAAATCCTAACGACGACTGCTTTGTCCCTGAACTGGTCATCGGCTTACTATCTACCTCGCAAGATATCTGGTATTACTAGCCTCACGCGATGTCAAATTTGACTCCGCCAAATCCTTGAACCGTTTCTGCCAGTTATATGGAAAGCCTCTTCTCGGTTACGCCACGGCTGTCCGTCTCCTATTCCTCTCTTGAGATAGGGCTTAACGACCTTCGAGGGGATCTAGCACTTGGGTCATTTCAACCCACCCTGATTGTTGCTCGGGTAACAAAGACATTTTGCAGCCAAAATGGTGACGCGGTAGAGGATGACAATATGAATCACTTAGAGGTTCCTCTCCAATATTTCTCTGGATATACCATAGATCCATGCACCTCACTTACCCTAACTCCGGTCCTCCCGCTTAATTTTCCTTTTAACCTTTGCTTACCTCATCTTTATTTTCCCAGAAGCTTCCCTCTACCTCTCTACCATTCTTCCCGTTTACGCTACCCGAAGTGGACGACGTGTTCATTTCCCTGAGCAATTTCTCCCTTATATTTTTGTTAGAAGAGAACTTGCCCTTCAGCTGCCTTCGAGTGACCCAATTTACTACCAGCCATGAGTTTTCTTTATCTTCCGTGTTTTTTTGCTCACACTAGACAGCCAGTACTGGATGAGATTGTAGAAATGACAGTTAGCTTGGTTGGAAACACGAATAGGTACGCCGCCCGTATTACAGGTGGGTTCGCGCTAAGTTACAGGGGAACCTTTTCCCATATCGCAAGTATGACTCCCTTCCTCTCTTAACTATAGCTCAAGAACACATGTAATAATACTACTGTAAGTTCAATGCCCATCTAACAATTATCCTTCACCGAAAGGTTGTCATGGCGCCGGTCACATAGTCGCCGTTTGCAGGAAAATCTCTCTTGGCTGATAACTCACCCTTTTCCACAGTGATTACTGCCTGCTGCGATCAGCTCCCCCTTGACTTGCGATTTGAGAATCTCATGCGTATTTTCTATGGCATCCTTCAGACCAACTCCTAAAGGCGCTTGGGCGATTAAGCCTCAACTCCTGTCAGCAATTCCCGCCAAGAACTCGTAGGCAGAGTCCAAAAATCCTTCCGCAAAATGTTTTGCTCACACCGGTAGCATTCTGAATAATCATTTCATTGGTTCCCTCTGTGACCGCAATAGAGGATAATGCGCCTTTGATCTGGATCTCACGGATATTTCAAATTAATTAGCAACCGTCTTTGCTGTCAGCACAGAAACATCTCGGAGTATGAGGAAGCCCTACAGACGGACAGCCGATTTCGTACATGACCCGTGGTACCACACACCCGTTAACCTTTTACCTCAGAAAGGTTAAGCTAAAAGTGTAAACCGCATTCAAATTTTGTAATCCTACATTTTGCATCTCGAACCTTTTAGCTGATTTAATGTAACTTTTGCCACATGCTTAAGAAGGCACAATTCCAGGTTATTTTTTATCTCAGAAACCGTTGCTGTATGAATAATTCCGTTCTAAAAACGTAAAACCACTGTAGTTAAAGCGAATTCTGTCATTTCAGTGCATATATTTAACCGGGAAGATTCACCTTCAAACTTCTGCCACCAATCAACAGCTTAACATACTGCCAATTTAGAAAACTTCAGTGATAAGGAGATTGATAAAAGTTGTTCTCGGATATATAAATGGGCTAAGATTCAAAAGAAATGAAGATAGAGATATGACGGACGAGGAAAAAATTAATTAGTTTGATGGATCTAAAGCATAAAACTCTCATTAGCCGTTGTAGAAGGAGTTGCCAGATTTGGGATGGTACTTGAAGGATGAGTCCATAAATGTTTAGCCCATGTTTAAGCAGCCGGCACCCTGGCCGAAACCGAATCCTTTTGGCCCGAACTGTTTACCGTAGCAAGCTGTAAAAATAATAGAACATTAATAGCATTAAGTTTATGTTCTGCACTGTACGTAATGAATCTAAATGCTAGGCATCTATTATATTTTGTGTACACCATCATATGGAAAATTGACAAATATTATTGGGCTGTCTCATTTCAAAATTTTGAAATTATTGTGCTGAAAACAATGCATACGTGCCGAAGTATTGTGACAGGGTACCATCGTGAAAATGACCTTACAGTTGGAATGCATCAATTGAATACGAGATTCATCTTCCAGGAAAGCAGCTTTAACAAAATAAACGAATGGGCCTGGACTTACTTTTGCAGTAAATTTCGTCCTCGTTCGTGCATATGTTGGTCGAATCAAGTGCCTTGGAGCATACTTTGCAGCGGAAGCAGCGTTTGTGGAACTTTAGCTAAAAGAATTCCACAAGAGAATTGAGATAATAACGGTTAAGCGACAGATGACTGTTTAAAGGCAAGATGGAATATCGAATGGACGTCATAATTTTACAAAATAACGCTCCTGTCCAATTCTCGATGGGACCATGATTCTGGCAAGACTGGTAAGAAAATCGGATTTTTTAGACGCTAGTCAGTCTCGCTGCTACGGTCACGGAACAAAGTTTACTCCAGCGAACAGCTCCAACCAGAATCCTATCGAAAACATACTCACGTTCACAAAAAGGCAATTGCACAAGGTCAAAAGGAAGCTATCCGGGCAAGAAAAGCTTCCGTTTGTACGTGATAATTACAATGAAAAAACACTAAAATAAATCTGATCACTTCAGTAACTGAGACCTTTACCAGTGGAAAGGGTAGCACAGTGTATAACCTATTAAAGACATACATTGTTAATATATTTTATGGTTTATTCATTTACTAGTCACTTTTATTATGTGCCATATAATAAAGGCTGAATGATTTACTTAAAATGTCGTCGTTTTCCGCAGTTTTGGGGTTAGCTTACCTTTATTATTTTCCCAACTGTTAGATTATACCTAATATGTCATTATATGCCTTCATTTTTATGATGATCGCTTAGTTGCTAAATTAGAGTTTTGGGGGTTTAAGATGGAACTGTGTGCTGAAAAAAGGATTTAGTACTAATTTCTTCTTCATATTTCATTGTTTTCCTTGTGGACTGTAGGTAAATGTAAGCTCGAACCTAGGTGAAGTCAACTAATAAATTTTATAGACAGGTCTCTAAATTTCGAGGATTCCGCAAAAGGTTTATAGCAGGAAGTGAAGCAGAGTAATCAATCCCTGAATTCCAATTTAGTATTCTACCATGATTATTTCCTGTAACAGTACTGCTTGTTATATGCGTACAAATTCTAACGAAGCTTACAACATGAAAATCAGGAGGCTTAAAAGCTACCAGGTCTACGCATTTTAATTAATTTACGGGGGAAAAATAAAAATTCAAAAAGTGAATCAGATACTTCATTTACACAGATTTTATTGACCGCCTTTTACGGGGTTTCAGCTTCCTAGTCGCGTATGCATTATGCGTCTTACTCCAGAAGTTACACTTATTAAGGTTTCCTACAACATTCCTTCTGTTAAGCGTAAATGACCTTCCTGGAAACCAGTAGTTTATTCTCCGACTATAACGAAGGACTATAAGTCGTGCTGGATTTGGCTGTTTCAGGGAAGATATGATTCGCAGATGATAAGCATATCCCCGATTTCTGGGTGAAAAATTAAACAATGTTTTGAATACATCCAACTGCTATTTGCCCCGATCGTCTGACAAGCAATCTTCCTAATCCGAAAAATTGCCAGCAGTCTGCTGTCATGCGCCTCATTTCAGGGCTTTTGAGGGATCCTGTGTTTCATAAAGAAAACTAAGAGCTTCTTAATATGCAACACAGGAGAACCTACATCACCAGGGCAGCCGATGGCCTTTTCGGCATCGTAAACGCGTTGTCCGCAGCGCGGGCAACCACCGGATTTCGGGCTGACGGTGCGTGGTTGGCCGGCCTTGGGGGCTGGTCTAAAAATAGAACAGATATTGGTTAGGAAAATATCAAAAAAATTAAGCTTATGAAGAAGGTCGACAGCACCTAGGGTAGCATCCTTGCATAGGGGGTTTCAGCTCAAAAAGAAACACGATCTGGAGCAAATTTCATTATGTTGGGCTACCGGTAAATGTCTATGCAGGGTTCAATAGATTAACTTGCTTTGACGCCTCTCCGCCTGCCCCGGTACCCTTCTCCGTGTTGAGGATGCCAGCGCCCTGGCCAAAACCGTAACCCTTGATGCCAAACTCTCTGCCGTGGCAGGTCTTGCAGTACAGGGTGGCTTCATGCTGGGCACCAGTTGTACTGTCAACGGGTTTGTTGCAGGAGCCTGTCAAGAATCAAATTTGATTGTTAGGGCGGCAAAACATGGTTCATCAATACGTTTACAATAGGTAGTTTCGAATACATGCGTCCTCGTGAGAGGTACGTGCAGGATGCATCTCTCAGTTGCGTGCGCTACTTAGCATAAGCTCTTGGTTTCCTACAGAGACCACAGTTTTTCTGTGGCACGTAATATTAATACAAAAAAACTTATTAATACTGTGCAGGGGTACCTTGGGACTTTATTCCTTGACGTTTTAGAAACTTTCTGGTGAACCGTTACTGGTTAAGAAATTTTACAAAAAGACAAGGGACGATGGCTTTGTGAAGCTAATGTTTATCGACACTTATCGTTCCCCACCCATACATGCATCTCTTTTTGTCTACGTAGGTTTACGTGGTGCAGAAGGTGTGGTGAAAGTTCGCCTTACTGTAAATTTCTTCAGACGCGCGTCGTAGGTACTCGGCATAGCCTGTGTGGATGCCGTCGCTCGCAACGGTCGAACTTTCACTCAGCGCCAATTTAAAATTAAAATGTCATTCAATTTACTCAGCACACTTATCACCAAACCTATAATTACAAACGAAATCGCCGTCTTCGTGTCGGAGGCATTAACACCACCGGAGTAGTGCTTTTGCATTAATCGAAGTTTTCTTAGGCGTTAATTTCGTGGTTCGCCCAAATAAACGCTTAAACAAGTATCAGGATGCAGTTTGTCTCTCTTGGAAAAATAAAATAGTCGTTGTCAAGGGAATTTCAGATTTTGGATCGGCTCCCGCCTGTAGTGTACGTGTTCGCAAGGCAAACTACCTTAGAGCTTTTTACTGAGGGGTTCTTCAACTTCTGAATTCCAAAGCGACAGGGTACTTGTAAGGAGTTAGGAAACTAGACCACAATGGCTCCAGGAAAAGTATTTTATGGAACTTTGCTTGCCTTTTCATTAATGCTTTTCGACAAAATAACAGTAAGTATGATTGTGTAGGAACCATAAATATCCGAATACAGGTGTTTTGCGTTACGCACATAATTACACGTCTATACATCTATTGATTTGCTCCTTTTCCTGCAATAAGGACCAGTTTCGATAAAGTAGCATTTTAAGACGGACTTGGGGTAAGACTGTTTATAAGCGGTAACTTCATGCATATTCGTGCTAAGGGTACATTTAACTTCCAAATTACTGTTACTTACTGCATTTGAAGCATTGCTTATGGTAAGCCTGGTCACCAAACCGCCGTTCTTCTGCAGCGTATACTGCCTTGCCACAAGCCCCGCACTTGGTCGACATAGTTCTGACTGCCCGTAGCCCACCACGGCGGATTCACTTTTCCTCAGGGTGGAAAGTGCACAGTGCCGAGAATTGATTGGCTGTGCGAACATGACACGGCTTCTATGGCTGCCTGTGGCAGGCCTCTTTTGATTATTCTTCGCGATGCATGTAGGTGGGAGGGCGAACCTGATACCAGGCCCGCTCGATACACCAGTGCGTCCAATTACGTCATGCCTACACGACCAATGGCAGTGGCCGTAAGGGGCAAGGTGCGTGACCTTGGAGTGGCGATCTGACAAGCCCCTGTGTGCGATTGGCTTCGCAGCTGCAGCAAACAATTTGGGTCCCAATTTCGTTCAGTGGATCGGAGCCGGTCCGTTTAATAAGTGTTCAGACAGGGTAGAGGCATCCTTGTCGGTTGAGAGGTCAACAGTATTAGCGTCGCGTTGTGCTGCATTTATGGTTGCAGTCGATCATTGTGGTATTTCCATTAACCTGCGGTACTCGTAGTGGTCATAGCAACGTCGGCAACGGAAATGGGCAATCCCCAATTTGGGGACTTTGCGCTAATGGCAAAGGGATTAGGGCAACTTTAGGTTGGGATCAGGGTTAAGGCAAGATTAGGGTTAGGGACACATTTAGGGTTACTGTTAGGCTTAAAGTTAGAGTGAAGGTAGAGTTTAGGGATTAGGACACAGGTATATTTACCCTTCCAATGACTTTGCGCAGGGCTGCCTGTATTACCTAGTCGCCTGTCTTACCGCAACTTCACCTGCCGATGTTCCAGGGTTCTTGCTGGTCCGCTGCCTGCCGTCCCTCTTTACAGCATTCATATTCGGCAGCGACCCCCCAAACGGGCCGCGCGACTGCTGAGCTAGGCCGAAACAGTGGCAACATAGGCTCGTAGTATGTGTTTGTCTGGTTGTGTTCAGTCCACGTGAGACATTACCACTGCCAGCAAGCGCATGGCACATGGTAAACGGAGGCTTTTAAGTCAGCCACCGTACCTACTCACAGAACTTGATGGCTGGTGACTGGTGAATGGGTAGTAAAGAGACAGTTTAGACCCATTAAGCGTCAACCTTCCCCAAGGAAACTCGGTGTATTACTTACAGTAAGAAGCGGGAGAAGATTGAGTTTAAAATGACAGGCCAGCAGTCTTGTCATGGTAGGTCGCCAACTGATAGGACTATCGGTCCTCCCTTGGAAGGGGCGTCAGACTGTAATAACCCCTTCTTAGTGCCTCACTCTCAGTGACCTGAACTAGAAGAACTTTCCATTAAGCCTATTACTTACAGAGTGAGGAACCAGTCCGGGTGTGGCACGCATAGGTGCACTGCGTGGCTCTGGACCTCAAAACGCCCATACTCATCTTCGGTCGTCTTGACATTTTCTTGCCATCGGAAATGCCATGAGCGAGGGAAGAGAAAGCAAGTTGGATGCACTGAAAATCTGCTTTACACTAGACAAATTCCTGAGCCAGTTACGGTTGTGCCACCGATGCGGGGCACTGCAAGACATCATCGCTTTCTACAGTCAAACCGCTCTGTGTGTATGTGTGCGTGTGTGTTCGATCGACCTGGTCAAATTTTGTCGTTGCTCTGCAGGGCTTTTAATGGGCACTGAGTTCTCATCTGCGCTTCCCGAAGCCACACTCGGCGTAGCGACCACAAACCGGTAATGGCATCGGCTAACCGGCTAAACCAGAAGAGGTTATTCACCGCGTTCATCTCTCCATCTGGTAGTCTTGTCTTCTATCCCACCCTCCGCCACCCAAAAATAACAAATTCTACGGTGTGGGCTCTAGTGATCCCATATGCGGCTCAGACTAATTCGGATAGCCTTTCTACTCAAAAAAAATTGTGACCTGTACTGGAACTCAACAGGCACATGGAATGGCTGAGTAGTCGTATTTAGTAGTAGAACTGCTTACTCCTAGCCGGAGGACTGGAAAGGTTCACTCGACGAATGATAGGTAGTTACGCCGCCTACCGCTGGCTGTGGCTGTTGAAACAAACACCGCATTTTCTGTCCTAATCCCTTCCAAAAAGCTGCTACATTGACACTCAGCATCCTGGCGGCCTGAGGTGTTTGCTATCTTTTAAACAACACGCTGAGCAATCGACCACTAAGGACAACTCTAGTCCCTCGAGAACTGATGGAAATTGAGATGATTATTTGGGACACCTAAAAATTCATGCATTTTAATTATTTGCGTAATACTTTCCAATAAAATGTTTATTTACCATGCAGAACATGTTTCTAGGTAATTTTATGAGGTAAAATGTTTAAACCGTTGAGCAGGCATATACGTGAACAATTTTCCACGCAAGTATACAAATGTCCTTGAGAAAGTTTCTGTATAAGTACCTCTGTATACCAACCACAGAACTGAGGCCAACAAAATGGTTTTGGTTCGCTGTCGACGCCGGATGTCGCAGCGACTAAGGATTATAAACATGCTAGTTCGACCGTAGTTTTCGAAAATGTCCACCGTATGCTCCACAACATGGTGGTGCAGGGAAGGTGACTTGGGCTGGATTATTGTGAGAGTAGACTTGCGTTGCATCTACCTCCCTATCTGTTCTACTTTCCCACCTGGACTCGGTGTCAAGACAAAGTCAAGAAGACCAGATATGGAAGAGCGCGCAAGCCCATGGACTGTGGTCTAACCCAAAACAAGAACACAACAACAAAAGGGAGGGACGGATCGGATTCCAACTTAGTGGGAGTGCCATAATGGTCATTTTAAGAAGGAGCCCTTGCGGCCTGCCTCTCAGTCCGCCAGTCAGCCACTCCACACAAAAGCATACACTGGGCTGACCACGTGGTCCGAGTTATCCCGTTAGTTGGCAACCCTCCAAGCCACATCTTTTAGTACAGCTTGATAGTTTGAGGCGCGTCAGATTGTTTATAGTGAGGAAGAATGCGCTGAGCCATCGACCTCACTCTCTCACCCACCCCACAATCATACCACCGTCCGAGCTGGTCGGTTGTCTAATGTGGGAGACGATGCGTGAGGCGAAGTTGCGCACACTGTGTGTGCGAAAAAAATCGGGAGGAGCTGGGGGTTTCTCGTTCGTGGTAATGCTGGTAGCAGTGGTGGCGAGAATGGCAGGAGTGGAGGGTGTGCATGGGGTATCGGTGCTGTCGACATTGCGATGAATTCTGCTGTCATGGATGCGCATGTGACCGAATAGGTCCATGCGGTGAGTGAATGCGCGAGGGCAGTGAGGGCAGTAGATGAGACGATAGCTGCCGTGTTTCTGCTCCAGGCACTGGTTCACCAGTCTTAGTGGGATGGCTTCGCAAGCGACCAATCAAGCCGATGTGTGAGGTGAATGTGCGGTCGCAATGAGGACAGTTTAGTACCGAGCCCCCATCGCTGCTGGTGGTGGTGGTGGTGGAGGTATCAGGTGATAAGTATTGGAATGTGGTCCCTATGATGGTGGGAGTGGGGGAATTTGTGCCGGAGTGACCGTCGGGAGGTTTGAAGAAGGGTTGGCAGAATTTGACGCAGAATTTGAAGTTGTCGGATTGTTGTTGCATTGCGTCTGAAGGTGTCCGTCCAGGCCGACTCGCGCGCGGATGGTGTGTTGACAGCGCGTGCATAGTGGGAGGGCTTGAACATTGGCGGTGTTGGTCCGGGGCACTGGTGACTTCCGTGCCGCCATTTTGGCCTTGGCAGCGTGCTCCGGTTGGCTTCATAGATTGCTGCCCTTGTCTTCACTGTCCACCTCCAGGCCGGTCGGTTCCAGGCGAGGTCCTCCCAGTTTGTCGGGTTGATCTGCAGTTGCTTCAGGGAATTCTTCAGAGTGTCCTTGGAATGTCTTACTTGACCTCCTTGTCGGCAAGAACCCGTGACGACATCTCCATAGAAGAGTCGTTTGGGTAGTCGCTCGTCATCCATTCTTACAAGGTGGCCACTGTAGTGCAGTTGTAGTTGTATCAGTTGGGCGTAGATGCTGAGGATGCCTGTTCGTTCCATCAATTCTGTCTCCGCGATCCTGTCTTGCCATCTAAGCTTAAGTATTGTGCGGAGGCAGCTGAGGTGGAAGTAGTTGAGCTTCCGCGCCTGTTTTTGGTAGACCGTCCAGGTCTCCGCTCCATACAACAGCGTCGGCAATATGAATGCTTTGTACATTTTGAGTTTGGTGCTGAGGTGGAGACTGTGTCGATTCCAGACGACGTTCTGCATGCGTTCGAAGGCTTTGCTGGCTTTCACGATCCTGATGGTGACCTCAATGTCGATTTTGGTGCTGTGAGAGAGGTTGCCGCCCAGGTAGGTGAGGGTATCCTTGAGTATAAATTATAAACAATACTTTTATGACCCACAAGACTAAAGAAATCCAAGAGTACGCAGCCAGCAAAGATATGAAGAAATTATTGACGTCCATCGAAACAGTATACGCCTCCAAATAAAAGGGAATGCGCAGCTGCGCAATTCCGAGGGGACAGAAATTCAGGTGGAAATTTTAGAGCACTGACTTGAGTAGCCCTGAGGCATTCTCCGTCGGCCATTCAAATGACCGAGTAAGCCATCGATAGACTACATCAACTGGAAACCAACACACACGTTGACTGTCCGTCCTCACAGTCTCGAAAGTGTTCGTAATGACAAAAAAGGTGAATAAGTGCATTGCATTCACTATTAGCCGTTTTAATCTCATGTTCTTCGCCACGCTGATAGAAGCCTACCATAAGGAGCGACCAGTAATACACATCGTCTACCAAACTGACGGGTAGTGGATTAAAATTCAACGCATGCACTTACCCACATAATTCTACACAACCACTGTCCATAATCCCCTCCTCGATGATAACTGCGCCTCCGACATCAAGACGAAAAGGGAAATGTAGCGGAAAATGAACCTCTTCGCTCCAGGCTGCTTCAAATTCGAGCTACTAACAAACACGAAAGAGATGCTGTTCATGTAACAAATAACATCTTCTGGCCTCTAATTCGTAGACGAATTTGTCTAACTGGGCAGCAAAAGTTCAAAATGCATCAAGATCGAAGACGGACTTGTAAGTCGTCTCCAAAACCAGTCAGGCTTTCGGCCGTCTTAAGCACTTGGCCTGGCAACATTGTGGCATCCTCCCCAGCCCGTAGCTGATACTGCGAAGGGCCGTAGTCTTTTTGGGACTAAATCTGGATTTTTAGTTCCTTGACGCCTCGGATCATTCCAACCCTTGTGTGAATGACCTGACATCAGTAAGGACACAGTTTGCTTCGCATTGCGAGCAACGTGCGGTTTAGTGCGCAGCAGTACATTTTTGCCTCAAACTGGCCTTCACCTTCTGTTTGACTCTAAGTTTGGTCCGTTCATCAGTGGGCTCTTCAGCTAGCATGGACTTGGACACACAGCTAAAGCACTGAGACAGGGGTAAACCATATCCTTACAACATTTCTGCATGTGACAGCGAAGTAGACTGTATAGGAAATCCAAGCAGGAAAGCTTTATCCGTTTCACCTCAGCAGCTTCCACGAAAACTGAAGATGAGTGAGTAGGAAAATTTGTCTAGCACTAAGAGCACGGAATGGAACGGCGTCCTCAAAATGTTGAGACAGGTACAACTACGATGCAACGATGGATGTTGAAAGCCTGTCCAAGACACTAATCTACCGTAACGTCTCCATGGTAGCTTGCAGACAGGGCGGACAGAAGTGTTGCTACAAGTCTCACAAAATACCACCATCAGCCTCAACATTGTTGCTTTCCCGCCAAACTTTCCTTCATCACCACCTTCACACCTCTCATTTTCCAACCCTTCCCGATGCGATGACACCTTTACGTCACACATCGGTCTTGACGGCCACTTGCGCATCTATCATTGAAACCGTGAGTCTGTGTCTGAATCCTTGGCATGAACTCGCCACCCTATTATCACCTGTCAGCAATGCACCATAGGAAATTCAGACACCTCATGGAGCGTTTTGCCAATATGGGCTGTGAGATAAACTGCTGTCAGCAAAAACAATCTACCTGCTGCACCTGAAAACTGCTCTACCACTTGCATCGCCACAACTACCAGCTCCTTAAATGGAGTCTCATCCTGCTCCTATTACCACTGTATATTTTAATCATGCGTCGAGCTGTTCGGTCATGTAGACCAGCGAACCAGCGATACGAGCTCCGAGAGACCCCCTTCACACAGGATTCATCTGTACACACTGCTTCAAGTCATGCAACCATGACATTAATATTTTCAGTCATTTATGCCGCAGTGAATATCTTCAGTAAACAACACAGTACAGATGCCAACACAACACCTTACGACAGTCCGACCGTCACAAGCGAAGACGTCCCTCAGGCCCCTCATGGAGTGGACGGAGCACTGATTACCTGCGCGAAAATTTATTTTTATAGTAAGTCAAACTTGCGCAGCATCTACCACACTCAGTCCTCCCTCACCCACTGTGCTCCGATGGAGAGACAAAGTCAATACAACAGGCGTAGTAGCTGACAAAGCTACATAGCCTGTTTACGTGAGTCACATACTTGAGTAAAGATTTACATATTTGTGCAGTTAAAAGCTGGCCGCTCAAAGCATGGTATGGTTTTGGGAGGTTTCGTACTTCTGCGCACCTTGTATGTTTGCTTTGACCCTACAGCGGGCCGTGCTGCAAATGTGCTAAACCAAAACTAGGGTCAGGGCGTTTACGTGGCTGCACAGAGACCGCATTAAAGCATACCTGCTGGTCTACCTGCGTGCAACACGACCTATACGCAGGCCTTCACGCCATCTCAGCATCTGCGCCCAAGCGCACCACCTGGTTGATGGACTCGGATGTCTACTGTTGCGCCCCGTTGTGACCGTTCGTTTCAATCATTCCTCGGCCTGGTGGGACACCTGGGATTTCATCGCATTCCGAGTAAATATCCATTGCCAGGCACCCCGACCTACAGCCGCCGTACTTAATTCAACTGTCTATTATGTTCTAAAGCATTCTGACATCACTTAGGCTTATTGCGTCATGTACGCTTAACCGATAATAATCAAGAAGTCAGCAAATCACAGGTCTTCCCCATATCCGTTTGTTGCACGCGCACAGACAAGAAACACTCAGGCAAAACATTGGCCTATTCGACCACACGCGCATACACGTTATCTATCAGTAAAAAATCACACGAATGTTTGATAACCACTAACGATAATGTCAACCATGTATCCCACAGCATGGCGAGCACAGGGGCGGCGAAACATGCATAAATTATTTTATGGTGGTAGTAGACCTGCGCAGCATCGGCCGCCTTCTCTTCTCCCTCACCCACCTTGGCATGGTGGAAAGATTTAGCCAGGACCAGCGGATGCATGGTGGCTAGCAAAGTTAAACAGTTCATCTGCGCGGACCACACACACCTGAACAGCGTACAACAGACAAGTTTTTCACATTTACAATGACGGGCGGTTTGGATTCAATTTTAAATATAGTGCCATGGAGCTCAGAGAAATAAGCAGCCATTATATACTTACCCTCTGTCCTTAAAGCATCTAATTATCCTATCAGTTGGCATTCTTCCAAGCCACGACAATTGGCATGTAGTGATAGTTTCATGCGCATTAGATTTATTATGACCAGGAAGGCTCTAAATTGCGGTGGACTTCGAGTCCCCTGAGTCGGACTCACGCCGTTTTTCCTCTCCCGTCCACCAGTCGATTGCGCGAGCCAGTCAACTAACTGATACTGAGGTTGGCCGCAGGTGGCGGGGAAACTAAACAACTCGTCTGTGTCTGTCTTCCCCACTTGGTTTCTCACGAGGTTGATCCCACTTACGCGCGAGATGCCTATTCTGTGTCTGTGGGTGAGGTGGGACGGATTTGTGCGTCGTGTAGCGGTTGGTAGATAGATGTGTGCTGTTGGAATTTGGGCTGCGGTGTCTTACTGCAGATTTTCGTGGGGGACTCATACGGTCGAGTAGGCTAATGCGGTAAAGGAATGTGTAGAGACAGTGTGAGTAGCTGAGGCTGGTGCGGCAGATGCATGTTAGTGCTCCTGGCAATGGTTCGCCGGTCTCAGTGCGATGAATTCTGAAGTGGCAAACCAGACCAATACGCGATATTCAGAAGAAGAGGAAGAGGCGATCACTGGAACATAGTGTTTTTTACCTGATGTTTCGGATTATCTCTCAAACCCATCATCAGAGACAGTTACAGAAAAGGGTACTTGGGGCACAAGTTGCGCAGTATTTATAAGGCGTGGTGGCCAGGCAACCACAGGCCTACTATCGCTGACAGTCCTCGTGTTCATCACTGTGGGTCATGGTTGATGCGATAATTGCTTTTTGGTTCGTACTCGAGTCGTTAATGAAGGTGATTTCATTACCACTATCGATTCCTGGCGTGAGAAGTACTCGGCCATTTGGCTCGCTGTCACCGGGACGACTGGTCATCCGCATCACCCCCGCGTAACTAGAAATTTTGCTCACACAAATTGCAACACAAAAACGAAACCGCGAGATCATTGCGCTTATAAATCGACGGTGGGCCAGAGAACCATGACTCAAGTAGCTCATGGCTCACGCGGTTATCAGCCCTTGCGATAATTTCGGCCTCATCAAACTTGAAGGTGTGTACGGGTCCCGTTGCATGAGCCCCGACCTGAGAGTTAGTGTCTTCGTCTGCAACTTTGTCTGCGAACAAAGCAACTACGTCAGAGAAACTGGGAGACCAAACCGCACGCGAATGTCCGAGCACGCGGCAGCATTGAGGATGAGGGTGTTTGGATTTTGGAGTTGTGGTTATGTGTTTATGGTGCTTGAGCCTTGCAACCCAAACTTTGACCCTTAACAACGGCCAGCCCGTTGGCCTCGTAGATTTCCGCTCCAGTCTTCACTTCTTTTTCCAGGACAGTCAATATTGGACAAGATGTTCACAGGTCTCCGAGGAAGGTCACAAGGTGTCTTTATAGCGTCAATTTTGTCCTCCCTGTGGGCTAACATCCGATGGTGACGTCACTGTAGAAGAATCGCTCGGGATCGAATCGCTCGGGATCGTCACTTTTGTCCTCCCTGTGGGCTAACATCCGATGGTGACGTCGCTGTAGAAGAATCGCTCGGGATCGCTCGCTCGGGATCCAATCGCTCGGGTGACTGCTCTAGCGTAGTTGGAGTTGTTGTCTCAGCCTGGCTTGGATTCCGAGAAATTCTATCCGGTCTAAAACTTCCGCGTCGGGTATCCTGTCCTACCACTTCAACTTTAATATTCTTCGGAGACCGCTGATGTGGAAACGGTTCAGCTTCAGATCGTAGATGGCGTAAACTGTTCATGTTTCCACCGCATACAGTAATCTCGCCAAGACGACCGCCTTGAACATCTTGAGTTTTACGATAAGATGAAGTCCACGGAGGTTCCGACTGAGCCCTAGGCCATGCTGAAAGGCTTGGCTGGCTGTCTTTGGGGGTCCTGTGGGTTACTTCTCTGGTGCTATTGCTGTTTTTCGAGATGGTGCTGTTTAAATAGACAACTTTTCCCCCTATATGGATCAATAAGTGTTGGCGCAGCTGGAGACTTAGGCACCCATGCTTATGTACATAACTGCTATTACTGTTGTGGCGTTACGTGTACAGTCTTCCGCGTAAAGTAGGTTGCGAATACTGGTCGTGGATGTTCTCGTGGTTGCTTGCATTCGTCTGACATTGCTAAGCTGGTAATCGATCCTGTAAACGATAATGATCCCAGAAAAATCCTCGTGGTAGGCATTTATCAACCTGGCAAAGAAGATGATTTCATAAGGATTGCATCAACAGTGCTGTGGAACTGTCTGAGTTTAAACCACCCTTTACGAGGAGTCCTTGTTCATAATAGCTGTTGAGAGGATTGAGGCGGATGCGAACGATGATCTTCCCGGCAATGTTGGTTGTCATGGCTCTGTCGGTTGTCGTTGCACATGTAGACTTGCATAATGTTGGTGTCCTTGAAGTCTTGGAGGTGTTTTCCTTAGTTGTTTATCTCTTAGAACAATGCTGTGAATGAGTCCATCAACCGGTGGCCTTTTCTATTCTCTCCCCCCTCCAGAGGGTAAGCAGTCTTACCCTTAAATGTGGTCGCTTAGATATCCCAGGTGGCAGTCGAATTCCACTATAGATCATGGCTTTGCTTAGCGAGATGATGACGCCAGTTAGTCTGGGTCACTTACGGAATTGCATGTGAAGGAGGGATAATGGGAAGGGTAGCAGGATTATTAGGTATGCCCGCCATCCGAAGTGGTTGCCGAGCTGTGGCCACTAGACACAGTCTAGCTTTGGGGATCACAGACGAGAGTTCAATGACAGGTAAGAGCCGTATGGAGGAGCCGTCAAGGGCACAAGGCACACGGAGCGACCACCTACCCCTACACGGTGTACTCCCTAACCGGACACTTACGCCAATGATACGATGCAATTACTTATTGTCGATTTGACGGTCGGCAAGGCTGTTGTGAACACGTACACATCTCACGTTTTCATTTAAGTCGAGTTTGGTCAGTTGAAACATGGGACCGACACGAGTATGATTCGCATAGACAGAGGCCTTCCCATTGCGTCAGCCATTAGGTCCGCTGTCAACCAACAGCTTCATATAAGCACCGGTAAGGAGAAGGAAAGTCAGGCTAACGCTTGGCTACGTTCTGCATAGCAAATAAATACATTACTTATTATAACCTCCAGGCACGCTTGATATCGGCTTCGCTTTCCTCAGCAAAGAAAACGCACTTTTCGTCGGAATAGGTCAGACCGTTATTTAGTATATTCAAGAAATCTTTGGAGACAAATGAATGAAAGTGTACATTAATATCATCAATCTATAAAGGAGAATCTCGACTAGATTCAGAGAATCATCTCCCGGCCCAACTTACCTGCATGTCACGTTCAATATAGTTGTGGTTTATTAAAATAAATCTAACTAGGCCTCTGGAAGAAAGCAAAAAATGGTATGTGGTTCAGCAGTGCTTTCTTTGAACTCACTTCTCCCCCAAGAGCGTTCCTTACCCTTGTGAGGACTCGACAAATGCCAAGGCAAGGACTTCTGAGCAGATGGTTTGTTTGTCACTTAAATAAATAATTTTCTAGCATACCAAGCCGTTTCCTCGTACAAAAATCGAAAACGGAATTTTACCTAAAATTGTCCGAGAGCTCATGAGTTTTATTTCCTCAGTACTGCAAAATTATTGTTATTAATTCAAACTCAGGATGGGAAAAGGTTTATCTTTGTGTCCCACTTGGATCTGCTCTTGGACCGGGAAGTTTCCTGAGGAAATAATCTGCGTGACGGTATCTTTTTCCGATGCCATATACGTTGAAAATATTTGAACGTCGAGCGAACATTCTTTCTGAACCGCCAACATTCCATTAATAGGACTGTATTAAGGGACGTGGAATCGCAGAACAATCTGGGTATTTAAACGACCGCAAACTTGAAGCCGTTAGAACGATGAAAAAAGTGAACAAGAGAGGCAATGGCATCTTGAATGGGATTAGACCTGAGTTTAAGATCTTTCCTTTTAAACTGCCCGGGTGGACTTTCACCGTCCTCATGCAACCCCATTTGGAATACAAGACACAAACGTGCATACCGTGAATGAAATGAGATGCGGTACACTCGAAAAGATGTAATACAAGGAAATGAATATAGCCAATAGTCTTGGGAATAAAATGCACGTCGAAGGTGTTTACCTAGTTACCCTCGCCTGACAGGGGAGTAAATTATAGCCTGCTTAGAACAGTTCGGAATATCAGCAATTACTTTCGCTCAGACCGGAGGAAATCTTAGCGCTTCCGTACACAGCTAAACTCTGCGTTCCTCCGTAGAAATACAAAGCGAGCGTATGCAACTCGACCCCATAAGGTTTTTTTCCGGCCAGTGGGCACTTCGGTTATGAAACTTGCTACCACGTAAAACGGCACCTGCCAACACTCTTTTTAACTAAAAGAGGGCTTGTTCATATGATTCGTGACAAAAGCCTCTTTTAAAATACGATTAACTACAGCCAGCTATCAAAAATATGTACCTCATGCATTGTACTCCTACCGTATTAAGTTGCTGCAAACAACAGGCAGCAAAAGTCTGTATATGCGTTGTAACATAATACCGAGTTGACTACAGAGGTTTAAGTTCCCTACTGAATGTAAAAATACACCGTTTCTGACTTGATATTGCTATCGAGTTCCTGTCAGTAACCCTTAAACTACGTACGGACGCAGCATGAAGTGTCGTCAGTCGGAGCTTATTCGCTGCGGACCCCCGTGTATTCACCAAAGCGGATACTGGTTTAAGAACGTCTGCCCTTGGCTTACGTGGAAGATCCAACAGCGCAGTGTTAAGATAAACAAACTATGGCGTCAAGCTAGGAGACGATAACTGCCGAAAAACGTTCATGGGCGCAGGATGACCAAAAACAGGGTATACACGCAGATACGAGTTTAATAACTAAGTATCAACAATTCCGGCAAAGGATATTATAGCTGTATCCATAAGCATTGGCCGAATTAAAAGTATATAACTGCGCTCGGAACAAACTACGGTAACTACGAACTAAATGGCACGAAGTTTGATTGCACACTCGTCAAGGAACCAGCGCAGATGTTTTGCTTAAACTTCCCAATAGATGTGCCTACCTTTAACCTCCTGTGAGCTTTGCAAAGTCAATAAATTGGCAATTTGACTTATCACGGTCCGAGGGCACTTGTGATGCATATATGAAAATAAAGTCCCAAGATCGTTCTTCTAAGCTCACTCATCCCGCAACCCAATGTTCCTGTCTTAGTTACCCATATGCTGTTTGTTTCTTGAACGTAAAATTCAGTAAGCTGTCCTCCCGAATGTCTTGTTTAGTGCGCTATTTGTATTAACAATCTACAAACAGTGTCAGTAAGTATTACAAATAATAATTTGCTGAGCCTCAAAAGTTTAGTTCGCTACATTTTAGATAAACTTACAGTTGAATGTATTCACTACTTACTTAGCAGCCAAAGCCTTCTAAACCCCAGTTTACTTAGGCAATGATCCTGCCTCACTACTCGTCACATTTCAATAAAAATCGTAGCCAGGAGGCTGTAGCATAATAAACATGTTGAAATAATCTTTACGGAACGAAAGTGCCCTTCCGCGTACTTAACCAAAAGTATAATACATTCAGATGTACAATGGGATACGCTTGCTTGCTTCCATTCAGAAAAACCTCGTCTAAACAGATTCGACGATTTAATTTTGTAGGTTATGCATTAAAATTATATTTTCAGCCACTAATGCAGAGTTAGACTTCAAATGCACCTACTGAAATCATTATGTGCCGAAACCATTTCAAGAATTGATTAATCTGCATAACAACGAATTCGTAATTCCGTCAGTCTTATAGCTTAAAAACTGACTCGAATGCTCTAAATCAATCATTCTTTATTGTTAGTTGTTTCAATTACCAACATGAATAAACCGTGATGTCGTCCAAAGAACCGTTTCTTATAGTTAATATATTTGATTCATTTTAGTGCCAATTTTCGGAAAGCCGATGGCTCTTGGCCTAGTTTATCCTGTTAAAACAAGCGTGAACAATTTCGCTGTGACAGCTTTTAGAGAACGCGGTTGCCCTAATAGCAACGCAGCACGATTCGAGCTCGTTTTTTTCGCGGCCGTTCTCACTCGCGTTTTGATTGGTTGCTTGTTGCGTTGTGCGTACGTATCTAGGGGCACAAAAGACAGGGTGCACTTTCATCGGTTTATCAATTGTACGGACGATTGCCTGTGCTTGCCCAGCCGTGGGCTTCACTACCTGCTGAGACACGCTGTTTAGCAGACGCAATTGCTGACTGACGTTGTGTTTCTTGTTTTGCCTTATTGATAACTGTTTTTTCAATTTTTCAGTATGTTTAGAGGCATTTACAATAGAAATTTTAGCCATAGTATGCAGCAGAACTATCTAGTCATCTGAAACCGACTGCGATTCACTTCTGACGCGGCGCAGAGGTGTTTTGCCTCCTTACAACTGCAAATGTTATTTTCTCTTACATGTCCGCTTTAGCTGTGACCCCAAGCACTAGTACCCCCCGCCGAAAACACCATCAACAGGGTGGCCGACGCGGACAGCCACCGGAGATAAAATTCAAAAAGCAAATTCGCTGGTTCATGCAGAGCTTGCAGCAGGTGCTGCAATAGTATGCTTCTCACGACGCGAAGTTGGATTACCTGACTTTTGTTGTCGACAGTCTAACTACAGCAGCAGCACTTGCTGCCTCCACGGATGGCCCGATTATGAGCAAGATCGTGTTGACGATGGATTACGACAAAATCTCCCCCGAACTCTGCAGTAACAACTTCCATCAGCGTATGGAAAATTATTTCGATATCTGTAAACAATCTGCACAGATTGCCTACTCATCACCCCTGGGATTTCAATTGAAATCCCTGTTTAAATACCAGTGGCTGACCCCACCGTTTGACGCATTTCACCCCTTCCTTTGAAGAGATTATCTTATGATTTTTTTTTACAGGTGACCTGGGCGAGGAAAGTATCCAAGATATCTAAACTCCAAAAATTTACAGTATTTTTATTCAACTGCACTGAAAGAAGGAGACAGAGGACCCATTGGAGCGACCGTGGCCCCGTAGACACCAGTCTAGCTCCACTCTCAGTACGGGACCACGGGCTAAGAGGATAGATACTGGCTAAATGCCAGGACATGTCTTTTATTTATACTTATATTACTGCTCGATGAAGTAACTTCGAGTGCTTCCTGTCTTCATTGGGTTCCGCAATACTGATTGCGTGGTTTCTGGTATAGGAAATCGAAGTATTACGAGTAAAAGATTAGTTTGGAAAGTAATTATTGAAATCCCTCCAGATTAAGTGTTCAGGATTCACTTATTTAGAAGCAGTCCGAAAATTACAAAGCCCTTAACTCGAGAACACGAAATTTCTGCGAAATCACTGTTTACTGTTCATCCTGTAAAAAATTGGCCCTTTTAGAAGCAGGCATTATCTGAGTCACTTCATCATACCCAACACCCCGAGTTCCTATGCAAGAAAGTATGCAGAGGGCGACGGGGAATCACTGCTGAATGCGACCATTGCATTTGATTCAAAACTTATCCTCAAAACGTGTACCAGTTTTGTTGCTGCTGCTATCTCTGACGATGGACTCCTGTAGGAGTTTGAAAGCTCAGAATAACAAACAATTTACTTTGTTTATCCACGTTCCATCTAAATAAGTGCAAAAGACAATTTAATAGAGTGTATATACTAAACTTCAGTATAATGCATTTATTTAATCATTAAAGTACGCACACGGACCTCTTTTACTGCCTTGTACATATTTTTTAAACACACTTCAAATTTTTATAAAATATACTTTGTGTCCATTAAATGTTATACATCAGTGCAATAGGTTCCGCGTAGAACGCAGGTATATAGGGGGGAGTGGTCACCTAGTGTACGAGGTCGCTTAGGAGTTTCAATGTGCCAAATTTAAAGGTTCTGCAGTATTTTGACTAGGATGCAGTGCATTATGAGCGAGAAAATCGATAAAGGGGAGGGGTGCCATGAACGCCGAAAAAGTTGCTTCCCCTGCGCAAATTTTTCCAACGGCGAGGCTATCCGGGGCTGGCATGTTGCGTCCCGCGCTACAGTCACGCCAGGGCCCGACCTACAGCCCCGCCTAGCCCCACCTAGCCCACCCATATTTCCGGTGCTGGGCAGGGTTAAGCTGGGCTGGAGGGTTAGTAATAGACCTGACCATCGCTACAAAACACCTAAGGGACTAGTACTCTTGTTACCCCCTTTTAACCCCCTCTCCTGACGGGATCACTTACCTAGGGTTAAAAAATAATTTCACCCATGATTTTACATACATATGTATGCTTGTTTTATTGGTGACATACACACATAGGTGGCCCTTATTGCCTCCGTAATAATCGGTAGCCATACTCCAAAGTTGAGGGGGCCAGGCCCTCCTTTCCCCTTCTGAGCTCCCTATAAATAAGGGGCCATGTGCTGGTAGGGGCGTGTTGGCAAAGTATAATCTTAGACCCCTTGGGATAACGAGACTCCAAAATTGTCTCAAAATCTTATATAACCTCCCACAGGACTAAGGTACGCTCGAAATAGTTATGTTAGAAATCACAATGGCACCCGAAGCACTAGAAACAACGCAGATACCATAAAAATTCCCAAATTCAGAAAGACACAACGGTCAAAATTATATTACATAAGATATGCGACTATATAAAATGCTCTCACTTATGCTCTTCGGAAAAGTTACAACGAATTTTAAGTTAAAAGAAACACCAAAAATCTTGTCATATAAACATTACACCTTATATACACATATTTTTTTTAAAAAAATACGACACTTCAAGCCATTCTTTAACATGGAATTTCGAGCAAAAGGGATCTGATGCCGCTAACCAACGGAACACCTCACGTTAAACATCCGAAATGCACTTAAATATGATATGAGCACAATACTTACATAAACATACCATTATCATAAGCCTTCCCACTTTTCTTTTCTTCTCAAACAAAAATAATTTCAGCAACAAGTACTAAAATAACTTCAGCAAACCTACACAGACCATATAACGCCAATTATCGGAACGACATCACATAATGCGCCAAAAACACTTAAACATGATATGAGTACGAAAAATTGCATAAACCTAACATAATCATAAATATTCCCGATTTATTTTCATTTTTCACCATAAAGGACACGATAGATGTTTATCTTTCTACTTTTTTTCCTCGAACTAAGTACCTGTTTCCCGATAGGATCTTAGAAAGGGAACAATTAGGCCGCTTGAAATGCTTCCGTAGGTGAGTGCGTGTGTTGATGCCTTGCTTTTTACATCTACTTATTCGTGTAGCACTATGAAGCGCTGACGAATGCGTATTTGGGATGCTCAACACAGTTGGCATTCTTTAGCTGCTGTATTGGAGGTGTAGCAAATATAACAAGGGGTATTACCTAGAGAAACATAGAGGATAACTAATGGGGTAGGGCATGGACAGCATGAAATATTTCAGTCAATTCATGCAAAAAATTTTCGATGTGCCCTGAAAACTTAGTGGAATAGAACCACGCCCTAACTTGTACTCCCTCAAATGACAGAACTTATATAACAGTAATTATTACCTTGAGAGAAATCAAGTGTGGCGAACGCATTTTTTCGATTATCCTTCGTCAGATAGTATGCATTGAGATAGACCACAAAGATTGAAAAGAAAAACAAATGCCAACCATGAGGTAAGGGAATTCAAACATGTAAGAATCAGAGGCAATTATTATGCAGTTCTGTTAGTGGTAATCAACTATATATTTCAGCCACTGTAACGCAACGTGACAGCATGTGGTTATGGTGTTGTAGTGTTTACCTTAGACCAGGGAGACTTGAGAACTTAAACTTACGCTTTCGGTAAACACAAGATTGTCCTACCAGCACTTTATAGAGGCCTCGAAATACCTGTTCGACTTTTAACTGGTGGCTAATATTAAGCAAGTAACACAGTTGTGCTAGAGATCGATATTTCCATGCAATGATTTAAACTGGTGGCATGGTGACACCATATCAGCTTGCGTATTTGCCTTGTTGTCTGACCGATATGACCTGCCAGAGGGAGCAAATGAAGGCATAGATGCACACTGAAGAATTCTGAATGCGCATTTAATTCGAATCCCAAGAGTAAGACAAAGATTCTTGATAGACTAAGATCCATTTTGGCGGCCGAATACCTAGCATAATTGCATAGTTTAGGCGATGCTGTAGAAGTACGCGACGATACCAGATAAAAGTCCATCTTTCTAGAAGTCATTTCACCCGATTCCGGTAGATATTCTTCCAGAGAACTAATGATGAAAGTATCAGAGAAACCATTTTCTCACAGTCTTTCGTATAAATTCAAGGGCGGTACTCAGCATGTCTGGAGTATTTATTCTCCTAACTCGTTCTGTTAGACCTCTTCATTTCGGAAGAGAAGGAAGACAAATTTTGAAATGAATGTGCTGCCCCATCCACGTTCTCCTGCGAAATAAAAAGTGTATAAATGGTTCTTTCAGACTTCCTTACAACTGCAACGCCCATAATATGGAGACAATCTCTCTTCTTTTCTCTATATTGAAGGGCAGCGATTGGTGTTTTTTATTTAATTAACCTGAAATGATGTCCAAATCATGCTTCTTCTGTGCTTTGACAAAAGTGATGGAAATATCAAGCATAGAAATCAAGGTCCTTTATAACCTAAAAAACCCGGTTCCTCTCTAGTTCGGCATGAAGGCATCCGCGAGTGAGGTCCAAGGGGTGATCCTATCGCTAATCCATCGATCTTATGGTAAAATTGAACGATAAATCTGAATCAGGGTCCCTCAAAACAAGTACCCCTGTAAACCAACTATTGGTATATCACTAGAGAATTCCTCCTTAATAAGTTCAGAACACGCATTTTCTATCGGCTGTGTAAAGGGAATATTTGTAAAGATAATTTCGACATTTAAGTATACCACACTGCTTCTATTGAGATTCGTAGTCGTATTAAATAAATGAATTTAAATATGTCTTATACGCTGAGTGGTGCCATTTTGCATCAAATCGCTTAGTTGTTCAGCCGACCGTTTTGTGACTGTGCAGGCAGAGGGCCTTGGTTCAAGCTTCACTCACCCAAGCTAGGCCGAATATACCCATACTCGCATCCTGACAGGTCACACTACAGCGACAAAAAGCTAATCCTACCTGCAGATTCCCCTCCCATGCTTCCTTCACCAGGCATCTTACATAAATAAGTTTTAATTAACTCTGATTCCAAAAATTTTTAAACTCTATTAACTCATTTCCTATGCGTTCTATTAATAGACTGCTTTCAATGTTGCTGCTCTGTTGCAGCTGGTCTGTCGAGGGCCATTCGACAATGTACGTTCGCCATACTTTGACTTCTTAAATTTCGCTGGTGGATGGTCGTAAAATTTATGTATAACGTGCATAGGGCAGAGTAAGCAGTAAATTTGTGGGTTAAAACTCACTGCCCATTAAGGGGTGGGTGAATTGTGGGTTGTTGTTAGCATGTGCGTTAGAATTTTTCCACGTGAAAGCAAGAAACGGATTTACTGAATGTTAGCTGTGTTATAGGTTTGCCAGTGTGATGTGTCGGGGAAAAAATGATCGCGACACTCCATTGGTGCTGAATCCTGCAGGCTGACACGCAAAGATGCTGCTTTTTTGAAACAATACTCACGGCAGTCAGACAGTGGACACTTCAGGTCAAGCTTGCGGGATGACTGCGTGTTAGCGGCACACCTGCAGGTGAATATGATTGCGTCAGCAATCAATTTACAGCCAGTTACCGGAAACTGCGGCACTTCAAGGTAATTAAGGTGTCACTTGAGCATAAACAAGTTTTGTGTTTTCACTGTCAAGTTCCATAACATGTTATCGCTAGAAATCTTCTTATTATCCACATGCTGGCTTACTGCCTTGTGTATTTAACTTATTGAAAAATTCAGCATTGAGCTGGCATGAGCTGGGAAGTATCAATCTAAGAATTTATAAGTTGATCACTACAATGGCAGCAGTGTACCCTAACTACCTGCCCTTTTTATATATGCGCTTCATGCAAATGAAAATAGCTTGAATCATAGAAAATTCTTCGTAGCCGATGTGCGTTGGAGACATATTTACAAGGTTTGTCAGTATTGCTATTGTCAGGTAATAGTATATCACTTTTCTCATAATTTCTGCGTTAACAGACGTACACATCCCGATTTTTCTGCGATTCAAAACCTAACGCCGTTACAAATATTCCGTCAGCATGAGTTTATCGCTCACAATCTGCTTGGACCTACCTTCCATTTTATTAACTTCCCTGAGTTTTCCAATGACCATCTTTGGATCCTTAACTTATCTTACACTAAAATATTTAGGAATTCCTAATTCCCGCATACTACCTACGTCTTTACTTATGACCGACTGATCAGCTGACTCCTTAAATACGATTCATCCATATCTCTACTCAGGGCTTGTCTTCGGCTTTATAACACGCAACATATTTCGTGATTATATGGCATTCGAGAATATTTATAGGATCTAACTGCCAGATGACTTTCCAATAAACCACTTTCTTTAAATATTCGAGTAGCAGAGGCGGTTATTCGGTGTTGGCCTACTATTTACGGCTTTTCCAGCTCAGTCCAGTTAATTTCAGTTTATTGAGGAAATTGGCTATTCTGATGCTTGATCCCGGCGTCCAGTTCACCAAGCAAAATTTATTTACGCATCCTCTAAACCCTGCTCTGGGATGGAAACAGGGTGATGAAGAAGCTAAATGGGCACAAAAAGCAATCGAAACGTTGGTCAAGAAGCTTAAGAAAAGAAAAGGGGTAATGGAACGTCTGCAGTATGCACTTGCACATCCCGGAGAACCGAGTGAATGTATTTCTATTCCGCGATCCCTTGATGGCAGGATACAGGTGTGTCCGCTAAAAAAACGAGTTACAATTTAGGTGTCTCACAGGAAAGGATTTCCCCACGTGATTTACTGTCGTGTGTGGCGTTGGCCCGACCTCCAAAGCCATCACGAATTAAAACCTTTAGAGTGCTGCAAACTTCCTTTTGATTCCAAACAGAAGGAAATTTGCATCAACCCTTACCATTACAGGCGAGTTGATTACCCAGGTGACAGTTAACTTGGTCGTGTTATTTTTGTAGTTCTTCCTCCTGTGTTAGTCCCCCGCCAAAGTGAATATCCGGATATGAATGACGTTATGCCCCCTTATGCGTCCAGTGAAGGATCTGGAGGTTGGTCTACCGCATATGCTCTTAAAGCCAACAATACTCTTGTTCTCTGCAAATGTATTACCTTTGTTCAACTAGTTATCATTTATACCGCGTTTTTAGTCACCAAAAATTTTAAGATAGACGCTTTTCAGGCATATTCTTCGCCAGGACAACCCTTTGTGTTTTTTTTCTGTTGTTACTTTTGATTGCATGTTTTGTATATCGCAGCTCAATCCATTTCATACCAGGAGCCAAAGTACTGGTGTACCGTCGTTTATTATGAGATGAACACCAGAGTCGGCGAAGCTTATTTCGCTTCCTCGCCCAGCGTCCTCATTGATGGATTTACAAACCCGTCCAGGAACTCGGATCGATTTTCTCTAGGAATTTTGTCTAATGTTAATCGGACTCCTACAATCGAAAATACCCGGAAGCAAATTGGTAAAGGTAGGATTTTTACATGTCAGTTTCCTGGTTCTCCTTATTCCAGTTTGCTCTATTCTGTTTACGGAATTCAAGCTCTTCGAAGTGCACGTATTTTTGCAATAGGTTTACCGCGCCTTCTGTGCTCAAGCTGATTAAGGTTACTGTACTAAATATGAATACTGCTTCAAAGCTTTATTTGCAACCAGATGCCTGCTTTTGAACACACGTAAGCAGATACGCTTGGCGAAAGTGGCCTCTTATTATTAGTGTCGTTGACGTTTTTGGCTTGAGAGCCTCAACTATGTTTGGTATATAGTCTACCTACCGGACGTTGTTCCCCATGACCCCGAATAGCCGGCGTAAGAAATACTCACAAAGGTGGACTGAACTTTGAAGCAATGAAGCAAACTAACAGTTCAAGTTCGATGGGATAGGTTACACTTGTTCGTCAAAACAGGAGTGTTACTGGACTAGGGTTTCAAATTAATTTTCAACTCTGTCACCATATACAGCCATATATAAGGGTGTCGACGCACATGCTGTAAAGCACTTGTAAACTACAGCAGCTTATTTCTTAAATACTCGTTTTCCTCATCAATACAATTGTTGCTTGGTAGGTCACTTTCGAACCGTTCATTGCCGCGATTCATTTGACGGCACTTATGGTTTACGCGATGATTACTTGGCCATCCGACTCGGTAACCCTGCTCCCTGGAGCATCATTCAATCGGGCGTTTTCCCCGTGACTAATCGCTTTGGCCAGGCAAAGACTTAGTACTTGATGAGAGAGGAAGACCTTTGTGCTTGCTGATAACATGCAAGCCTGAGAACCTCGAGTCAAGCAGCTCACGAGGATTTCATGCTTCTTTAAGTCGAATATTTCGCGGGGTGGGTCGAATAAGGCGTTAATCGAGATTTCGGGTCTTGCATTCCAACTGCCTGTGCGTGTTAAGTCATATTAATCAGTCCTCATCCCGTTTATTCTCACTAATGGTTTAGGCCTGCGGTTAGTTATCAAACTGCTAATTTTTGAGCCTGGGGATGCATATTGACCGATGCCTATGAATAGTGTGCCCACTGCGCTTCCGCTACCGGTGCACCTGTTTTTATCGCTTTTAATCGATCTGAGCAGGGATCCTATGAGCCAGACGAATAAAATTATAGTCCCCAATGAACAGGTTGTTTGGAAACATCGAAGTGTCCCCAGTTGAAAATTCTGCCAGTTGCACAAATTTTTCAGCTGGCATTTCTTTTCTTAGGTCATTATCTATAGGCGTTAGCTAACTGTTCGAATTTAGCTAGTACGCACCGTGATGCTCACAGAGGCAGCTGCATTGGGATTTCGTCCGGTGTTTCCGTAGCTTAAGGCCGAGTAAATTAGGCAAGACCCTTTTCCATAACCACATCATCCAGCATGGTATCAGGGAAACGTATCTTCGTTTTAGTGCTCTTTCAGTTAACTACTATGGATGAGGAATACGGAGCCTCCTTGTAGGACCAGTGGTTTGGGTTATTCCCTTTCGGACGTTACACTTGACCTACATTTACGTCAGATCTTATGATACAGGTGTAAGCTGAATAACAGCTGGTAGTCAGGCTTTACGTTTGAGACCGTTCTGGACAGAGTGAGGATGCGAGACATCAGCGGTAAACTGCTGAATGCAGACTAGTACTTCCACACCTACAAGTCAGCATCATAATAGTAAAAGGCATTTCTTGACGAAGGTGGCCGCCTTTTATCTCTGCTAATGCTTCCGGTTGTCGAGCTAGTTAACTGACTGGCTTTCTGGATCACAGCGCGACGCAGGAATTCGACTCTATCTGTGTCATTTCCTTGCAGTAGGTGGCCAGTCCGTAATCGCACTTGCTCATTGCCAGCCAAGGGGGGTTGATCCAGTTTTTGACAGTTCTTTCATCAGTTATATGTCATGTAGGCAGGTGCATTCGGTTACTTGAACGTAATGTTAGGTCTGTCCATCCTATTATATTCCATGAAAGCAAGAGATCGATCGCCTTCGTTACATCAATTATTTGTGACATGTGAACCTGCAGCGCGTGGTTGACAGAGCTAGACAGTGCAATGCGCGGCCTGGCACCTCAAACAAAACCAAGGTTTCACACAACATAATTAGGAAGCTTGGATATCACATGTTTGAATGCCATAAATGTAGAGATGGGGAAGAGTTATGTCAGGTCATGGGCGCCATGTAAAGAGCCTATTAGACTGACATTTTCCTATTTCTAACGAGGGCAGTCACATCATATTTCCGCACTGCGATGACTTCTGCTCGTGACTGTGACATTCAGACTCCTCGCTGACGGGTGATTCACATACGCTCTTTACACAGAGTGTGTAACTTCACTGGGAGGCTGAGTCTTCGAGTGTTTAAAAGTTCCTACCGGAGCGCCACTATCTTCTTCAACAGGATTGCCGTTAGTAGAGGATTTTGGCAGATTTGAATAATTCATTTAGCCCCTTTGTGAAAAACTCGGCGGATTGCCGTTCATGTTATATATCGGACCCACGACGACGATGAAAGTTCAACCTTCGTAATTCGACAATTTCCATCGTGTGCTTCACACCATGCTAGTGCAGAGACGGATACTTGCGCGTGGATTAGTTTTAAGTGATAGTAGCCTTGCGCTGAAGCTACCGCACTCTCTCCTCCTCCCCATCTGAGCCCGATGTCGTGGCAGAGTCAAGAAGACCGGAGGCTGGATAGGACGCAAGTGGCTGGCGCGGCTGGAGCCGCCCCTGGGCGTCCCACCACACCTGGCTCGGATCCCACGGAGTGGGAGTGCCATAAAGGCCACATTAAGAAGGAGCCATTGCAGCCTGACTATCATTCCGCCAGTCAGCCACTCCACGCAAAACACGCACTGGGCTGACCATGCGGTCCGAGTTAACCCGTCAGTTGGCGACCTTCCAAGCCACGGCTTTTAGCACCTCGTGATAATTTCAAGTGCGTCAGATATTTATAGTAAGGAAAATGCGATGAGCCGTCGACCTCACTCTCTCCTCCACCGCCACAATCAGACCACCGTCCCAGCCGGTCAGTTGTCTGATGTGAGAGAGGGCGCATTGGCTGACGGGTCGGCGTACCCGTCTTCGCGCGCTACAGCATGACCTAGCCCCTATAATGCATACACCAGGATTCACTTACTCAGGGGATATGGAGGAGCCATCGCCGTCTGACTCCCAGTCCACTGGTCAGCCAATCAACGCAAAACACACAGGGATGATGGCGTGGTCTGGTGTAAGCCTCAGATTGGCCGCCTTCAAAGCCACGATTTCTAGGAAACCGTGAGATTCTCAGGTAAATGATGATGACGAGGGTGTTGTGTATGTATTGGTGAAGGTAGTGTGCGCTGATGTGGTTTAGCTTCCGGTGGTTTACCGCAGGCTGTCGTATAGGCGCATGTGTCCTAATAGGTGTGTTAAGGTACGGGAACAGCGCGGGCAGTGGAGGCAGGTGCGTCGACTGTATTTCGGAGCCCCAGGCACTGGTTCACCAGCCTCCTTACGATAGATTCGCAGGTGACCGACCAGTCCGATTCGGGAGTTGAACTTGCGGGCGCAGTGTGGGCAGGAGAAATCGGGAGGGTCTGGGGGATATCGTTCGTGGTAGTGGCAGTGGGAATGGCAGAAGCGGAGAGTGTGTATGGGGTATCGCTGTTATTGGCATTGCGGTGAATTCCGCTGTCATGGATGCGCAGGTGACCGAATAGGCCCATGCGATGAGGGAATGCGCGCGGAAAGTGTGAACGATGGAGCTGGCGATCTCTGCTGTAGGTTGGTGCTCCGGCACTGGTTCACCAGTCCCTGTACAATGGATTCGCATGTGACTGACCAGACCGATGTGTGAGGTGAATGTGTGGTCGCGATGATGATAGTTTAGGAGACAGTCCTCATCGCTAGTTGTGGTGGTGGTAGTGGTGGCGGCGGTGGTGGTTGCGGTCGTGGGGGTAATAGGTGATGAGTATTTGGATGTGGTCTCTATGATGGTGGAAGTAATGGAATTGATGTCAGGGGTGAGGGTCGGTGGGGGGAGGGGGGGGGGGGGTTCCGAAGAAGGGTTGGCAGAATTTGACCTAGAAGTTGGAATTTTCGGATTGTTGGTGTATTGCGTCCAAAGATGTCCGAACAGGCTGATTCGCGCGCAGAAAGTGCGTTGACAGCACGGATATGTTGGAAGGGCTTGGGCATTGGCGGTATTAGTCCTAAGCGCCGGTTGGCTTCATCGATTGCTGCCCCTGTCTTCACTGTTCTCCTCCAGGCCGGTCTGTTCCGGCGAGGTCCTCCCAAACTGCCGGGTAGATCTGCAGTTGCTTCAGGGAGGTCTTTAGAGTGTCGTACTTGACCCCCTTGTCGACGAGAACCCGTGGCAACATCTCCATAGAGGAGTCCTTTGGGTAGTCGTTCGTCGTCCATCCTCACAAGGTGGCCGCTCCAGCGCAGTTGCAGTTGTTTCAGCTGAGCGTAGATTCTGAGAAGACCTGTTCGTTCCAACACTTCCGTGTCCGGGATCCTGTCTTGCCATCTCAGCTTTAGTATTCTGCCGAGACAGCTGAGGTGGAAGTGGTTGAGCTTTCGCACCTGCTTTTGATAGATCGTCCAAGTCTCCGCTTCATAAAGCAGCGTCGGCATTATGACAGCTTTGTACATCTTTTGTTTGGTGCTGAGGTGGAGACCGTGTCGATTCCAGAGGACGTTCTGCATGCGTCCAAAGACTTGGCTGGCTTTGGCGATCCGATGGGTGATCTCATCGTCGACTTTGGTGCTGCGGGAGAGATTGCTGCCGAGGTACGTGAATTTATCCACAGATTTAAGTTGGGTGCAATTAACACTGATGTGAGCTGTGGTGTAGGTGGTATTGGGCGGTGGCTGACGCATCACCACCGTTTTTCAGTGTTAATGCGAAGTCCGAGGATGTCACAGGCGGCAGCGAAGAGAAGTTCGTGGATGGTGGCTGTGGAGACACGCGAGCGGAAGTGCATCCGCCATATGTTGAGGAGTCGGTCGTCCATCCGGTAGGTGATGCGGATCCCTGGGCGTTCGTCACGGTAGGCGTCCATTAGCATGGCAGAGAACATGAGAATGAAAAGAGTAGGCACAAGGATGCAGCCCTGCTTAACTCCGTTGGTCACTGCGAATGCTTCGGATACTGTCCCGTTGTCAGTAACGCGTGCCATCCTCCCGTCGTGAAGCTGACGCACCATATGCGTGAAACGTTAAGGACGGTCGAATTTCTGCATGATTTTCCACAGCCCGTCGCGATTCACCGGGTAAAAGGCTCTCGTTAGGTCCACGAAGGTAATGTAGAGGTGATTTTGCATCTCCTGGAACTTCACTTGCAACTAGCAAGTGGCGAAGATCATATCGGTTGTTCCTCGGTGTCTTCGGAAGCCACATTGTCTTTCCGGGAGCAGTTCAGACGATTGAGGAGAATGCGTGTGAAGATCTTTCCGGCGATGTTCAGTAGCGAGATTCCTTGGTGGTTGTCGCTGAGTTGGCGATTCCCCTTCTTGTAGAGGTGGACAATGGTGGTGTCTTTGAAATCCTTAGGCACTTGTCCTTGGTGCCACATCTCCTGAATGAGCGCTGTGAGTCGGTTCATCAGTTGGGGTCCGCCATGCTTATAAATCTCAGCAGGGATCGCGTCCGAGTCAGGTGCTTTCCTGCTGGAGAGTTGCTGCACAGCTCTGATGGTTTCTTGGAGAGAGGGTGGGAGATCAAGGTCGGCGGTGATTTCCACGTCATGTAGGCGATCAATAGTGGCGTCGGAGATGGTGGAGGGCTCGTTGAGAACGCTTTGGAAATGTTCCACCCATCGCGTCAGGATTTTAGTCTTCTCAGTAAGCAGCGTCCTGCCGTCAGCACTGAGAAGGTGGACGGCGCCTTTGAGGAGACGTCCGTAGACAGCCTTGATGGTGGCGAAGTTCTTCCATTCGTTTCGGTCCGCGTACCCTTGGATTTCCTCGGCTTTGCCAGTCATCCAGGCATTCTGCATCTCCCGCAGCCGTTGCTGTACAAGGCGGCGACTTCGGTAGAAAGTTTTCTTGTTTGCAGCGGTAGGGCGATCGACGTAGGCTTTGTGCGACTGGTTCTTCACGACGAGCAGAGCGTTGATGGCTGCGTCGTTGTAATCGAAACTGTCTTGTGCTGACGACGTGCACGGTCGAGGACATCCAGGGTGGTGTATTGGACGGTGTCCCTCAGCTGGCACCAGCGGTTCTCCACCGAGGTGTCCGCTTCGGCGATTGGAAGGTTGGCTAGTCCGTTGGCCAGTTCGTTGATGAAATGGAGATGGTGAGCAGGCACATTAAACAAAGCAGTATTCAACTTACCTTGTGGTCGCTTTCTTTTGGGTCTCCTACGTGGTTGCAGACGAAGCTTCATCTTGGATATTACGAGGCAGTGATCCGTCCATCCGTTGGCACCGGCGATCGCCTTTGTCACCAGCACGTCCTGCTGGTCATGCCTCCGGACGAGAACATAGTCCCAGAGGTGCCAGTTTATCTACCAAGGATGCACCCAGGTCGCCATTTGCCGCATCGGAAGGCGGAAGGTGTTGGTCAGAATCAGGCGGTGCTCGGCGCAGGTTCGTAGGAGAAGAAGACCGTTGTCATTGAAGCCAGCGCGACTATGGGGACCCAGAATTCCTCTCCACATGCCACTGTTTGTCCCGACACGGGCGTTAAAGTCACCAAGGACAATTTACTTACCCGCCTTCGGCACAGTCGTCAGGAGAGCGTGTAGATCCTCATAGAATTTGTTCTTTGTCTCGTCTGAGCTCGTCAATGGGGGTGCGTAGGCGCTGATGATGGTGGCGAACTTTTCCTCTCCTGCGAGGCAGGTGGAGGCTGATCAGACGATCGTTAATGGCCTTTGGCAAACAGGGCAGACGTCCCATGATATCCCTCCGGATAGCAAAGGCGACACCAGCGTCGCGTCGCTCTGCCTTTGGGCGGCCACTCCAAAAGAAGGTGTAGCCGGCACCCAACCCCTCCATTTGACCCTACTCGGAGAATCGGGTCTCGCTGAGAGCAGCAATATCTACCTTGTAGCGCGCTAGTTCCCGAGCTACTAGCACCGTCCTCCGTTCCGGTCGGTTGCTCTTGGATTGTCTAAAAGGAATCGAACATTCCAGGCTGCTAGAGTGAGCAAGCTCACTCGTTAGCACTGGCGCTGCTTGTTCCCGATTTATTATATACCAGCTATCCTTCACCGAATGCCCTTCCATTGTTTGCCCCCTGTGGTCACAGGATGGCCGCAATTAGACCACCCTCCGTCCTCAAGATCGGGCCTGTTCGCACTTTGTAAACATTTGAATTGGCAATGCGAGAGATAATCTGTAGTTACCCAGAGGCAGCCCGTCATTAGTTCCACTAAAAAGGTTTATGTCCTCTCAAGCCCTGGTTGCCTCCTGCAGCCCGCAGAAGCATGTTTACTGCCAACAGCCGACTTCGAAAGGGGTCGTTTTTAGTGAGTACTGTAGTTATTTTCTTCAAGAGCACAAGAGCCGTCGTATGATTCTTCAAGAGTTTAGAACCTTCAGAGTTTTCGTATGAAATGACATGTTGAATTTGATTTTCAGATATAAAAAGCGCCATAAGCACCTGCGCACGAAGACTTTTCTGAAGTCATCAATTGCATAGACGAGGTTATCAGATCTTCAGGGAATATAATTCGATTCTGTTTTTCGCATAAGGTGCGGAAAAATAACTACTTAAATTGAGCGCATTAATTATCGGTTCCTCCTTTGTCGCCACGGGTTTATAAAAAAGCATACATATAATTACTGTCTTATATATTTTATTAGAAGGCGTCTCTTAAACGTGCATACTTTACGGAAGGGAATATGTCGTTTCATTTGAAATGTACGTTATCGTTGGCCTGAGACGGTTTAGGCCATACCTCCCTCACAGCAAGCATGCCGGCTGGTTTCGAATAATAGCCGTCTGCACTTGACGTGCGTGAACTGAAATCATAATTTTTCACATCTCAGGCTGGCAAACAAACTGGTAGTCGATACACGAAATCCGATATATTTTCCCTTAAGTGGACACTGGCAACATCTACATTCTGTCTCATGAGTCGACTTAATAAAGAGCCTGCCAGCCGTTGCCGATTTTCCCATATTGGCTAGTTTTGGAGCTATCGGCATAGTTTGTCTATTTACCTTTTAACGCGAAGTGCCCTAGGCAGGAGAACAATACCGACAAAGACTATGGAGACCGAAATGACCATTGCTGGCTCACCAACCGTCATTAACCAGCCATGTCCAACCCCAGGTAGTGCACCACCTGAGGCTCGAACCCGCGACTTTTTGAATAGAACTCCAACGCTCTAATCCAGGGAACCACGGGCTCGTTTTCTTGCCGGTTTCAATCGGGAACATTAACAATTCTAAATGGGCTCACTCTCGAGCGCCGTCAGCAGCCGCACAGCGGTTAGTGGTACTAGAGGCAGATTAACAATGACAAGAGAGACTGGAACAGCCGTTTCTGGCTTATTAGCCGTCATCAGACAGAGCCCTTCTTTACGCGATTTTGACAGGCGCTGTCTTTAGCCGCCACCCGGACCCATGGTTGCTGGTGGGTCTAATATCAGCAGCTTTATTAATGCTTCTCACAGGGGTTTCGACTCGATCTATATCTTTTGCAATATTCCACAGGTACCAGAGGGCCTACCTATGTAGGCATATAGATTTATGCGAATTCGCCTCAGGGGAAATGCATGAAACCTTTAAAGCGAGTGAAACCCATGAATTTGTCACAATCAGCGACCGTCTTTAAACCTTTTAGACCCTGAAAGACTTTCTTTATGCACCGCGTTTAAAAAAAGATTACATTCCCTAGAAACAAAAATGAATTCTATGCGTGATTGCATCATTGCGGGTACCTAAAATAAATGAAGAATGCACGGTTTTCTCCAAGCTATTGTGTACTTGATGTTCTATCGAAAACCGGCTTGCTACCGCGTGAAAGTTGACTGGAGGTTGGGTTCATCGCTGATCATTTCCACAATGTCATCTAATTAATCTCCGTCTTAATGGCTTGACGAAAAATGTGGTCAATACTTCGGGGTGTTTGGTTCACACAGTAGGTGGCACATTTCATGTTATGTAAAATACAACTATGAACTGTTTAACCGATTAGAAGGGATTACTTTGGTGGGGTTATAACATTAATTATCGTACTGCATAATCTCGAAATATTTTGGGCACGCCAAAATGTCGAATTTTGAATGCGTTTATTTGCGGCCACCTGTGAAAACCACATTCGATAGAAGTTACTGGTTAAATAGTGTAAATTCTTAAATTGTTTTTCAATACAATGGTAAATTTGAATATATTTTATAGAAAATACTTAAAAATATTCTTTCATGTACTCATTTTGTAGTAAACGATGTCTTCACATTTTATGATCGAAGAAATATCAGCTTTCTGTTTTAGGTTTTCAGCTCCTAATACTCGTCAGCTTGCCTGCCGTCGCACCAACGTTTAGTTTCAAAACTAGAAGTGCTGTACTTTCTATGTGAGGAAAATAATGACGTGCTCTCTTGTTAAGAAGATCCTATTTACGGCTCGTAGAACTTTACGATGAATGCGAACCGTTCGTTTACCTTATAAGGAACAATTGAACGGACACTTCACGGTCTTAACAGATCTTGTAATCGAAATAACCCCGCCCCGAGGATAAAGTTTGAGGGGGACATAATTTACTACCGACTGAGCACAAAAAAACAATATTTTCCTTCATTTTTTCTATAAAAGGTATTTGAACGCAAAGGGGAATAGAAAATCAGTCATTTTTATTGAATGTAGTTTTTGCACGCTGGCATGAATAAATAAACGATAAGCATTTTTACAACTCCACCTAAGGAATTCTTTCCAGTTGAAACCGCTTTTCTGAATTGCAGTTAACATTACATACTGTACTATATAAATACATTATTTCTATTTCTATACCCCAAGCTTTTATTTTGTCTCCTTTCTTCAAGGTATTCACCTCTACACCGTCGCGGGAGATACGTATATCGAATGTCTGTCAGACAGCAGTGTCTTTGTGCAGTCGAGACTGTGTAGTGAGATCCACGGCTTCCATCCGACCACTGTTGTCAAGATTCCACCAGCCTGCTCCCTCAGGGTTTTCAGTAACCGGGAGTTTGCGCGCATCCTACATCTCACGGTTCCGCTGGGAGTGGAAGCTGTTTACGACATCGTAAAGATGTGCACCATCCGTCTGAGTTTCGTTAAGGGCTGGGGTGCTGAATACCATCGGCAAGACGTGACTTCAACACCATGCTGGATTGAGGTTCACCTGAGGGGACCGCTCTTTTGGTTGGACCGAGTTCTACGTCAAATGGGCCCGTCCCCGAATCCTGTTTCTTCGGTGTCCTGAAATCTGACTTTTTTATTTGATTTTTTCTTTTAGGTCAGTTGTTACCTCCCATTCCAAAAATCCGGTAGTTTGCTTTCTTACTGTGATAAAAACCAAACAACTCTGTAGCTGACTTTGATTAATGGCAATCGATTACCTCCACCAAAGTAGCTCGAGAATCGAATCTTGTAAATTTTTGACCGGTTCGGTGTTGTTTTGTCTTTTATTAGTCCATACAAGGCAATTTTCGCCTCACCCGACAATCTGTCCTATCTGACAGTCAACTAATTTTTTTTTTTGATGTTAACCGTGAGGACGTTCTTGTCCAGTCGAATATCACGTGATAATTATATCTTTGCACGGCATTTTTCCTAAGTTATTGTGTATCCTGGTCATCTGTATGCTTTATTCTTTTTTTTTCATTTTCCCCGATCAAAACGCCCTCCAAATTTGAATTGCTTTGATCTTTTTATCTTGCGGCGGCCGAAAAGCAGGGAAATGCTTCACTCAGGCCCACCAGTGGTCAAAGTGGAAATGAGAATTGGTTCAGTCTGCGCCGTTCGTTTTCCCCTATCCACTCTTATTAAGCTGATTTTATCTTCAACTCCGTCAAGTCGGAGTTCGTCTGCAATCACATCCGGGTTTTCAATTCTGTGAACTCTAGGCTACACTCAGTTTTTAGCTAATTTTGCAGTATTATTCAATGACCAATTTAGCGCTCTATGTCCAATGACATTTAGACTTTAGTGGTTAGTTCATCTCTCGTGTCGGGGGAGAACCACCACCATCGAGTGGTTACTCTTGCGTGAAACGGATTATAACGCCAAGGCTCCTCCAAAATCGGTCTGGCTCTTCCCATTCTCAAGTCTTCTGCTGTCCTGTCTGAACTGAGAGATGATTTCACACGATAGACTAGTAAGCACATGGCTCCAGGCCTGCGCCTTTACTGGTCCCTACCCTAAGAATAAATCAGGCAACTGGATCATGACAGCTGAGGCATGTAAGGCAACCAACGTTTTGGTTGTTTTAATACAGTTAACGGAGGCTTTATAATGTTTACTTGCAGGACAATATTTTTGGTGGGTTTGGCACTGACTACTGACTGTAGGGGAAATTATACCTCTGAAGCAAACAATTCCGGCCCACCTTCAGGACTATGAAAATGAATCGTAGAAGTACAGGCAGAAAACGCCCAACAAAAACCTCGTTTTGACCCAGAAACGATTTTAAAGATTCCCTAGGCGCTGAAGAAGACGGTTTTGAACGTTCCCGGGCGCTCCATCAAACAAAAGCCCTCATAAACATACCTCCCCTTTGGATCTACATAGTTGCACTGTACGCTTTACCAGCCTTGGTGGTACTGAGTCCGCTTTTCAACTGGAAATTACTAAGTTGGCCTAAGGAATTACCACTGGGCAATCACGTGCGAATGAACAAGAAGTTGATATCATAGATTAAGAGATCCATGGATCTAAGGTTGGAGGTTCATCGCGTTTCTGTTATAAGGACGAACTGTGAAAACATTTTTTTAAAGAAAGCAGAGCGTGGTTTAAAAAGGCACGATTGAAGGAGCCCTGATATGTTCTGTGTGGAAGTGGGGGGCAGTGGAAAGGTGGAGACTCATCAGTGTGCGCGTGTAGCAGACGCTAATTTGAATTTAGAAGCAGACACACTCCCTGGAGGATCCAATGACTGGGATGATCCCGCGAGGCTAGGTCCGCCTCAAACACCAGGCCCTCACCCATAGCATTCCTCCGAGCCGATGTGACATATACTGGTGCCTTGTAGATGTTGTGATTTTGGAGCTTGTGTGACTCTGTGACGGAGATACGAAGCACCGGCAGGGCTTGTATCAGTTTCTTTTGGTCCTGTCTCTCCAGACACTTCTTCTCCAGATTCCACGCCGCGCCCTCGAGGAAAAGGCCATGTACGAAGCAGCCCTGGGGATTGCGTTCCTGGACACTCTCAGACGAGGTTAGCGTGGTCACCGAGGTGGTCAGTTCGCTTCGATCCAGTGGCCACTGGTTCTTTCGACAGGTTGTTTGCACAAGAGCAGTCAAGTAGGACTCGGGGACATGCAGACCCGAGAGCCACATACACTTGGGTTCGCCGACTTCAATCTGAAATGAGAGATATGTTCATCATCAGTCTCTATAAAGGTTTTGTTACGTGCACACAATCGGGGTAGATCAGACTACAAGACTAGCCGTCACAGAAGGCGTGGACATCGAAAGATAATGTAAAAAATTTAAATCTTTTTGCCTGGCCGTACACACATTGAGATTGGCCTTTATGGAGATCTCACCTCGCACCAAATAGAAGGTTGACACCACTCAAGTGAATTTAGTTAAAAGTAACCGAAAACCTGCAACCCGTTCGCATTGTTTGAGTGCTTTAAGCCTTGCATGGCCTGGTTCAACAAATAAGGGGTCGCCGCACCACAGATAAGACGTTGGGGAATTCGAATAGCACCAGTCTACCGCTTTAAACGTGGCCCAAGTGCCAGCGTTCAAGAGCTACGATTAAGATCAAAGTTGGGATTAAGGTCAAGGTTTAAGGGTAAGGCGTGGGTTAATGTTGCGCTTAGGTTTATGACTCGATAATGTTTGCACTTTCTAGGGTTTCGCGCAAGGCCGCTTGTAGTACCGAGGGAGAGTTCCTACTCCCATCGTACTGAAATTTAAATTTTCGGGTCATCCATTTAGCTGACTTAGAAGTGGAACGCGACTGTTCGAAGAGGAATGCTGAGTTTATCGATTATAGGGCAAACTCGGTGTCAGCCGGTGTTGTCTGCGGCCGTTCGTCTAACGAGGTCATTTTTTGTATCAGACCTGTTAACGACGTCTATTTGGCTGACTGAACATCGTCAGTGTTTGCGTGGAGCGTGGTTAGGAGGAAAGAATTAGAAGAAATCTTTCCGTTTCGAGCCCTCTTAAAATGCCTAGAAGTACGGATCATCCATCGCTGTAATATATTTCAGGGAGGAATAGTTCCTTAAACCATTTGTAACAAGACGGTTCATTCACCCATACATGTCCCCGTTGAATATAGGTTATTAACCATCCCATCCCTTCAATACAAGCAGGATGAGTTAGCTTTACAAGAATTTTGCATAGTGTTCTATGGAAACCTATGATATTTTTAGAAACAATAAATTTTACCGATAATTTGAGTTTTTACCTATTGTCTTCTGCACCTCTTCACCCATCGGGAATTACGCACATGGGGTCGCAATTCTGCGGATTGGATCGGTTTAACCTATATTTATAGAGGTTCTCCAGTTCATACTCAGAGATGACCCCATGCCACTTCAAACGCCACCAGTCTACTAGTCAAACGGATAAAACCAATTTTCTTCAAATGCATCCGTCGCTTTTAAGTTTTTTTCTGTACTTAAATTTGCTGAAGCCTCCTCAAGATGCGTCGAGAGATTCTTCCGCAATATGCAAGTGACATATATTTCTACAACATTCGTCCTGGAAATGGAAGGATAAATTGCCATATTCACCCTTCTACAAAGTTCAATCGAACTTTGTACTGGATCTAATAGTGTAATGGAAGTACTTTGAATTGTTGGTCTCTCCTAAAGAGGCAGTAGTTAGTTGGATAATAATTTATGCCTACTTAACAAGCTTCGTGACTGGACCATCGGGGATATCAAATTGCTAATCAATGGTTGGTAAACAGCATGGCTATGGGTTCTGGAGCTTATGAAGCATTCCAACTGCCGATAATCATTTGAACGCCTTCCAGCATCCACCGAAACAATTTGATAGCTGTGAACTATAAGTTGGAGTATCCGAAAGTGCGATGGGTTTATGCACCCCAGTTTGATAACTTATAATCCGTTTGTCTGGTGCTTTTCTTTTAGAGTAGTCACAACCCAAACTCCATGCCTTTTAAAAAGTAATTTATGTGTCTTTGAATCTAAAGTGCACTTCTAGTATAGACCGTACAGCTAAAGTCAGGGCCGACTCACCCATTTGTTGTACTGCTTGATCCGGTCGCGGAAATGAACCAACCAATTGGCTAGTGACTTGAGTGAGGCTGGTGCCAGCTTCCGCCAACCAGGGGGCAGCCGGCCGTTATATATAGACATAGATAGGTCCTCCAGGTCGGGCGACATTGTCACCTCTCTGGCCAGTGCTTGCTTCAGGGTATGCAGAGAACTGCCCATATGTACAATCAGGCGATTGATTATGTCCAATTCCTAAAACAGTTAATGTAGGCCTTAGAACAATGCAAGAACATTGCCTTGAAAAAAATTGGTCACCGAAAAGTAATTATTTTATGAAAAATTACACGGGAGCCCCCCGGCAAAGTCAGTTCTCCGGAAGACATAAGCAGATATAAAACTATCCTCACGCCCCGTCGTGGATTTCGCCAAAGCTACGTAGCCAAACAAAAGTATGAACTCGGTAACCACACGAAGGTCAAGTACGATGGTTGATGTTGACTTCATCGATTATTATTAGGACAAAAGACTAATTAACTCGAATGGGTCATAGCTGCCCACCTGAGTTGTCTTCTTAGAGAAGATGGGCAAGAGAAACAAGTAACAACCGCTATTCAAGATAAAAAAAGCCCCGAATAACGTGCATAGGGCAGCACACCAGCTGTAAGAATATATTCAAGATTATTGTGATACTACTAAATTATTGTTCCGTCACTTTTTTCCATCTTAGCACAACCAAACAGAGATGACAGATTAAGGGCGTTTTATTTAACTCCACATTCATTTACATGACAAGCATTGTGGTTGAAGTTGATCGAGGACTGAGATTTAGACCATTACAGCACGCAATTATTTTCGAGCCTTATGTTGGGTGTGCAAACAGATTTGACAGCAGTTCACGCCAAGCGTTTTGTCACAGGGAATTCCAGTGAGTTCTTAGCTTATGCAGTCCAAGACCTTTACGTAGATGAAGAAAAAATAGTAAGTTGCGTGGTTATTACTCATAAGGTGACTTAAACACGGTGACTTTCGACAACTAAACATAATTTCACGCACCAAAGTAATTAGAACCTAGCATCAGACCCCTCGAAAAAATGCGCAAGTCCTCAAATAGTAAAAGCCAAGTTCTAAAATTCGAACACATCAACAGAGTGAGGAGGTAGTTATTTACCAAGGAGCCGAGACTACGTGCATGCGGGACATTAAGGTAAAACATCCTTATAAACCCTGAAAATCAGAGGCTCTGACACGGGCAAAAGAATCTTCATTCTATAATGATATGTAAATGATTTCCAAGGAGGAATGGCACTAGTACTTCAACTAAAACTGGTATACACCTGTTTTCAGGTGCCTCTAATAACTTCCATTAAAGTATCACTACTAATAACAGAAGAACGCGAAAGTACGGATAAAAATTAGCCAAGAAACTGACTGGCAACAAAATTTAGCATGGCGCGACGCGGTCTAATTTATAAAATCGGTGTTCTGCATTGCCCGGATGTCTACACGTCAGTTCAACCGTCGTAATTCAACGATGTTCACCGTATGCTCCACAGAAGGATGGTGCAGGGACGGTGACTTGCGATGCATCTATCAAACTCCCTCCTCCTCTCCCACCTGAGCACGGTGTCATGCCAGTGTCAAGGAGACCAGAGGCGGGAGAGGGCACAGGTAGTTGGCTCGGCCGGAGCCGCCCCTGAGCGTGCCGCCACACCTGGCTCGGATCCCACAGAGTGGGATTGACCTAAAGGCCACAGTACGAAGGAGCCATTGTAGTCTGACTCTCAATCCACCAGTCAGCCACTCCACACAAAAGCACACACTCGGTTGACCACGCGGTCGAAGTTATTCCGTCAGTTGGCAACCTTCCAAGCCATGGCATTTAGCGCACCGTGATATTTTCAAGCGCGTCAAATTGTTTATAGTGAGGAAAATGTGCTGAGCCGTCGACCTCTACCCCCCACATTCAGACCGTCGTTTAAGCCAGTAAGTTTTCTGATGCGGAAGTGAGCGCAGCTGCTGGTGACCTCGCCTACGCGTACCATGTACACGAACTTGCCCCCCCCCCCAAACACAAGCACCAGGACTTCACGCAACAGGGGATTGAACGGCTCACAGCTCACATGTGTGAGTGCCGAAGGTCACGTTAAGGAGCCAGTGCAGCCTGACTCAGACTACCAGTCAGCCACTCCACACCACACACACATTGGACTGACTGCAAGGTCTCAGTGGAATTGTCAGTTGGCAACCGCCAAAGCCAAGGCGCTTATCGCCCTGTAATATTCTCAAGCTCAGATCACACATGTAGTAGGAGCAGAAGATCATACATCCCTCTCAATCAGGAGTGCAGGCTGAAAGAACGTTTTGTGTGGTGTTGTGTGCGATCATGTGTGATTCAGAGGCTTATGAGGAGAGATATAGTGTTGTGGTATAGCCGGCGGTTTCCTACTGTAGGTTTTTATTACGACGCATGTGGCCTCGTAGGCCCATGCGGTGCGCTTATGTGCTTGGGTAGTGCGGACCGTTGACTCGGGTGCGACGGGTGTATGCTGGTGCTCCTGGCACTGGTTCGCCGGTCTCTGTGCGATGGATTCGCAAGTGACCGACCAGGCCAATGCATGATGTGCATGTGCGGTGAAAATGAGGAAAGTATAGGTCTGGTGGTGCTGAGTCTGCGGAGGTTGTTGTTGGTACTGGTAGTCACGCTAATGGGAGGACTGTGGGAAGTGTTCATGGGTGCGCAGTAGGTGGTAGGTTTGTTGGCATCGCGGTGGATTCCGCTTTCGTGGATTCGCAAGTGACCGACCAGATCGATGTGTGAGGTGAATGTGCGATCACAATGAGGACCCATGCGATGAGTTAATGCGCGTGGGCAGTGAGGGCATTGGAGGTGGTGGTCTCTGCTGTGTGTTGGTGCTCCAGGTACTAGTTCGCCAGTCTCCGTGCGATGGATTTGCAAGTGACCGACCAGGCCGATGTGTTAGTTGAATGTGCGATCGCAATGATGACGGGTTAATACCGAGTCCCCATCGCTAATACTTGGAGCGTTGGTGGTGGCGGCGGCGGTAGCAGGCGGCAGGTAGTCGGAGGTGACCACTGAGGTGGTGGGAGCGGGGCAATTGGTATTCATCGCCGTGATCGGCGCAAGGGGTGTGGGAGGGGGAAGGTATCGGTGCTCGAGGGCGATGGGGCATTCACGGAGTGATCATTAGGGGATGTGATGCTCGCCGTCGTGGAGTTTGAGGCATGTGTGGCAGAATTTGATGTTGTGGGGTTGTTGCATTGAGTTCGAAGATGTCCAGTCAGGCAGCTTCGCACGCGGAATGGGCTTTAGCAGCATGGGCACGTTGCCAGAGCTTGGAAATTGGCGGTGTTGATCCGTGGTGCTTGTGACTTGCAAGCTGCCCTTTTGGCCTTATCAGCGACGATCCGGTTGTATTCGAATATTGCTGCACCAGTCTCCACGGAACTTCTCCACTCCAGTCTGTCTGAAGCAAGGTAATTCCAGGTCACCGGGTTGACATACAGTCGCTTCAAAGAGTTCTTCAACGTGTCCTTCTAGCGCCGTTTTTCTCCTCCTTATCTGCGAACCCCAATAGCGACATCTCCATTGAAAAGTCATTTGGGTAGTAGCTCATCATCCATTCTCACTCGCTCCATCGCAGTTGGACTGGCCTCAGCATGGTGTGGATGCTGATAATTCCGGTTCGCTCCAGGACTTCCGTGTTCGGGATCCTGTCTTGCCATCTCAGCTTCCGCAGATGCTGTCAAAGGCGGTGGCATCTGAAGAAGGCTGCTTTGGTGGAGTCAGTCAGAAGTACTATGTAGGCTTTGCATAGTCAATTCTTCTCCGTGAGGTGGTTGCTGATGTCGGCGTCATTGTCGTCAAACCAGTCCTGGTGTTGACGGCGTGCGCGTCCGAGGACATCGAGGGTGGTGGACTGGATGACGTCCAGCAGTTGACACCATCGTTGCTCCACGGTGCCATTATCATCTGGAGCATGCAGGTCCTCCAGTTTCTGGGTTATTTGGTTACTGAAATCAAAACGGTGAGCAGGTACATTTAACAAAAGAATATTTAACTTACCTGGCGGTCGCTTACCTTGGGTCCTTCAGTTGGGTTGAAGTCGTAGCCTCGTTCTGCAGATGGCAATACGGTGATCCATCCACACATCAGCATCGCAGATCGCGTTGGTCACCAGCACGTCCAGTAGATCTCATCTCCGTACGAGAAGATATTCCAGCAGCTGCCAGCACAGCAATCGAGGGTGAGTCCACGTGGCCTTCTCCCGCGTCGGAAGGCGTAAGAAGGTGATGGTCAGCAGGAGACAGTGTTCAGCACAACTTCGCAGAAGAAGAAGAAGAAGAAGAAGAAGAAGAAGAAGAAGAAGAAGAAGAAGAAGAAGAAGAAGGCTGTTACCATTACAGCCACCGAGACCGTGGGTACACAGCATTCCCTGCAAGGTAGTGTGGTCTGTCCCAACGCGGGCGTTGAAGTCGCCAAGGACGACCAGTTTGTATACCTTCGGCACAGTCGCCAGCAGGGTATGCAGGTACTCGTAGAATTTGTTCTTCACCGCATCAGAGCTCGTCATTTGGAGGCGGGTAGGCACTGATGATGATGGCGACTTGCCTCCCCGGAAAAACAGGCGGAGGCTCATCAGGCGATCATTGATGCCCTGCGGCAGACAGGGAAGACGTCCCACGATGTCTTTCCGGATGGCAAAGGCGACATCAACGACACGTCGCTGTGCCTTTGGGCCATAGGTTTAGAAGAAAATGTTGCTGGAACCCACCTCCTCCAGCTGGCTCTGCTCAGAAAATCGGGTCTCGATGAGATCCGCAATATCTGCTTCGTAACGCGCCAGTTCCCGAGCGACTAGCGCTGTCCTCCGTTCTAGCCGGTTGCTCCTCAGATTGTCTAAAAGGGAACGAACATTCCAGGCTGCTAGTGTGTGCGGACTCACCCAAGCAGCCCGGAGAGTATGGCGCGGGGGGTGGGGACGGGAGGTAGTGCTGTTTGTTTGCACTTTACGACCACGTATTTTACGATCTGCGAGCCGCGGCCGGCTACAGAAGACGTAATACCCAGTATTTGTTAAGGGCACCTTTTCTGACCCTTTCCTCCACGCGGACGCAAGCAGTGCTGTCCCTAAATAGGGATGCTCAGACATCCCAGACGGCTGCCAAACTCCACTATGAATCTCGGATGTCTATGATGTGTAATGACTGCATATTGGACAGTGATCCTTTTGGTAAATTGTACCTTCCAGCAGTGTTATAGGATCACTCTGGTAGACTTGGAACTTTGCTGTCATGTTTGGTAGAGAGCGAGTTTTATGCACGAAGGAATTCAAGCATGAATTCGACACAGGCAATGCTTGAAACTGTATACCGGGTTTCGCATACTTCTACTGCCGCAATATGGGTTTGTAAACCATACATACCGATGAGTAGAATCCCCTGAATGTTCAAAGCGAGGAAATATCTGTCTGATGTTTTTTTTATTTTTATCAGAACTTAATGCTAACTTGGAGCAAATCTGTCTAAGTGAAGGCTTGGGAGCGTAAACTCAAATTTGATATCAATATTTTGGCCAACTTCTATCAGATACAGTGAGCTAACTACGTAATATTGTTTTAACTGCCAACATGCAGCCAGTAGTATATATAGGAGTTACAGATGGAAAGATATTGACAGCACACGTACTAACTAAAGCTAATGACACACCCTTTTTCATCAATGATTATAGCAGCCCAGTCCATTCAAAGAGTGTGTTTAAACTGCTTTATTTTTTAGAATACCAATACCGACCTGATGAGTGTTTGTAATACGTAGATCATTCAGGTAGCGTATGAATAAGCTTTTGGGTGGCGAGCACGAATGTGAACGGCGAATGTCAAGACAACTCCTACTGAAGAGTTCAAAAGAACTAATAAGGTTCAGGCAAGCAATGGCTAGATAAGTAATGATTGACACTGATTCCTCTGACCGCTTCTAGTTAACCACTCTTATAACAGGGTTATTAGCACAGCACCCAATTTGCCTCCAAAATTTTGCCGGAATGTCAAAAGCGTTCAGTGGAGTACCTGGAAAAGGACGATTGTGGTGGGAGATCGTTTTGACTCGAGCTTCTTTTTGATGAGATCTCGATCATAAGGCTCAGGGAAGAGCGGCTAATATGTCATTGGCAGTGTCTCCGACGAGCTCATCTTGACTGAGCAAACCAGGTACTTCAACTTCTCGCGGCTGAAGCTGAAGCAGAAGGGCCCAATTATCGTGTACGGCCGACGTAAAGTATCCAATCTCCGCATTGGCATGGAGACCAAATACCTCGGGCGAGCTCTCCAGTGGCAATTTTTCGATGTAACCTGAAGCCACGACAGAAGAGTCATAATCGACAAGTTTCACCGAAAGAGGCAGGATAAACTCAAATGCGGAGCTGAGATTAAAATTAAAGATGTACTGGGTTAAGAAGCAGGAAGTAGTGTTAACTTTTGATCTTTTTTGTGAATGTGTAGCTCACTTATGATCATCGAAATGCATTAGGTAGTATGACCATAGCCAAATAATTTCTACAGTGGTCGTTTTTTGATGCGATGCAAACCCAAGGACAAAAACATGATATCGGAAGGAAATTCATCGTTGGCTATACTTTAAGTAGGACAAAAACATCAGTGGGTCCACTGTGGGTGCATGATACACATATTCTCATTCTCCTACTTTAGATTGTCATACGAAACCGAAAAACTGGGACAATAATTGTGCAGGACTATTTGAGTGTATTATTGACTAAATTTTGGTAGTTTCTGTACGCCGGGCAATAAGAATTTATGTCCTTCGCTAGCAACGTTCACTTAAACCAAAGAATACAAGCGACTGTATGCAATTTCACTGAAATAAAAAAGCAAAAAGAGAAGGGGAAAAGGGAGCATAAGCCGTATTCATTTCCTTACAGGCTACACCGATCGTGTTTCAACAAGTTCCCACGCAGCTTTAAGCCTAGATGCCGATTCACTCTCTGTAGTCGCATATCCAGTTTTGCCCGTTTATATGGAGTATGCTTAAAGAAAGGAAAACTGTCGGTTTTAAAACGTTTTGAAATTGCCGAATATTTTTGAATTCTGCCGGCCGTTACACATGCATTCAAGATTTCTAAATAACATTCTCTATACACTCTGCGTAAGGAAAATCACGCATTTCTCTACGCTATGAGTAAAAGACCAAACATACCACATAATATCTTACAATAGATGTAGATCATATTGTATAGATTATGGGAAACATTAATAACTTGACGGATACGATATATTATGAATGAACATTTAACGGTCTTAAAAAAGCTCATAATTCGAAACTTTTTAAACCCGAAATATTTATTTTCTTCAAATATGAAATTTGAAGAAGACGCGATGTGTTATAAAACTAGTATAAGAAAGAATATTTTTGAGCATGGTTTCTATAAAATATACTTGAATTTATAAAAACAGTGAAAATCAGTGAGAAAAATATGCTGCTTAAGCAGCCTGTTTTAATGAGTATACTTTTTGCAGGCGACCAGAAGGAGGCTCGTTTATGATCGAAACATCATGGGGTTTGGCAGCACGCTATGATAACCCTTCTTACGGACATTTAAGAATTTTAGTTAAAATTTAATGAAATTGGAAATCTACTGTAAGTTTATATCCAAGATATTAACTACGACAAGGGGGTAAACAGTATTTTAGCTATGAAGTCTCAAAGCCTTCCAACGGGGCTAGACAGTGGCGTAGAAAAAGAAAACAAAACGTTTCCTTCCTGATTGAAACTGCTAATGATTGAGTTTTCTTATATGAAACTGTTGCGAATTATTAAATTACTTTGAATAAGATTTGAAGCTTACGACACCGAGAACATGAGCGTGTTACCGATAAGCGAGAACAACGATTAACGTTTTGCATCTCATTATCTTGTACTAAGATTTGCCCTGTTCAAAGAGCAAAATAGCACTGTGACAACTGGCGAACCGAGTTATGAAAACGTGGTATCGAATTTAACGCGAGTTGAGGTACTATAAGGCAACCTTAAGAAGGAAACGTTACATTGTGTTCTTCAGCCGTGAGTGAGACCGAGTTATGTTTTTGGTTGACAACATGGCAATTTTCGTCATGTAGCCCGCCATGATAGTTCAAAAGTTCATTCGGTTGTTTTGGGTAAAGAAACTAAGCGCTGAATCGGCTTCGTGCACACACCCTCGCCTCTTTCATTTCAGTGATATATTCGCATTAAGTGGAATGAGGATGAGACTGAGCGCAGCAGTTGAAGTGCGGTGGGGGTTCTGTTTAACGAGAGATATTCTATTTTACGGTGTCACAAGTCAGTTAATGAAACTCAACGTGGTCTAAGTGATTATGAGGCATTAATAGGTCTGGATAATCGTAACTACCTCCATCTGAATTCCGCTGAGTGATGGGTAAGTCTATGCGTTCATAAGATAACAAGAATGGGATTCTCTCTAAAGCAATGAGACCTAAGACTTGATGGGAAAAAAGAGACTTACTGCTAAATGCGTCTCGTGTTAGTCCATTGGGAATGAGATAATCAACTTTGTCATTCTTGTAGAAGTGAAAAGGTTGGAAGGCGTCAAAGACGAAGTCTCCAAAGTACTCATTCATATAGGTTGTCAGGATTCGCCGGTCAAATTCGTCCGTCACCCGACCGCCATAAGTAACCTCTCCAATTAGGTACCTCAGATTTCCCCAGGGCACTTTTGCGCCCCTTCCTCTAGCGCAGGCCTTGTCTAGGTAGGTAGCCAGGATAGACAGACTGACTCTAAAATCAGACTCATTGAAATCGTAGGGAATATTCCAGCCCAGTTTGCCGTACTTACGTCTCTCCTGCACCACGGCATGAAAGAAGGCCAGGGTGAAGACTAACGGTGCGAAGGCCGGGTGCTGGCAGGAGGTGAGACTACGAGACGTTATTCGGCTGTAGGTGGCTCGCAAATTTAACTTGAGCCCAATTGGCGGTTCAGTAACCACCTTGACTGAACGCTGCAACAGACCGATCGGGAAGTTCGGTGTGGGCTCCGTGGTGAGCCAAAGCCGGAACTGAGGATGCGGTTTAGACAAGTCCTCCAGTTCCTTCTCTAGGGTCCGTAGCCAGCTCACCAGAAGATGGCAATTCTGCAGCATCAACCAGAAACCCCGACCCATGGCCATGGAGAGCAGAGCCTGTGCATTCTTTTCTTGTCCCTGACCCATTGACTGGAACTTAATGTAAGCCGGATCGAAACCGATGCGCTCGGCCAGTTTGACTAGATCACCGGTTGGATCGGACCCTGGACTGAGAATAAAGACGACGGGCGTGAACGGTGTGCTCTGGTCGTAGATATTGTCAAAACTGAGTGTTGGTGGGCTAACATAATCCTCGCCCATGCACTCAGTCACGTAGAGAGCCATAGCTCGATAAGTGCGATCCACACGGAAGCAACGCAGAAGGCACAGTTTTTGTAGGCCCGATAGCTGTTTGTCATAGGGAGCTGGGATTGGAGTTGACTCCGGACTCTCACCCAGGGCCCACTAGGTAAATAAAAGTACTAATAAGCAAAAGGAAAGATGATTTAGTAGTCAAAATAGATCTTCAATGCGAAAGAACTTCAACGATAAATCCCATCTATAGGTACTCAAATTTCATCTCAAAATTTACACAGAGTGAATGAATGGATTACTGACGGTTATGTATAAACATAAAATGCATAAATGATAACGTAAGCCGTTAACTTAACGCAACTCTCCTTACACTTCCTTTGTACTACTGGATAGCAGCTTTTGTTTACAACTGACGATGTGTCTTCTAGTCATTATCTGCAGCTCAAGGCGGTCAGGCCTCCTGGCCAGTTGAATATTTGGGCAATATTTGGTTTCTTGCACCTTCAGCAACCTACCTATACGATATATACCTAGCTTCTACAAGTACGTCACGAATGAAGTGCTGAAAAAACGTCATATGCCAGCAAAATAATGATTTCATTTAATTGGAGCGTGATATGAAGAAATTGATAACGATTGCTACTCGCGGCAACCATGTAACCATTGCTAGAAGCCTAGACATGTGTTTCATCGGTGTTCCGCTGCAGCTGCGAGGGATCCTGCTCCTTAACGAATCCTTCAGCGTTCGCAGTGTCATTTCTGTTGTATACTCTCTAAGTTCTCAGTGTTAGGAATATTATTTTTTATCAGAAGGTAACGTATGAGCGTGGAAGCGAACCCTAAAGACAAGCCTATCTCGGCAGTAGTTATGGGCTCGCGCGAACTCTGTGAGGCCAGACCAACGCATATTGTGGTTCCAACTGGCTTATTTTTTGGCCCAACGGTTCTTTAACAGTCCGTTGCGGGGGCTAATGCACGCGCAAGTCACCACAAAGCCCTTGGTGTCGTGCTGGTCCACACAGGCAGCCGCAAACGAACTGCAAATACGGTTCGACCTTCTGGTGTGATTCTGACACCGAAGCTTCGGTAGGATAACATGACAGTGGAAGATCGGTTGCAGAGGGCATTATTGTTTGATGCAAGGAAAATTTGCGCACTAATATTATGGTCAACGGCTAGAATACTGACTCTCATAAAAACAGTAGACCTTACACAAGCTGTCCTTATTTATTTACAAAAAGTGATTATAACATATTCTTAAAAAACTGAATGGAAAACGTAAGTCCATCTATTTGGGCCTCCCGAAAAGTATTTTTTCCTTGCCTGGAGTCCTTGTCCGCTGGAGAACATTAATGGTTTATAAGTCATTCTGTCCATTATTTGAGGATAAGGGATAAAGAAATTACAAAAATTTTCCTAGTATGTGGTTCTTAACTAATGAAAAGGTTATGCGGCGTGTAATTTCCATCAACCGTCAATAAAACTTGTTGATTATGCGGGTCTGAGTTTCACAGGGCTAATGAGGACTTTTGCAGAATGGGTTCGGTCGACTACTGAACTGCTAACTTTACTGTGGAAAAGTAGACAGAGCCTAATTTTATACGTCTGAAAAAACGTATAGTATTTCCACGGATAAAAAAATGACCTGTAACCACTCCTGTGGGTTCTGCTCCACATGCTTAGCAACGTCCTCAAAAACGGGCGGTGTTACGTTCTGCAGGCAAATAATATCCTTCCAGTTGGCATCTGAAAGCCAGGCGACAGGCTTGGGAATTTTAGCATCTTCCAGCGAGACGTCACCCTTGATAAAGAAAGCGAATTCTTCCGGAAGAGCCTGTCCCAGGTCGGCTTGCAATTTTGCCGCTATCTGGAAACTAAAAAGTAGCTTGTGCCTTTCGAAGATGCCTGGCAAAGAGGGAGAACATGGCAGGTGAGTAAGGCATAGTGAAGGGACAAACATTGATGTACAGTATATCAAAACAAAACCTAGTATTTTCCAAAAACAATGAAGTTATAACCAACGACTACTGATGAGAAGTGCATAAAGAATCTAGACCGCCTTCTACTGGTAAAATAAATGAAGTCCGAGAGCATTATTCTAGTCACTGTGTAGGGCTGACCAAAGCCTTGTACTCGGGCTGGGATGCATGCGTCTTTTTCCTTTCACATAATCCAACTTCACGTTACTCCTGTGCTTTCTCCTTGACAGTAAAACTAGCACTTTCCTACTAATACCTATACTGCGTTTATATCTCATCACATCATGCATCTTGAGCGTTAAATACTCTCAAGTTGCCCCTGACCTGACTGAAGCTTCAGCCAGGACGACGAAGAGACATTACTGGCGCGGATGGGCGTTCTGATGAATTCTGGCAAACTGCAACGACAGATTTACTCTCTTGGGGTATTTTTCTCATTAATTTGACTGCTTAGCGTTCGACTAATCAGTGCGAATTTTCATTACTTATTCCTTTTCTGTGCGATTGCGTTCTCAGTACGGCTTGTAGGCGAGGGGGGTACCAGATATGCACGCGATGCTTTTAAGCTGCTATACGAGCGCGCGAATATCCAACACGTAGGCTCTCTGAACAAACAGAATGCTCTGCGAGAAGTTTCGATATTTTATAGGTGTAAAGTAGTTGACTACCTGTTTACTGAACTAAAATTCAACTTCGCCAACCCACGACTGTTACTGGGATTAAGCCGGTAGCGAAGGCAATTTGACCGAGTCCTCTCACTGAGAACAACCCTCACGATACTCCCACCTCCTTGTATGTGTTACGGAGACGGGATCCGCAGTTGAATCGTGGCCCAAGGCGGAAATGGCAAATGTTGACGCACGCCGAAATAGGCCAAGTCGGCTGAGAAACATGCGCAGGCAACCAGGTAACCAATCGGTATGCGCCGCTGCACCGAGCACGCGTCAGCCCTCAGGCGTGCATGCGGCCCAAATACGAGGTTTCCGTCAGGGGTGTTCTAGCGTGAGAAGCGACCAATCAATGCGAGCTACGTTGCAGGCCAGAAAGTTCCAAAACGCTCTCTGTCACGATTGGTCGGAATGTTCGAGAATCCCGAGAACTAAATAAATAGACGACAGTTGATGAGCTTGAGGTCTGCTGTTTTCTGTCGACCCAGAATAAACTGTTTTGTTCCAGAAACCGGTTTTGCCTTCTCCTCTATCACACCCGTCGGGATATAACAAAATGGCGACGCAGATGTCCGAACTTATGATTACAGCAGAACAAATGCAGCAGTTACTCGCCGCACAACGGGCCAGTTTTGCTGCTTTGTTTTCAGAAATGCAAAAAAGTTGGACTCCGGTTGGGAAAAACAAACGAAAAGAATTTGAAGACCGGATAACAGAATGTAATTACGATCCCGACGGCAGCGTCAACTTTGAAGTTTGGTACCGAGGAAGGCTCAAATTTGGAGGAAAAAGAGAAGGTGGAAGTTCTGCTTTTGAAGTTAGGCTAGCACGAACATGAGCGGTACGTAAAGTTCATTTTGCCAAAGAAGCTGGTAGATATTTCATTTGAGGAAACGGTTAAGAAATTGAAATCGTTGTTTAGTTTATCAAAAGTCCTTATTCAATCGACGTTACCAGTGTTTTAACATAGAGCGGCAGCCTCACGAAGACTATTTTGACCTAGATGGCCGATTTAACGATGCCTATCATCAGGCAGACCTAGAACAAACACTAGTCCGCAGATAAAGGCATTCCTTTTCATTAAATCACTAACTCTGTCGGAGGATGCTGACGTCCGCACACAATTGCTCACTCAGCTAGATCAGAAAGCCGAGATGACGGTGCAACAACTAGCAGAGGAGACTGTGCAACAAATAGCAGAGGAGGGTGTCCGGATCATGAATATCAAAACGACACTTGGCTGATTGGTGGCGTAAACAGTCAACCTATGCGTGTTTTTGAAACGAAAGCGAGCAGACCGAAGGGGAACACTAGTTTTGCAAGAAAACCAAAGATGGCTTGCTGGCAGTGTGGCGACTGGCATTTTGTGTCAAATTGTCCATATCGCATGAGAAGGTGTTACAAGTGTTCGTGGGTTAGTCACAAAGCGACACACTGTCGCGCAAAACAATAGAGTCCAGGAAAGACATGTAATGTTATTGCGCAGCGTGATTCCCAGGTGCTTAGTTGCGAAGACAGAAAATACCTGACGGTTAGTATTGATGGAAAACCCGCCAGGCTGCAGGTCGACATGGCTTCAGACCTCACGATAATCAGCATAGACATGTGGGAGGCTCTTGGGTCGCCTGAACTGAAACCAACAGCCGCCCGTGCCTGGGCATCAAATAATACACAAATGCAATTCGAGGGTGTTTTTCAGGCCACTATAGTTTTCGAGGAAGAATCCTTTCTCTCGGTTTTTTTCCAGGCCACTATAGTTTTCGAGGGCAAATCCTGTCTCACAGATATTTACGTCTCGAAGTCCGAAAACGATCGGCTTGGCAAAAAGACCATCTCACAGTTGGGTCTGTGGAGTCGACCATTCCAGGAGATATGCTGTGCTGTAAACATTACGGAAGAGGACCTGAGGAAAAAATAGGCTGATCGCATGGAGATGTCAGTCGGAACGTGCACAAAAACTACAGTTAGTTTGAGGGTGAAGCCAGGGAAGAAGCCAGTATTCAGACAGAGTCGACGCGTTCCATTTGCAGTACAATCAGCGGTTGAGGAATAACTGGGGCGCTTACAGCAGAATGGAATTATCTGCCCCACAAACTATTCAGCGTGGGCAGCCCCGATAGTGGCGGTATAGAAGCCTAACGTGAGAATAAGATTGTGCGCAGATTATTCAACTGGGTTGAATGACGCATTAGCAGATTTTCATTACCCTCTGCCGACTGTAGAACACATTTTTGCGACGTTGAATGGGGGAAAAGTTTTTGCAAGGATTGATATATCTGAGGCATATATACAGCTACCGGTTGATGAGGCCGTGAAAGAGATGTTGACAATTAATACACATAAGGGTCTATTCAAATATACTCGTCTCAACTATGGCGTCAAAACGGAACCCAGTATATTCCAGCAGCTTATGGACACCATACTTACAAATATCCCTTGGACTGTTGCTTACTTGAATGACATTTTGGTCATCGGTCGTACAGACGAGGAGATACTTCAGAGACTCGATAAGGTCATGGAAAATCTTATTGATTATGGCCTGAAAATAAACTTGGAGAAGAGCGAGTTCCTTCGAAAAAAAAATCCACTACTTGGGATTTGTGGTAAGCGAGGCAGGACGCTCACCAGATCCAGAGAGAGTTGCAGCATTCAAGAATGTGAAGGTGCCAAAGAATGTGTGCGAGCTACAATCATTTATGGGCTTGGTCAGATACTACTCGCCATTTATTGCAGGTCTGCACAACTTAAAGCCACATTTGAACCGCCTGCTTTGCAAAGATGCAAATTTGACTGGTCTGCAGACTGTCAGAAAGCGTTTGACAGTATGAAGGCGAAGATTACTGAGGCAACTGTGCTCTCACATTTCAAAGCCGATACAGAAACTATTGTCCAGACGGATGCATCTGAGTACGGGTTAGGCGGCGTTCTCCTTCAGAAGGATTCGGACGAAATAATCTTGCCCTTAATGCATGTCGCCAGGGCACTCACAAAGTCAGAAAGAAACTACAGTAAACTCGAGAAAGAGGCACTGGCGATCATCTTTGCAGTACAGAAATTTCATCAGTTCATTCACCGTAGACATTTCGTCCTCCACACAGATCATCAGCCACTAAAGTTTTCGTTGGGCACAAATCGTGGCATGCCCCAGTACGCGGCGAAGAGGATACAACGGTGGAGTACCATCCTCTGGAGTTATGACTTCACAATTCAGTATGTGCCCACTCAGTTCGGGGTTCCAGATGCTTTATCACGACTGAGCGTAAGTGACGAAAATCCGGAACATTTGGTGATCGCAAGCACTTTGATACAAGAAGACGAAGAATTTAGAGGCGTCATACGACAGGTGCCCCGCACAGCCGAACATATCAGAGCAACCACCACAGCAGACCCACTATTATGCCAGGTAAAGGAGTTTATTCGGAATGGTTGGCCCAATAAAGATAAGGTGCACCCATCTATAAGGCCCTGCAGGAACCGAAAGGAGCAGTTGTACATCCCCAAAGAATGTATAATGTATGATGGTAGAGTGGTGATTCCAGCCAAACATCAACAACAAGTTTTGCGTGAACTTCACGCCGGACACCAGGGTATGACTCGTATGAAACAACTGGCCTGAAGGTACGTATATTGGCCAGGAATTGAAAACAATGTTTAAACTTTCGTTCGAAGTTGCGGTCCGTGTGGACGTTTCGCTAAGAATCCACCAAAAGTATCACCCTTGCCATGGCCAGAGATGACGAGACCGTGGACTAGAGTCCATATGGATTTCGCTGGACCATTTTTCAACCGCATGTTTCTAGCAGTCAAAGTGGGTAGAATTTTTTGATGTCACGGCAGCCACTGCCGAGGTCACATCAAAAAAGACGGAAGAACATATCTCCAGATATGGCATCCCCACAGAGATTTTGACGGATAACGGCACCCAGTTTACGTCATCAGTGTTCCGAAATTTGTGCCAGAAATGGGGAATCTAACATGTGACGTCACCGCCATTTCATCCCCAATCGAACGGTCAAGCAGAACGCTTTGTTGACACCTACAAGAGACCTATGAGAAAGATGTGGAACGCAGGGGTTAAAATGGACTACCTCAACACGTTCCTTCTGGTCTACAGAACAACCCCAAAAAATGAGCTTGGTGGTCAAACACCAGCCGAACGTTTTCTGGGCAGACAACCTGATGTACGACTACAGTACCTAAAACCTGAGGTTCAAGTTTCCCATAAGCCAAAAGACTATTTTCGGAAGGGGGAAGAGGTGTTTGCCTGAATTTATAACCCTGGTGAGAAACCGTGGGTAGAGGGCATTGTTAGAAAGTCGAAAGGCGTTGTCTTTGAGGTGGAAACGGCAACAGGGATAATTAAACGACATGCGAACCAGCTTAGACGGAGGTTCATCACGGATGGCCAAATAGCCCTCGAATTGCTGTGACACTTTTGAAGTCCCTACCCCCGACGAAGACACAAGGCCGATACCACCTCCCGTCCGCAAGAGTCATAGAAAAACACAACCACCAAAAAAACTCATCGTGGACCCGAAGAAGAAGCGATATGAGGTCCACATTTCAAAAGCGTAAGGTGTTACAGTGACGGGATCCACAGTTGATTCGTGGCCCAAGGCGGAAATGGCACGTGTTGACGCATGCCGAAATAGACCAAGCCGGCTGAGAAAAATGTGCAGACAACCAGACAACCAATCGGTATGCGCCGCTGCACCGAGCACGCGTCAAGCCCCCAGGCACGCGTGCGGCCCGAATTCGAGAAGTTTCCGCCAGGGGTGTCTAGCGTGAGAAGCAACCAATAAATGCGAGCCACGTTGCAGGCCAGAAAGTTCCAAACGCTCTCCGTCACGATTGGTTGGAATGTTCGAGAACCCCGAGAACTAAATAAATAGACGATAGTTGATGAGCTTGAGGTCTGCTGTTTTCTGTCGGCCCAGAATAAAGTGTTTTGTTCCAGAAACCGGCTTTGCCTTCTCCTCTATCACACCCGTCGGGATATAACAGCATGGTTCGGTTTCACCTTTTCCGGGATGTAGATAGGAGGCAGGAGACGCGGTCGCTGTAATAAGAATTTTATTCTTCTGAATTTTCGGATTCATCCTCAAACCCCCTGCGATTTCGTACTTTTAACCCCTGCTCTTTCTCATTCAACGCCATACCGACGGTTCGACCGTCGTAGTCCGACGATGTCCACCGTATGCTCCACAGAAGGGTGGTGCAGGGGCGGTGACTTGAGCGTGGATTATTCTTAAGTGATAGTAGCCTTGTGCTGCAGCTACCGCACTCTCCCCTCCTCCGCCACCTCAGCCCGGTGTCATGACAAAGTCAAGAATACTGGAGGCGGGAGAGGACGCGGGTGGCTGGCGCGACCGGAGCCGCCCCTGGGCGTGCCAACTCACCCACCCATGTTCGGCATTTGTTATGGGAGCGCAACCTGAATAACGCCTACCATGCCCTGATGGGGCCCCCGTGTTCGTACAACGCATCTACCACGTGGCCCGTTTAGGGGGCACAATTAAACGCTATGCCACCATCCTCACCACCACCACCACTACCCTCCTCAAGTCAAAAGCAAAGGAACCAAAGCTGGTTTTCACTCCGTGCACCTCTTCCTCTCATCCTTCTATTCGCGTGAGGGCCTTGCAACTGCTTCTGGCCGCCAAAATGGACAAGGAAAAGATTATTTGCGGATAAAACCTGCTGTTTGTTCTTCCCCTCACAAGCATGTGCAGAGAATGACGTCATTTCCAGTGCTGCTGCAGCCACTGAGGTTGGAGATTTGGCGGGGGGTAGGAGGGTGGGCAATTTCAACGGCGGTTAATGACTGTCGACCATTTCAGTTATGCAGACGAGGAATCAGACACCGAGGCTGCTGCCTCATTAGCTTTGGCGTCAGAGTTTTTGGATTTGACTGGCTTAAAACCCGTACATGACCACACAAATGAGTAGACACGACAACCCGAAAGGGGCTGAAGTAGGGCGCTTCCTCCGCAATGGCTTTAAGATGTGCCCTTCTTATCTTCGAGGTTACCTCAGGCGACTGGAGCTTACACTAAAAACATCATAACTGTGAATGTGAGTAATGGGTCTGGGGCTTAGTCAAATTAATTGCCTTGACCGTCAGAATTGCTTATAATATGGCTTTCCCAATTGAGCATGAGATTAGGAACGTCTACCCACGTATGTTCTCATGTTTTTACTTCAAAAATGACCCTAACTCAATACCTAGGGAATTTAGCGGAAAACCATCCAGATTACGGACCGTTCCAGTTCCCGTACCCTGCCCCGCCAGAGGAGGGAGAGGGGAGCATCAAACCGATCCCTACAACCTTGGCTGCAAGAAATTGCAGAGTTCTGGAAGAGAACGATGGGAAGCAGCAAAAGAACACACTTAGGCGTGAAAAGGATCTCTAGAGGATAAGCTTCCACTTCAGGGTGTATTCGGCAAACGTGCGATCGGGTTCAGGAATAAACACGGCCGAGTAAAAAAACTTTCAAAAGAGGTAGAATGTAGCGAGGCTTAAGCGGTAATGTCTCAGGTGTAACCAACTAATGAGTGACTGTACACATGAGAAAGGTGGGGTTAACGGGTGCCTCACGTGGCTTTTCCGCGAGGGTGGTAACAACCGTTTAGTCAAACGTTTCCGTATGAGATCGAAATCTCTGATAAGGTAAAACGGGATAATCTAAGAATAGATAAGTGCAGAATTCAATGATCCCGGTGGCACGATGTTGCAGAAAGTTTAAGGCTATAAGTGAAAGTATCTGCGATTAGGAAATCTAATCTAATAGGACATAGCCAAAAATATTTACTGATTGGCCAAATCCATGTCCTAGTGCTTCTGACGTGCACGGCGCAGAGTCGCAGTATTAGGACTAATAACGATCGTTCAAGAGCAATGGTTTGGTTTAACTGGGTCGTTCAATTTAGGGCAAGAAGATAGAATGCTGGTAAGTGCAGCCGAAATAAGGGTAGAATTCCAATTTCTAGTGGAGTGGCCCGGCCACATACCGGCTATACTACGGTAGGCGTGCAACTTATCCAGTGCTCATTAAAATATGTCCAGGGGGCATAAAAAGTTTTTCCACTATGAGTTCAACTTGCGTTTTGGGAGCATATGAAGTGTCCGTCTCAGTCAAGTCGGCAGAAGGCCAACGTTAAAACAACGTTCACCTCCGGTCGAGCTGGGAATTAGCATAGATTGAGAAGTTGTGGTAAACAAGAAGGTTCCTGGATTCACAAGTAGCTAACTTCGTTCCGAGATTTCCCAGGGACAGTAGAGTTCAATTGGTTGACGTTTACACTATTTGCAATATTAAGAAACCTTATGAATCACTTACGCAAGTTCGAGGTGTAAGCGCTCACTGGTTTATCTATCAATGCTAATTTATTGTACGTTTGAATGCTCCTTTTTGTCCATTAGCTCGGCAGACGGTGAGAGGATGTGCTCGGAGCCGCACGGAGACGGCCCTTCCACAACCTAATCGCAGGAAGGAACATACTCATCGCGTTTTGACATGGAAATCCAATGTTAACCTCACAACGACACGCGTTTGACGATGTGCATTAGAGACTGACACAAGCATATTCGTGATTGATTTTGCCACAAGTGACCATTCATACGTTAACTCCGGAGGGGGATGGGTCCCAATATGATTCAAAGCCTAGCTGGTTATCCTTATGTACAAATAGTTTCCATGCGACCTGCGAACGTTCAAGATTAGCGTAGAGGGACAAGACAAAAGGAGAATGGTCCTTCCTGGAATCAGTTCAACAAAGAAACACTTTCATATGACCTTGGTTGTTCCGAAACGCCACTAATTACGGTGATATAGCACCCCAATCCGTATTGGTATTTGGTATGGAAAACAGAGAAAAAAACAAGAGGAGATTCCTGGACTCATTACCTCTTCATTTACGCCCAATAGAGACATTCATCTACATGGTTTGGTTTGCTACCAATCACTCTGCTATTTTACATCAAAATACTACCGGAAAATTTTTATATACTGAATATTAACTACTATAGATAGCTTTCGATATGTTTTGAGGCAAAAGTCAACCAATGAAACATAACTGTGAATTCGTCTCGAAAAGTTTTAAGCCCAGTGCTCCCTAGAGCTAATAGACGAGTATGGGGATGAAGCCGTTAGCAATGACGCAAAATACCGAGTCAGAGGGCCCACCCCTGTCACCATCGCCGCCGTCACTTCAATCCCTATTTCCTTCCTCCGCCGGCTTACGTCTATTTAATGCAGAGCCATACAGCTCCAAAATAATATTCCAAAAACTGCAAAGCGCAAATCTTCAGTCTGCAAGAGGACTTTTTAGTGAATGGTAGGAAAAACCCGATAAGGTTTTGCAGTTTAACTACTCACCCATGCAACCGTAGATGTAGACATTCATGGTGATCATACGCAACATGTTGCCCAGACGCTTCTGTAGGTTCGTGTCAGGCATGCTTTTTCGTAGGGATGGTTCGAAAACGCTCAGATAAGCGAGAAGAGAAAATTGGTACATGGGATTGACGACCGCCAGGTCGGATAGGACAAAGAAGAGGATGGCCCGCGCTTGGCCACTGGTCGGTAGGCATCACGCATTTTTTCTACATCCACTGTTGTCTTGGTGGAAAGTTTCAATTTCTCGGAGACTTCAATCACTTTCTTCTTCGTTTCCTCCATGGTATTTACTAATTCCACGTTGTCGAGCATGTTGCCCGTGCTTGTGGCTAATTCTCGCAGGAGACTATCTTCAAGGTCCTTTAACAGTTGCTTGTTCTCGCTAGGAAGAACAACAAGAGTAGAGCGTTGGAAGGCAAATCTTGGATTGCCTAAGAAGTTTTTTATTCTGCATACCGTAAAAATCATTTTCGAATGTCATTTTTGCTTTAATATACTATCCAGATAGCAAGAGCTTCTCCCATATCAAACAACTTGACCTAGCCATGGTAGCCCTCGGTAGACTTTTAGAGTTGGTGGCAAGCGCTTGTTTCTTTGACGTTGGGATCTCCCCACAATTGTGTCACTACTGTGAAACGCTTTCGTTTGCGAGGTCCCTTGCCTCTTAAACCCCACTTAAATTGAACCACAGATTTAATAAATAGGCAAGCAGCGATTGTAATCGCCGTTGATATACTGCCTTGAAAATCCCCTCCTTGCCGTATGGTGCAGTGGTTCAACCAAACATCGGTAAACGTGTTTATCTCAAGTGGTTTGACCTTTTACTTAACCTCAATCAGTTCATATTTTTAAACGGACTAAGAATAATGCAAAATGCGGTTGCCTAATTGTGCACTAAAATAACCATCGAAAATGGATTAAACATCCTTTTATTCAGTTATGTTTGATGCTTTGTCATTACCTTGTTTCGAGAATAAGTCGTTCTCGTTGTTCTTCGAGGGCCTGTCGTTCGTTTTTAACAATAACACTAAGGAGTTGATCCTCCAGTCCTTTCAGAGTGACAGTGAAATTGATAACTATCGCACTGCCAAAAATGTTTGGACTGTATTTCGGATTAGGCAGTTTGGTATTTAAGTAGAGGCGGAAATTCGGATCGAAATCGACTTCTTTGTCGCCAAGCAAAACGACTTGCCGACTCTATAAAAAATAAATACCATGCGTTAACAGTAAGTTACATCATACAACAGTCTGAAGACACAGAGACCGACGAAATTCGAAAATCTTGATGAATCTGTGAATAGTAACTTGTGAGAAATGAGGTGTCTGGACACTGGCCAGCCCATCCCGACCTTCTTAACTTTCGCAACAACGTCTTTCAGATGACAAGACTGAAAAACGGGGAAGGATTAGGTTGCCTGTTTGCACAGATGTAGAATTAGGTGGACATTAAGAAAAAAGAGAGGCGTAAACGTAGCAGCTATTGTGGTTTGCTGAGAGCGTTTAAAAGGTCACACAGACATATAGCGTTTGAACGGCCCTGACGTTGTCACTTGGCTAAATCGAAAGAGCATTACAAGAACAAAGGTTAACACTCCATTTCGCTATTCAGGCAAAGATAAAGGACCACAGGAACCAGAATTATATTTATCCCTAACGACTGCATATTATCAGTCACAAGGAGTTAAAATATCCTGATACCTCAGGAAGAGAGGCCGACTGCATTACTTAACTATAGTGAGCACATTTTTTACAGCTTCAATTAACTCCCAAAAGAAATAGTGAACTAAAACATGGCTACTATGCTCGTAGTATTTTCTGCCGCAGGTTAGCCGAGATTAATCCCTCGTATCTAATGCCGAAAAGGGAGCACCCCTACGTTAACCCATGGGACTCAAAAGGATGTAGGACGCACTGAAGATACTTTAGAGATGATAATGGAATTGAGCCGAAAAAACTGAAGCTTACCTGGTCTCCCAGAATGTTCTTCTCGAGAACATTTATTATCACGGGGTCAATGAATTCCTCAACATCTTGCAAGAGGAACGGAATTCCATACTTTATTGCTAATTCAAGTTGTTTTAAGAAATCCGGATCGCTGAAGGTAGCAACCTTCAAGTTGTTAGGTGTTTCCATTGTTTTGATCCACTTAAGAGCCTGCTGCTGAGGGTCAATACAAATTGGGAAGCGAGAAGCCTTGGTTGTAAGAATACCATTCTGAATACTAAGTTCATCGGGTGGCAGACCCTCACTGTTCCAACGAGAGACGGTTACCTCGTCTGTCAGAAGAAGCTGAAGACGAAAATCGCTCGTGATTGGAATCTCGCGCGTCTGCACGTCGACGCACCAGTCCTCATATATCATACGATGTCTGTAGTCCGATGAGAATGCACCGGCGTAGCTCAGAAAGGCAGCCGAGACAAGACAGTCACCCAGAAGGACAGGTTGGCACTGCTTCAGCGTGGTTAGGTCGTTCTTCCAACGTACCGACTCAGAGGCCAGTCCACTTATGAGCGTTCCAGCAGCCTTTAGGCGCCGTTCCATCAGTTCCGTTTCCTCCTGTAATTTTTGCCGTTCGTCCATCGCATCTCGGTAGTTGCCAGAGAGCTTCGTCAACTCCTCCTCTAACTTGCCGATCTCTACATTAATCTGCTCTAGGTCAGATTTGGTCTAAAAGGAGCAGAATGAAAGATCTTTTAAGACCCATGCCCGGAACGAAATAATAATCGATCCACAGAAAGACTGTGGTACTGGTAAACTCAGGATCACAGCAATTCAGTCTTGAAACCTTTTGCAATCTATAGGCAAATTTTCCGACTTGCAGGATCCTGAAGTTACTAAGTGAATTTTGGAAGTGTTCAAAACCAGAATAGACTCCTATCACTATGTTCTCCGTTCGTTTACCCTTTCCATAAAGCTAGGTCCTTCCCATTCGCAGTACTGTTCACGAGCTGTTAGAACCTCGTAAAATGCGTTGACGGAGAGCTTGAAACAAAAATTTACTCGAAATATCGTATGCGGACACGAAGTGTTGGATATAATACTTTAAATTGTTTTGGATGATCATTATTGATGGTGAAGTATCATCTCTAAATCAACATGAGAGATACAGTTAGAAATTTCGGCAGAGAATGGTCATGCCACCCCACTAACTGACAACGAACTATTGTACCGCCCTTGTAAGCTGGATAGGGTTCTAACTAGTGCCCCCTAAACGGGCCACGTGGTAGATGCGTTGGACCAACACGGGGGCCACATCAGGGCACGGCATGCGTTATTCGGGTTGCGCTCTGCTAACAAATGCCGAACATGGAAGGTGTGGTGGCACGCCTAGGGGCGGCTAGGACTTAAGGGACTCGGCCACGCCAGCCACCTGCGTCCTCTCCTGCCTCCGGTCTTCTTGACTCTGTCTTGACACCGGGCTCAGGTGGGGGAGGAGGAGAGAGTGCGGTAGATGCAGCGCAAGTCTACTATCACTTTAAACTAAATCACGCGCAAGTCACCGTCCCTGCTCCACTTTCCCATGGAACATAAGGTGGACATCGTCAGACTACGACGGTCGAACTGTCGGGTTCTAACTATGGATAGGGTAGAGATTAGGTGAGAATGTAGGCAAACGTGGATATTTAGGTGTTTAATACGATTTACTGGAGAGCTTAAAAACCAGTACACTTGTTTATTGACGGTGCTCATATACATGTCGTTTCATTACCAAATCCTTACGGCCATTTTTTATCCTTAAAACTGCCTCACGCCCATTGTCATCGTTTCCTGATTACCTAGCGATTGTGTTCGTTAGTAGGTTCGCACAATAGTTCGTTGCCGGTTAGTGAGGCCGCACAACTATTCGTTATCCAAATTTCTTTTGAGGTATGGTCTTCCTTTAGGAAAGCTAGATGAACATCTTTGTGTTGACGGGGCTAAATGCAACCTTGAGCACACCATAGAATGTCGCTATAATTCGCACCCGGCCGATGCGTGCAACCTCACCAGTATGTAAGCCCGTGGCGAACGAATAAGGCATGGGAGATCTCATAAGCTTTTGCACCCATGAGACACGTGGTGTTCAAAGAGGAATTGTTCAACAGAAAGGACGTATACCTGATGGAAATGCCTCTCGAGCCTTGCCACTTTGTCGCGCTTCGGTTTGACGTCCCTTGCCACTGAACAGTACTCGAGAACGGCGATGACAAACTTCAAGAGTCCGGCACCAGCCCGACTCACCTGACGCATCTCGTCAAGGGTCACCTTGGACCTTTCGAGATAATCTACGTAAGGATGTGAATGAAAGAAACAGTTACATCGGGCAAACGTTTTCAGGTCATTAGCACAATGAAGATATGCAGGTCATCGTCACACGTCCCACGTACCCTTTACAACAGCCGTCTGTTTGGCGGTAATGCTATCCACATCCATGGTTTGCAGAGACTGTAGGAAATTTGTGTCAGCCATCATGCCCTTAGCCGTCTTCCATGAGATCTCCTTATAACCCTTAAACACGCAGATACATTCGGAGATAACTTGAACTGGTTTTGGTGGTTTTGTGAACGATCGTATTTCCGTCACGTCAGACTTCTCCAGGTCATCTAGAGCGAGTCGGGCCTGTTCCAGTGCTGGAATAGCATCAGCAAGTGCCGTCTCTGCTTCTTTCTATACAAAGGCCGGAGCAAAGAAAGGGAACTAAGATGAATTCCCAGCAAACACCAGGAAGGAAACTTCTCAAAAGACTAGATGAAGGACTGGTGTGGGATGAGGAGAAGGAAACAAAATCGAGGAAGTGACGACTGCAACACGGTAAGTAAAGCGGTTAAAAGCACCAGAGATGGAAGCAAAAAGCCCTGATGAAATTGTGTGCAAGCAAAGTGGTGATTTTTGCAGTGCCTGATTTTGACAGTTCCAGTCCTACTGTAGATAATAAAAGTTCACCTAAGATAATGGGCAGGTTAAGAGCTCCATACATTCTCTTCTTCACTGACGGGGAGTAACTGCGTGAGGGTAATAAGAACTTCTATCACGTAATGAACTGGGAGCAGCCAAGCGTTGGGCTGACGCTCTTTTTGTTATCTCCAGTTAGGTGGCAGTCCAACGTCTAGGAAAATCGCACGTACCTCGTGGGAAAGAAATATGCCGCAGACACCAAAGTCATATTGGGCACGAGATTCGTTGAAATACACTGTCCACTATTACCTTTTGCCAACGGGGGCATGAGCAATACAAATCGTAACGCTGTCTGCGGTAACAGCAGTAAAATGAGTTCAGGAAGAGTTACGCAGGTTGATGCCATTTACTATTGACTGGCGCTTACGCACTCTTTCCATGTAAGAATGGCACGTCTCAAACGGCTCGCAGAGATCGCATGGTTATAGAAACATAAACTCGAGCACTACAAGTGGTTGGATCTCGGTATCGAGCTGCACTAAATTGGTGGGCAACTTGTGCCATGTAGCACAATCTGTGGTACCAAGACGGTTTGCATGTGCGATGAGTGTTCGATGCAGTTGATCACCTGTGGAACTCCCCTGTCCTGAGTTCACGCTCTGTCTCTCTCTGCACACAATAGTCCTATCGCTGTATAAATATAAAAAGACAGCTAGAGGATGTACTATATCACTAAACATGTATAAGATTAAACAGAGGTCTCAAAACTTTATAATGTCATGGAGTTCTATTACCCACGAAAACTTGACCTTCCTCGCTTGTTAATTATCTGGCATCCTCAGGACAAACAGAGAGTGTCAGATATCGAGCGAACAAGACATATCAATTATTATATTTCTTCACCCGGCACTGGCGGTAGTTTAAGGAATGGCATTTTTAATAATTATTTGCGGAAAAACTGCCTGTAAGAAGCTGGCGTTCTTAATCTAGTACATAAACTGTTATAGAAAAATAAAAAAACGTGAAGACGTGCCCTCCATCGAAAATTAAACACGATACCATGACCTTGGTGGCAGTGAGTAGCTTAGACTAGTACTATTCGTAAAACGAAGCAAGAAGTCAAAAAATTGTGTAGAGATACTATGAACGTATTTACCCCTGGAGCGGATTTAACAGTATTAGCAGGCGAAGCGAATTTGGAGCTCAAAACGCACTTTATGGGCAGTGGCAAATTAGAAAATCAACAAAAAAAGAGATTCCCTTCGAGGTTAGGGCATGACCAACCTTTTCCTGGCCTAGTTCTACAGCTTGCTGTTCGATGTCCTTTCCCTTTACGATGGCCAACTGTTTCTTCTCTGTGGCGAGCTTCTGACCCTCTGTGATATCGGTAAGCATTTGCTCACAGGCAGCGGCCTGCTGAGCAACAGCCACTCGTTGGATGTCCAGTTTGCGCTTCAACTCGTCAGTCTGCACAGCCGCGTCCTCCAGCTTGGTAAGACCGCCTTGAAGGCGCTCACAAAGGGCCTTGTTGCGAGCACTCTTCTCAGTGTGTAGGCTTCAGGCAGAATAAACAAACAACAGAGGCATAATGACCCTGACAGAACTAATGCCGCTACATTCTATCCCCGCTCACCACCTACCATCACTTCAATTATAGCTTAGAAGTGACGTACTGCCAAATTTTCAAAAACGGATCGTAGTAAACTTATTTGTTTTCTTCTGGCGGTCTATGTCGAGTTGCCTCAAAGTTTTCATAAAAAGAAGATAATTCCTGATAGACACAATATCTTTGGGAAATGCCCTCTGCTGCAAACTCATGTCGTATTTCCTTGCAATGAGAGCATATTTACTCAATCCTCTAGTGTATACAGCCAGAAATTTAGTTGCCCCATGTACCGAGGTAGCTGCTTAGGATCCCATTATTCGTTGTTCGGTTGGAGTTCTATTCGCTGACACTAAAGGCCGCTGAGCACAGCATTCACTCCAGTTTTGTCTCAGCTATATTTAAACCGAACCAACTGAGAAAAACTCAATCCAATCAGCGGATTTAAACCCACAACACTAAGGACATGGTCTTAGAATGACCGGTTGTAAGAAAAAAAGTATCCAGTTAGCGGGGGAATCGATGTGACAAGGGGTTTCATACATGCTTCACGGCATTAGCCACAGGAAATCGGAGTGTATCAAAGATACCAGGAGTAAAAGAAACCAAAAGTGAATACGAATGTCAACTTAAGGTCTCTATCTCGACGTATGAAAAAGTATGACCTTCCTAGTTGTATTATATGATATGTGCGAAATCAATAAGCCAATGAAAAAAATGCAAATCAGGACTGAGTATTGTGTCGATCTTTATCAAAAGAAGACGAAACACCAAGAGAATCCTCAGAAAGGTCACTAAAAGAACGGAGTCTCTGCAGCTGACGCAGCCAACAAAAGCGAATAGTCATGGCCGTTCACAGCAAATACTTGCTAGTAGTAGCCTTCTTTTGGCAGTCAACTTATATTATCCTGCTATGTTGCTTAAAGTACACATGACCCAAATGACCTTCAGTCTGATGATGTAATTTGAAAGCCGTTAAGTGCGATTTTGCTTATGGTCGAAAACTCCAAGAACCATTCAGTGCCTCAAGAAACAGAAACACACACGACAGTTCGACCGTCGTAGTCCGACGATGTCCACCGTATGCTCCACGGAGGGTGGTGTAGGGACGATGACTTGCGCGTGATTTAGTTTAAAGTGATAGTAGACTTGCGCTGCATCTACCACACTCTGCTACTCCCCACATGAGCCCGGTGTCATGACAGAGTCAAGAAGACCGGAGATGGGAGAGGGCGCAGGTGGCTGGCGCGGCCGGAGCTGCCCCTGGGCGTACCACCACACCTGACTCGCATCCCACGGAGTGGGAGTGCCATAAAGGCCACATTAAGAAGGAGCCATTCCAGCCTGATTCTCAGTCCACCAGTCAGCCACTCCATATAAAACACACATTGGGCTGACCACGTGGTCCGAGTTATCCCGTCAGTTGGCAACCTTCCAAGCCACGGCTTTTAGCGCACCGTAATAGTTTCAAGCGCGTCAGATTGTTTATAGTGAAGTACATGCGCCCAGCCGTCGACCTTAATCTCTCCTCCACCCCCACAATCAGACCACCGTCCGAGCCGGTCAGGTGAATGATGCGGAAGCGGGCGCAGCTGCTGGTGACCTCGTCTACATGTTCTACGTAAACGACCTGGCATCCCAAGCACCAGGATTTCACACAACAGGGGGTTGAATGACTTAAATATCACATGTGCGAGATAGCCAGAGGTCAATTTAAGAAGGAACCATCGCAGCCTGACTCTAAGACCACCAGTCAGCCACTCCACACAACACCCATTGGACTGAATGCGAGGTCTGAGTGTAATTGTAAGTTGGCAACCTTCTAACCCACGGTGCTTATCGCTACCGCACTCTCTCCTCCTCCCCCACTTGAGCCCGGTTCCATCACAGATTCAAGAAGACCGGGGGCGGGGGATAACCACACACACTCACACGTCAGTTCAACCGTCGTAGTCCAAAGATGTCCACCATAAGCTCCACCGTATGGTGGTGCAGGGACGATGCGTTGTGCGCAAATTAGTTTAAAGTGATAATAGACTTGCACTGCATCTACCACTCTCTCTCCTCCCCCACTTGAGCCCTGTGTCAAGACATAGTCAAGAAGATCGGAGGCAGGGTCGGCGCAGATGAGAGATCTCCTACCGAGTCGGAGAGCGGAGTGTGGCATGAGCCTGCACCTACGCGTGCCTAGGTTGGGCACACGCTCCGTCCCATGTTCGGCCTTTGCTATGGAACCGCATCCCAGAATAACAATGCCTGCCACACCCTACTTTGGCCCCCATGTTGGTCCAGCGCATCTACCACGCGGCCCATTTAGGGGGCACACACACAACTCAACTCGCTTGTCCTATAAACGAACGGTTTCTTAAGAAGTACAAATCACATCAGAAATAACACTTCTCTTCCAAGAGTAAAAAATGATAAGAGTCAGAGTAATTCCCAAGGAAATTAATTACGAGACGGGCGAAGCAAGGCATTTACTAACATTAATTTAAGCAGTAAAGTACAAAAATCAAAGGCGTTTAAGGAGAGCCAAAACTAATTTTTACCTGAAATAATTTTTTATAAAGTCAAGATAATGCTTGGGTGTGACATAGTTGACTCGGCGCCACTTCTGAAGGAAGTCCTTTGTGTAATCCTGAACATTCATGTGAACATGAACGATAAAGTCTATGACCGAGGTGCGGTGTTCTGGTGGGGGTAGGTCGACTGCGGACGGAACAAGTGCCTCGGCGACTGAATAAAGAGCTTTTTCTGGCCAGGGGAAGAACCAGTCAATCGTCGTGTTGTTTACGATTCCAGGGAAGTTTCGACAGCGAGTTCGCAGTTTTTCACCCACCTGTGAATAAGTGGCAGAGATGAAAGACCTGAGCCGACCAAGTTAACCTAGATAATCTGCAGGTTACGAAATAGAACATGGTAAGTATTCATCCAAAGACATTATTTTCGGAGCTTCTCACAGCTGCGCCTAGAAATTACGTCTAATAGCCAATTCTGTAGAAAGGGATATATTTAAACAGCTTCCTAAAACCCTGTGAGTTGAGTAAAACGCTAGTGGAAAAGACCTTAGAGGGTACCTTTGGTTTAAGAAAAATCTAACAAAACTGCATTTCTAAAATGACGAGTCTGACGCTTGCCCTTGAACCGAACCTAATCTTATTTAAATAAAATGTGCTATTTATCGAGCACGGTTCACACTGCGCATCGGCAGAAGTTAAATACAACACAAATGTTGAGCAACCAAACTGTCGGCAAGGTGTCTGTAGCTCATGGACGCAAAACGCACAGTCGAAGTGCCATAAGCAACAACAATCGAAACGTCCAGACCCTCCAGACTCTGCTCAGTTTGCTAAATTGACAAAGCTTGATCTGGCAACTGGAAATATCCGCTCTCTCACCCACTGTTGCCATTTATGGTATATGATTCAACTGAGCCCCACCCCGCCTCCAATCTTCTTAACTATGTCTTGACACCAGGCAGAGACGAGTAAGGGAAGAGGGAATGCGGTAGATGCAGTGCAAGTCTACTATCACTTAAAACTAATTTGAGCACAAGTCACCGTCCCTGCACCAATCTTCTGGGGAGCATACGATGGACATCGTTGGAGTACGACAGTCGAACTGACGTGTGGTTAAAGTCGAGCTCACTGTGAGTTCAAATTTGGCGGACAGTTTGTCCACGCCCATCGCCATCTTTCCTGAATGGATGGAGGATGAGAAAATGAGGTAGCTATCACGAAAGTTTCTTTCATTGTAAACACACTGACGCGTAGGTATCGGTTGCTAGCCACACTATGCAGTTTGTGACAGTCGAACTATCACCATCTGATTGTTAAATTTATAAGCTGCCTCCATCATTGCGAGTACACACCGACGTAGTAGTTTTGACAGGTCTGCCAGTAATCTGCTCGTAAGTAGATAATTATTTAGGGTGTGTTTAAGGGATAATGTTTCCTAGGTAGATCTGGATTGCGCCACATTGCACCGGGTCTTTCGCTCAAAAGGACAGCAGATTATTATGGGGGATATTTATTCGTTCAAACTATGCCAGCTGATCTACTTAAACAAATCGGTAAATAGATGTTCATGAATGAGACCTGCTCTTACTTTAATGAAGGAAATCAGAGAAAAGACCTTAAGCTTGAGAGTAGAGTACATAATCCATACATCCGATTTCGAACTACAGTTGAATAATTCGGTCGTTGAGTTTCCTTGCGAAAGAAGCTTGATGAGGTGCATTTTTCGACTGTACCTACATAAGAGTGTTGAGCCCAGTCGTCTACAAATTTCTGAACGAATTAATCAAGGCACCCATTTTATCATAATAAGTTCGCTATTAGGCAAAATTTATGCTTTGAGCCTGTCCACAGGAAATAAATCTTGGGCTCTGCTAAGTAGGTATGTGGACTTTACATTTTTTCAAGAAAGCACAGCGACTGAAGTCAAGAAATGGAGAATATTTTTAGTCTAAACCCGCAATAACTCAGATAGTCAGGCCTGCGTTGCCAAGTCATTATGACGTGATAGCCCAATCGCAAAGATAGGCTCAAAATTCCAGATAAAAATTCATTTCGTTTTCACTTTTGAAACATTCGTCTTTTTTCTTCTTCGACATTCTTTCAGTCAGTTAAGAAGACATGAACTGCTATACAGTGGTTGTGCTGGACAGCTGGATGAAGCAGAGGTTTCGCACAGGCAATCGTTTCGACAATGAACATCTTCAGCTCGTCCCGCGGCACAGCAATTTAAGGTTCAAAGGATATGCCAGACGGCGGACGAAGGAATCTTGGATGGCGGATAACATTCACGTGTAGCACTACCGCTATAATGGCGGCCTTCGTACGTAAGCGACTCAACAGACTGCTGCCCAGCCCCCGTGTGAACCACGGCTATTCATTCATCAGACTCGAAATTCTCTTTATTTCACTACAAGCCTTCAACTAAAGAAGCTTCACTTTCCACCGATTGTACATGGGCAGGGTTGATTGCACTCAACCGTTTAGGCGGGCCCCATTTCCTAGTGGTTCATATCGTCCCGAAAAACCGACAGAGAGTAGACCCATAGGAGGAGGTAATCAACGGAAAATCTTCCATTAAAAAGTTGACAATTTTGACTATACGTAATAATTTGTGCAGCATTGAAGATCTTTGATGAGATCAGCCGATACAGAAGATGTACAAGAAATTCGAGAGTCGTTTGGTCTAACGCAACTTGACATGAGCGGCTGAACTATTATAATGCCTGAAAGCGTTCGCACTGCATCCATCGCCAGACCCAAAAACCACTAAGTGCGTCAAGTTTGTTTGACGAAGTTTGTACTTGGTGAATTATTTCCACTTAAATAGGCCAGTGCACATAATACAGTTTTATCGAGTAAATAAAAGCGATGCAATTTACTGGAAGGAAAGTAAGTCATAATCGATCTGTCGATGGAATTTGGAGTACAAATGATTCCGAGCAGTCCATCTTAATGTCGTGTGTCGTTTTGCCTGACTATTGCATTCGAAGGATTAAAACATCGTCTTTGTTTGTCGGTAAACTTTTACCCAAATCGCAATAATATGAGAGCTGTATAAGATAAGGTCAGAGTGTAACTAAAGAAGATAGTAACCGAAGGGAAATAGTTGTTAAAGGCATACCGGACTCATGGAGAAGACGATATGCAAATTGCCAGCAGCCTTCTCCACAAAGTAGTTCCATACGTCTTCCTTGGTTACCTCCAGGCCTAATTCGGCGTTTTCGTTGCGGAGGTCATTTATAAGAGCTTCCTTCTCATCATCCGGGAACAATGCGGGCACAATGCCTGAGGTGAGCATGTTGTTGAGCAGCTCGAAGAATCCTAAAAGCAATTCGAAGTACACTGTATGAAAAGAGCCATCAAGGATTGACTCTAAAAGTTCATCTTGATAGAAATTAGCCGGGCTTAATCTTCCCGATACGCAAGAAGCTTTTGGTGTCTGTGCAATTGTGGGCAGTACCGGAATCTCTAAGTTGAGTGACACGCGAGCGTAAGAAACCGACATCTTTCGAATGAATGCCTTCTGGCGAGACAAAGAAAACAGCGTTGAACTTTACAAAGCTTCAACTGCATTATACAAGTATATTTTACCGACGCGCGTTTACTGAATTATATGATTTTTCGGACCAAATCCTTCGAAGGGCAATGATTTGATACTGAAATCTTAAAATTTAATAACAGGCGAAAAAAATTGAGATCGTATCAAGGCCAAGTTTAGCAGAATGCGTAGTGCTAATGGCGATTTGGTCGGTGAGGCCCTCGAAGTGGGCTGTGGTCTGGACAATGCATACCTGCGATATTCGCTGGGCTATGCTGTTGCCTAGGAGCTCCAAAACATTGAAATTGGTCTCATCTTTGGCCGTTCTGAGGTCAAAGAGCATGATGCATACTGAAGTAAAAACATCCCTCTTTTGGCCGAATTTTCGATTGATATGGCACCAATTAACGGCAACAGAGGTTATAGAGACAGACACTTAACTGAAAGAGTACCCAAGTCTGAAAAGGTAGAAAAAACTTATAGTTCACACGTAAGCACTACCTCAACAAAATCAAAGCACGGATAGGACACTTCGACATACGAATTTATGAGAAAAGAATAATTCCGAAATATTTAACCTCTCAAGCGACATCGCCCTAAAGCCCCTCTATCACCAAACAGAGATAGGAGAGGATACTTGCCGTCGTTAACAGCATGATCATCCGAGAAGTAGAAGACAGTGGGTTTGTCCTGCTGCCCCAGTTGTATATAGAGCGCCTTTAGGTCTTCGCGAAAGTCCTTCTCCGAATACCCACGACACAGACTGATCTGGAAGAGGTCGTAGCCAGCCGTAAAGGTTGCCAACTTGATAAGGCTGGTCTTGCCAGAGCCACCAATACCGGCTGCCATTGCGTGACCCCGATCCATTCGGATAATGCGTTGTAAACGACTCAGGTGATCCAAGGCGTCATCAAAAAGTACAAGATGCATCTTCTGTTTGCGCTCATTAAATACTTCCATAAGCTGATAGACAAAATGTAAAAGACCAAGTTAGCGCAGTTGAAGTCTAAGTGAACACTCCATTCAAAAAAATACAAGCAGCAAAAGTACAGATTTAATTCTGCAAATCCCTGAAATCCTGTAGCAGCATTGGTGCTACTTAAACTACCTAACAGTGGCCAAAAGAAATTGTCGAATAAGTGACAAAAAAGGTGTACTTAATGCTTCCTAGGCTTTGCAGCCAACCGTGCAAGAAACAGAAATCATCTTAGTTGAATACGTTGGAAGGGTCCGGAAGCGAGATTTATACCGTTATCTCCTAATTTAAGAACAGATATAGAAACAAAGCGCTCTCAGGTGGTTACAGCGAAAAAAATATACAAGTCAGGAAGTGTAGTCAAAGAGAATTTGGAGACAGGATAGGCCGTTTTGGCTCATTCGCCATCATCATCATCATCATCATCATCATCATCATCATCATCATCATCATCATCATCATCATCATCATCATCATCATCATCATCATCATCATCATCATCATCATCATCATCATCATCATCATCATCATCATCATCATCATCATCATCACCATCATCATCATCATCATCATCATCATCATCATCATCACCTCACCACCACCACCATCATCATCATCATCACCACCACCACCACCACCACCATCATCATCATCATCATCATCATCATCATCATCATCATCATCATCATCATCACCACCACCACCACCACCACCACCATCACCACCATCATCATCATCATCATCATCATCATCATCATCATCATCATCATCATAATCATCATAATCATCATAATCATCATAATCATCATCATCATCATCATCATCATCATCATCATCATCATCATCATCATCATCATCATCATCATCACTCATCATCATCATCATCATCATCATCATCATCATCATCATCATCATCATCATCATCATCATCATCATCATCATCATCATCATCATCATCATCATCATCATCATCATCATCATCATCATCATCATCATCATCATCATCATCATCATCATCATCATCATCATCATCATCATCATCATCATCATCATCATCATCATCATCATCATCATCATCATCATCATCATCAATACCATCATCATCATCATCATCATCATCATCATCATCATCATCATCATCATCATCATCATCATCATCATCATCATCATCATCATCATCATCATCATCATCATCATCATCATCACCATCATCATCATCATCATCATCATCATCATCATCATCATCATCATCATCATCATCATCATCATCATCATCATCATCATCATCATCATCATCATCATCATCATCATCATCATCATCATCATCATCAGCTCTGAGAGTCAAAAATAGGCTATTTAGTCAAAATGCATTCATTTTAAACGCAACTGCGATATTCAAATCCATGTAGGGATGCAATTAATGACTTGTTCCTTGTGTTATTTTCATTTTGCTTAAATCCCAGGTTGGCCCAGCCTGGGGCTTGGATCCAGTTTGTTGATAGGGGTAAATCTACTAGATATGGCCATTTCGTCCAATTTTTTGTCGGTAATACGTTTCTCCTGGAAAAAGCCATAGAATCAAAGTCCTGAAGTTTCTTTACAAAGGTGCAAAAGACCGCAGACGTTGCTAGTATTAAAAAAGGACTTTATACTCACATAGGTTAAGGCACTGCTGGAGGAATAAAACGGATATTTTGTTCACGAATGTTCCAAGCGTTCTATGCATGAAGTCTATGCTCTCCAACCAACCGACAGAACACACCAAAGCAACATTTCAGGGAATCATTAGGGAGAGAAAATTGCTGCTAATCAAAATGTTTGAAATTCAAAATACACAAAGGAGATACAACAGGTTGAGGGACCACGAAACAACTAGGAGAAATAGGACCACAAAAAGGACACAAACCATTTTCTGTGGAACAGACTGGTAGTCTTTTGAAAACAGGAGGCATTCAACCAGTCGCGATAATTTTTTAGCTGCTGAATGAAAATTATGGAAGTTTTCTCACGCCAGCAGTCAGAGGGATTCTTGAACTGGTGTGATAGTCATTCTTCCTCAAACCACATACTAACCTCAGTAAATATAGTTCGAACAGTGTTGTAGTCCGCTATCTCTTCGTATGAACGGACTTCCGTTTCTTCGAGTGCCAGACGGTAATCTCCAAAGATAAGTGGCTCCGAGTTCAACTCCTCACTGTCTTGCGGGAAGTTTTCCGTAATTTGTTCCTCGACTTTGGCCTGAGTGGAAAATATAATAGCATTATCAGGAGTTAAGAACCCATAATATAGCTCAGTTGCTCTTCACCCTATAGTGAAACAGAAATAGAGAAGTAACAAAATGACTGAAAAAGAGATGCTACGATTTCAGTAAATTAACAGATTACCAGACCGCAGCCAACTCATACTTGTCTCGAGCACTCAGGAGTCAGCATTTTCATCTGCAAAGGCATAATAATTGGGATATGGAGATTAGACTATGCGTCTTTTAGGGGCAGTGTGGGAGCCGAAAATAGCGCGAATTTAGAGAAATTTCCACATCAAATCAATGACTAAAATTGTACTCATGCATTAGAAAACCTTTTTTCTCCAGACAAGACACCATCGGCTATCAGCAGAGGTAGGAGGGGTGCATTATAATCTCCGAGAAATATTTCGTGTTCGAGCGAACTGAGGTCAGATTCGCGGGGTTTCGCAACAACCGCATCTTGGCGGCAAAAGTTAGTGGGTATATAGAAGTTGCTCTGCCGGAAAGTATCCTTGATAAATTCTGCATCAGTCAGGATTTAACTGAAACTAGCTCATATCACACAGTGGACAAATTTCACAAATATTTGCAAATACACGAGGAAACTGTGCACTCGCGGTTAATACAGTAAATTTTCTAAAAAAGGAAAGTGTTACAGACTCACAATATAGCGGTGCTTCCAAAAATCCAAGATATAGTTTGAGTTGGCCGAATGCCATAATGTACATCTCCCCTATGTCAGGGTGCGGAGTGAAGTCAATAATATACCATAGAGCATACCAGTTTTATCGCAGCTATCGCATGCTTACAATAATGCGGTTTTCTAGATCACGTGACTACCATATAATGAGAAATAAAATGATGCGGCTCACCACCTTGGAATTTTTCGCAGTTTGAGCCTGAACTGGGTGTGGTGGCTAGGAGTTAATCGTGTGCGTTAAAGTTTAATCCTCATTGCATCCACAACAAAGGCAAGCTGATCAAGTGAAGCCAAGTAACGTTTTCGTCTGGCATTAGGAAATAAAATCGGCACATGTTCCCGGTCTCTCAAACGCGAGCTTAGAAAAAATGGTGTAGGACCATGTGTGGCGCCTGCCTAGTGTCTGCTCTGCTCGCTGGTGCACATAGTTTATACGGGTTGGTCGTCTTTGGGGGCAAAAATTGACGAATTCATGCAAAACCGGATGGACGGTGTGTAACATAATCCTTCGACTCACAGATTCTCACAAACAGTCCACAAAACCGAAAGTCATCAAGGCGACCCAACGGTAGCCGTTAAATATCTATTCCACATATGCTCAGAACAACTTTCCTGGCGTGCATTCCAATCCATCGCTAGCTGCTTCAGAAAACACAATCTTTTGAAGTTTTCGAAGAACCAATATGCCGTTGGAAAACAATGCTCAACCTTAACGTACATTTATCGTGATCTCGTCGGTAAAATCCAAATTTTCCGGTTTTATATGAGGTCTCAGGGTGAACACGGATCAGCGTCAGTATCTCATCACGGGACCGTTGCATTGTGGGTGGCAACCACACAGATACCACTGTTGTATATAAGTGAGGCAAAATGAGTGCAAGAATTTATAAAAGCCTTGTCTATTCGTTTACTAACACGCGATTTATGACCGCTGATGATGACGGTAGTGTCGGCGGCGACTGCAGCGCTGTTTACGATGATAAAGGTCTGTCAGAATCTTATTTATTCAACAGAATGTCTATAACCAAGGAAGGAATTTGATACAAAAACACAGAAAGAGTGTTCATAAAGTCATCAATGGCAGTGCATCAGCTGACATTGAAAACCTTCGTGGAAAAGTTGGGACGGCTATTTGCGGAAGCATTCTATACCTTAATGTACTCGGTGACGACGGGATATCTGGTCCACCTGGAAAACGGGAGGCACATATTCCTGTAATATGGGAAGGATGGTAATGGAGGTTTAAGTGTTCGGCGAGCAAAACTTACAGACAGCTGTTGTTGATTAAAAACATTAAAAAATTACATTTACACCATTAGCTTGTTTAAATCCACCAAATAAGTCGTGAAAATGCGAGCGCGTAGTTTGAATTACTGGAAATCAGGGGATGTCAGCGGACGAACAAAGGAAAACCGACGCATTGGTTAGATATTTGGGGTAAATTAATTCCATCCCAGAGAAACGATCACATTGAACGTGATCTGACATACTTGGAACGAGTTAAGGGTTATTGCAAAGAAGCCCCAGGTTCTTTCGAACACTTGGATATCCATGAAGATCTACTCGTACATACAATATACAATAAGAACAAATAGAATTTTACCCTTGATCGGTTGATAAATCTCTCCTAACGACAGAGTTACACCAGTAAAAAGTTAGGAGAATTCACTAAGAAAAAACTCCGTTAATTCTAAGCAATTAATTGAAAGAGGATGCAGATCTTCCGGCTTACACACCCAAGAGAATATTCCTTCGGTTATGATGCAATCGGTGAAGTAGGAGGAGAAGGAGGAGGGTGTACAGGCAAATCGCATCCGCACTCGAGAATTTATCAGTAGCGAGTTACGTTTAACCCGGTAAGAGAAAATTTATCATTTTTTTATCCTCACTTTGGCATAGGCAACAGATTGTTGAAATACATTGGATGGTTAGTGTTTCCTTTTAACGTTGCTATACATCCCAAATTAGCCTCCAGACAGGAGCGTATTTATACGGTAACACACAAGTGTATTTGTCATGAGATGGAAGAAGTTTGTTTGGAGAGGGGACTCTTCATATCACAAGGTACTCTCGTCAGCATAACAGAGAGACCCAACAGAGGTGCTCTTTTAATCTCTCTGAAGTATGTTGTTATACGTTGGCTGAAGAGGTGGATCGAGTAGAAAAAGGCAAGTGTGACGGTTAATCAAGGCAGATCTACAGAACTTTGCCATGACCTTGGTGAATTTCTCAGCTAGGGAAGAAAGTTTTCCACAAATATTGCGTGTGGTGGAAAGGGTCTGAAACCTAACATTCAGATATTGAAGGCTTTGAAGAATCTCCTCAAACTGGACTGTAGTACTGCTGTCAAAAACTACTCTCTGACTGTAATAGCGTTTTCCGATTACTTTGCAGTTATTATCCGAGTGCATCTTAATCAGAAACAGTGAAAAAAATAGGAATAAAATATCCTTCGGAAAATGGAATAAAAGCTTCTGAAAGCATATATCAGCCCGGAAAAATAAGGCATGCGATGGCTCGACCGCTGATTCGACGATATCCATCGCGTGCTCCACAGCCAGTTGGGTGCAGGGACCGTGACTTACACATGAATTAGCTTATAGGGATGGTAAATTTTCACAGCATTCACCGCACTCTTTCCTCCTCACCCACCTGAGCCCAGTGTCCTAACAGGGTCAAGAAGACCGGAGGCGGAATCGGGGGCAGATGGTTGGCGGAACGTGAACCCGCGCCTGACAGTTCGACCGTCGATTTCGACGAGGTCCACCGTGTGATACACAGGGGAATGGTACAGGGACGGTGACTTGAGCGTGGATTAGCTTTAAGTGATGACAGACATGTACTGCAGCTACTGTGGTCTCCCTTCCTCCACCCATCTGCGTCCTCTGTGTCAAGACAGAACACTGGAGGCGGGATCGGTCGCGGATGGCTGGCGGGATGTGAACCTAGGCGTTCCACCACACACCTTGGTCCGCGCACACACGACCATGAGTTCACACAAAAAGCAAGGGTGGGTGGGATCCCACTGAATGGGGTTGCCAGAAAAGCCACTTTAAGTAGGAGCCATTGCAGTCTGCTTCTTCGTCCTGAGAGGATGACTGAGTTTCCCAGCAAGCCGGCTTTTAGCACACCGTGAGTGATATAAACGCGCGAGGTGGTTTATAGTGAGGAGTGTACGCGGAGGGCTGACCTTAATATCTCGTCCATCCCCCTTGAAGCAGTCGATTGTCCGAGCTGGTCTCTCAACTGAAGCTGAGAGGGGGCGCAATGGATGAAAGATTTATGAAGACCGTATGTGCATGCCACGCACACGAATTGCCCCGCACGACGCACCAAAATTGCACACAGAGTGTATGGGTGGCTCGTATCTCACATTCATGCCAGCGACTACGGAGGTGCGTACCTCCAGTAGAGAACCTAAATTCAGCTAACGTCATGGGTTGTGAATGGGTGCCAATCAGGTAGCATCCTCGTATCAGGATCTACTGATTCTCTGGTCTAATTCAGCATCGTACAAGCTAAAACTAATGGCCACAAAAGGGATAGCGGACAATGACAAAGCTGTTTTAACCAGCTATTTTGACATATTCAGTACATTTATGAAGGGTGATCAGAGGTTTAATGCAGGGGTTGTCTAATCTAATCAATTCCTATGTGGATAAAGAGACTAAAATAAAAATCCTGCATTGCATCCGTTCGTGCATCCTGACAACAGATGAAAAAGTCTTTAGTGCACCCTAATCTGGTACGCCAGTCGATAGTCGTGTCAGCTGAATCCAATGCCTCTATCCGTTAGAGCTGAAGGTAAATGCCTTGCATGACATATAAGTAAGGGGGTAAAAGGCCCATTTGCACTAGACTGCACCATACACGGGGACAGGCAGAACGCAATTTTACTTCACATTTTATTCAACCACATTAAATAAGTTAAAAGGTGACAGTCTCTGGCTGTGAAGTTCCTGCTCTGAACCGTACGGGCGCATTATTAGCGACCATTGCTTTCAAGGCATGTATGTACTGAGGAGGTGCGCTGACACATGTTACCACGAAACGGTACAGCAGGTAAGCACAGAAGCTAATCGGTCGGAGCAGTAAAGATCCTTGTTTTGTACCTCGGAATCGGTGCTCAAAAGAAACAAGTACTGTTAAATGGGAGAGTTTAAATTACTTTATCGGCCAGATACAAAGCAAACTTCTTTTTCCCTTTATCTAACTTGGTTCAAAGAAACATTTTAGGCCTCGGAGGGAGTGTGATTCGTTCAAAGGACGGGGGCTTATCAAGGAAATGCGGGTCAGACAAAGGATGCAATAATTCAACCCGAAGAGTTTCCTAATTACCTTACCTTTAGTAATTCTTTATCCTCCTCCGTAATGAGGCGGTCAGAGAACACACGAAGTGTCTCATGCTTCCAAAGCCGGATGACTTGATCAACCCTCGTGAAATTTTCCACCGTCATCTGACACAAACCGCAGTACAATCGGCTCAAATCTCGCAGATTAAAAATGTAGTGGAACTTGATAGGCGTCGGGGGCAGCTGTTGCAGTGCAAACCTAGAAAAGCATAGCTTATTTAGTGTTTCTACAATAAAATATGCAAAAATTATCGATGTACTGTGGTGAGTTAAGGTCTCTGACTTTCAAGGTTAATCAACCGAGCATAGATCTCTACTTTGTTCTACTGACACTCCTTCCAACGTGCAAATATCAAAGACAGAAAAACAGAATTAGTACCCTTCTGGGCCCAAAAGGTTCCTGCCACAGGTGTTTCACTTACTTGTTCAACTGCCGGAAAAGCAGATAACAAAACTACTACCATCGGGGGTATGGCAGCAATAAACAGAGTAGAATGTCTACTGGGAAGATCAGAATTTTAAATGCACATCCTTGATGTCATTCCTGACTGCACATCGGTCGCTGCTCCGCCAAAGTTTGCTTTTAGGTGAACACGGTCTTTTGTGTGGAGAGCCATAACAAAGGACCATAAGTGCTGTCAAAATAAATTAAACAGGGCCCCTTTCGCTACTGACAAGTCCATCAAAAAAGGCGATGAAAAGTAGCACGGGCAAAAGGGGTAGTGCGAACTTTCCTTCTAACTTCCCGAGGCGGGTTTTCTTTCAGAAATTAAACGCGACATCAAATGACCCGATCAGTCAGTCCAAAGAAGGGACAACTACCAAGATGCACTTGCATCGTTTACGTAACACATCCACTAACGGACTACGTCTCAAAAAAGTTAGAAATAAATGAGTCAGTTTTAGAGGAATGCACGGAGGGCTTTAAGGAGGCATTGGTATAAGTTAGGCATCAATGGGGTAGGAAATTTCTCCATATCATCCTCCTTTCGACGCATATAACTGTGCCGAGGCCCTTCTCACATAAAATTTCAGGTATAACAGGTTTTCGTCATAAAATTATCTGTTTAGCTGACCTGTAGACGCTGAGGGTCATTTGAGTAATGACAGGAACGATTTGATTGACAGAGCTGTCAAACTTTTGAGTGAAACCCGAGAGGATGGAGTTGAATATCTGGGCCATTGTCTCTTCACCAGGCCCAACCACATTGTAAATGGAAAAGAGCGAGATGAAGCGCGGGTTGACTTCGTGTCTTCCGCCACCAGGTATGCCCATGGCCGCAAGGTAGTCGATGTCAACAAGCTTCTTCCAGTTCAACTCTTTTCCTCGGTCGTAGAGGCCGTTCTGGCTGAGCAGGATTTGTAGCAATGCTATGGGCTGTTGAGTCCCGTACAGATCTGGCTGAGGCATGTTCATATCGTCTATAAAGACGAGTAGTCGTCTTCCGGAGGTGGGACCATAGACGCCCTTGCCTCTTCTTTCTACATTTACCTCCAAATTTCTTTGAACGTCCAAGGAGGAAGTTCGGGAGGAGAAGTCCATCATAAGCGTTAGCTAAAAAGACAAAGACGAACCGAGCAGTTTTCGATTAGTTAACGCACTCCAGCTCAATCGTTGCCATCGAGTCAACTAAAGTTATCAATGGAAATAGACATCGCGGAATTAGTTAGAACTAGGGCGATCATGCTAGTGAGGATAAAGTTTCCGTGTAAAAATAGCTTTGTTTTAGTCTTGTCAGATTGCTCGTAGGGTCAAACGAGGTGGATGGAGCAGCCGAAGTGGGAGAGTAGCAGTTGAATCTTTATGATTATCAGTTCAGCAGAAAAAAGATAAGACTAGTGAGGATGGACGTTTTTGGTGTTATAAGGACCCTGTTTTTTAAAAGACTGAAGGAAATACTAACTTTGTATTAATACTAAGTGATGGTTTTCATCAGCGCTTCCACTTGCTGTCAAAAGTTTAACTGAAAATGCACTATCGTGGATGTTGCAAAAGTATAATAAAAGTTGTGCATCGACATCTCAGTATTTTTCAGGGTAAGACAAGGGGATAGGAGCACCACAGGTGGGATTGTACTGAATTCCCGGAACTTTTCCCATGTTCTTACTTATCAATAATATAAGCACTTAAAAATGTTAACGTAGCCGGAAACGTAGCCCTTACAGTAACCTCGTAAGACGGGGAAATAGGAACTCCCGGTAATACAGTTGGTAATTCCCAAAATTATAGGAAGGATAAGTAGTCCCTGTCTTAACCCTTACCTAAACCTTATTCCTAAAGCTAGCCTTAACTCGAAGCTTACTATTAACCCTAAGTTTAGCCTTAAAAATAACACTAATCTACCTAGAATTTATCACATGACCCCGTAATGTGGGTCGTCCTATTGCCGCCTTACCTTTTTTAAGTAAAAAGAGACAAGGTTTCATAAAAGTCTTGGGGAATATAAAACTTGAGTTAAAAAGGGGAAAAAAAACTTAACAGCCCGAAGAAACTAATGCGGGCGGAATTGTCCAGTGCTAAAAGATTGCATGCTATGATATTTAAGGAACTTGACTGATATTATTAATAAGGGTACCTCCTGCTTCGACAGCGCAGATTAAAAGCCTTTGGAAGTCTATATTAGATCGTCATATGACGTGCACCAGTCCATCAATCGTCAGCCGGCATACAAAACGCCGGATGCCACCCACCATGACACTCAATACTGCGCTGGGTAGACCCTAAACGCTTTAGGGGTATAGTGGAACCCTGACCGCTCAACCCACTAAATCGCAGTCAAAACCTCAAGTGAGCCAACACGTAGGGTTGGGTTTTCACAAAATAATTGAGACTAGAGCGTCGGACTTCTGATCAACAGGTCACGGGTTCGAGCCTTTGTTAGGACACAAGCTGGGGTTGATTATGGCTGGCTGAAGACGGCTAATGAGCCAGAAATGGCCATTCCAGTCTCCATTGTCTTTGTCAATAATGTTATTCTGCCTATAATTACGACTAATAAGTCAGCAATGATCACTCCAGTGACCTGGTGTTCGTGGCAGCGCTTCTCGACCAGCTGTCTGTTAGAAATTACATTATTGAAGAAGTTACAATCGTTGGTTAAACGTACATAAAGATTCCATAATGACAAGTGAGTCGAATAAAAGCTGCCTTACGTAGCTCCCCTTGTTGATATTTTGAAGAAACCTGCGTACTGTTGCCGTTTTAGAGGTGCCCGTCTGACCGATTAGACAGATTGGCCGAGTTGAAGCCAGGGTCTGTTGGAGGAGCCAGTTCAAACAGACGGTTTCTTTTGTGGGCACAAGAATGTCACTGAATCGTCTTTTCTCGTCATAGACGTAAGTCTGCACGAGATTCTCCCACGGCACCCAACAAGACCTTTCCACCTCAAAATGGTAGTCTGAGAGGCGTGGCTGGCCGCAGGGCAGAAGACCGGCTGGCAACTCACTGGCCGCTGGCTCATCCGAGCTGGAAGGCGGCAGGGCACTGAGAAGACGCAGAAATTCATCAAATTTCCCCTGCACCTCCTCTGCTAGCACGCCACCGATGCTAATACAAATAGCTTGCAGAAAGATGGCCTCAATGTCGCAGAAGGTGTCAGTTGGATGCTGGTTAAGTAAAGCTCCGAGGAGGTTGCTGAATTGGGCAACCACATTGAGACTAGATAGAGGTAGGACGCAGCGTAACTTCCCTACAACTTTTTCTCCTTCCACGCCATCAAAAATGCGTTCCATCACTGCAGGGATATACTTCTTATATAATTCGGAGAGATATTGACGGGGCACTTGGTCTGAACGGCAAGCCAACCAGCGTTGCCAGAAGGGTTCGTAACCGAGATCCCTGGGTTCCACGTAGACCATACCGCAGCGTGAGATTGTAGCCGGAGATGCGTATTGAAGGTCGCCAACCTCGAACAACAAAGCACAATGCGGTTGCAAGCGAAGACGCTCACCGTTGGCCAGTGTAAGTAGCCGATTGTCATCCATTACCGAGTTCATATTCTCTGCCCACAAAGCGTCGACATCACCATCAAACAGGATATACATTCGTTCCTGGGGTGGCAGACGATAAAGAAACAGTCATAACATTCGTGATAACTGGGAAACAGACAAGACAAATCCAAAAGTACGTTCTATTTGCAAAGTTTGAGAAAATGCAATTGAATATGCGCAAAATTTAGACTCTGGGATTGAAAGACATCTGCGATTCGCAGCAAACGAAGACAACTATCATTAACACGATTCTTGTACCTGATACCAATCTTGGTCAATAAAGTAGTGGAAGGATGTTATCAGCAGCAAAACGAAAGTCATTTTTGACTGCATTCGAATTTTATCGGAATTATGCGCTACGAAATACAACATACTTATTTATAAGTGTCACTATAGAGACAGTCGAACATTTCCTCCTTTCTTAGCTTTATCTCAATCTAAATGAAGTTTTCTCAACTGCAGATTGTCTCTCATTTATTTTATTTAAGTCTCCATTCAACCAACAAATTTACGCTTTCATAAGGCTCTCCAAAGATAACTACTTAATCATGTCAGGTATGGACTCCGACAGAGCACTTAAAACTGTCCCAAAATGGTAAACAAAACACAGCCAGGATGGAATTGTTCAATCTGGCAAGCACTTGGTTTCGATTAATTTTATTCGTACAACGTTCTAGCGAGAGAGCGTAGGTTGATAAATCAGCCACTAAAGCGTTCACTAAGGTTCTCCCCAAGGTACAGGCAGGGTTTAAATCTTTCATGCTCAAGCTTTATGAACGTTTATGACTAGCACAGACGAAAGGCACGTAAAAACTTTTATAATTGCTTCTTTTTTCTGCTGAACTGCTAACTAACCTGTAAAAGCCCCAAAGGCATTGCAGTCCGACTAAGAAGTGGATGTGGAAGCCTTCGCAACTATCCGTGCCTTAGTAGTCCAAATACATCAGCTAACAAAGAGGGTATTTTACATGTCCAGAGTCAACTTCACTAAAACCAGATTCGTTATATTCAACAGGGATCAGTTTACAAACCACTTCCAAACTTTAACTCAGAAGCAGTCACCGATACGTTATTTTTCCACGTTTTCTTCGAATTAATTCCAAGTGGATAACAAAAGTTATGTAACTAACGGAATCAACAAGTGTTTGATTTCGAGAGCTAGCGTATGTAGCCTCTCAAAGAGGACCAGTGGTTTCTGCAGGTTCCTACCTTGGTTCTAAAAAACCTACGAGTTAGACATGTTACATGGAGTTTCTCGTTACACATTATGCTCCCAAGTCAGAAGTAGAGGAAGAGCTTACGAGATACAAACTGAGAATGTGCAGAAGTGAAGTAACGAAGACGACAGCTAACCAAAATTTCCGTCAATTAATGCGTTGTCTCTTAAAATGCAAGGAATCGGCTGGCTCGTGAAACCAGCAAAAGGCAGTAAAACAGTTATGGGCGATTCATTTTGAGAGAAGTTTAAGAGTTAGTTAACCAAAAGCAAAAATTAAATTAACAGCCCGATTGGAACATCTGAGGGTATGGCACTACAGGTGGCCTTCGGGCTGAATTCCAGGGAGATAAGTGTTAGGGTTAGGGCGTTAGCGTTAAGGGTTTTGCGGGGTCGAGGTTAGTGCTAAAGTTAAAACAGGGGAATTGTCACCCCTGGAATTTAATGCCGGCCAACCTGCTGTAGGGGTATACTTGTATCCGTGCCCAATTCTTCTGAGGAACATGATACAAAATAAAGGCCTATGCACTTTTAGAATGTTACTGAAAACTGTTTAGCTTTTGAAAGCAATTTACTATTGAATAGTTTTTTCTGGCAGAAGGCTCTTGTCGTGCGCAAGGTCGATGTTTGTAATGATAGCCGAAATTACAAACATGTTACTTAGGATACTGAATATAGCTTCAATTATAGTTATTTAAGGTAAATGGATCCGATTTCGGAAAATTTTTCTCCAAGTATAGGGAGGGATTAGTGTACAACCATCACTGCTCACATCGGTTCGCGGGGGTGATAAAATACACTTATTAATTCTACTAAATAGGTTTAAGTAGCAAATTTGAATTGCTGTTAGCAGAACCATTGGAACCTTCACCTTGTGCAATTGTGAAAACAAATGTAAAAAGTAAACTCCGAACTAGTCGAATATGTACTGTAACCGGGTAAAGTGATAGAAAATTAGATAATCAAGCAGAAAAACTTTTGAAATATCGTCCTTTTTCGTATCGACCGTGCCAAACTGCTATCGAAGAGTTGTAATTTGCATTAACTGCAAGCATAGGAACAATCTGGGTGACGTATGCAACTGAAGTTAAAAAGTAAACTCCAAGGAAAACCAACCATCGTAATTTTTTAATTTCACCGAGTTATTCGCCAGCCCACATAATTTATTTACAAATGAAGGTCAAGCAAGGGTTCTGACACATGATAATGTTCAAATTAACTCTAACCTAGAACTCATGAACAGTAATCCTGACAGGATTAATATTCTGTCACGCTATATTCAAAATGTTTTGAGGCTATGCACTTGGGATTTTTCACAAGCAACGCCCAGGCCGCGATAACTCCTTTTGATAGGGCTTACGGTGAAGAACTATAAAGGTCATTTGTCCTAATGTTCAATGCTCTGAATCGAAATATTCACTTAAGTCATTTTCGTCGATGTTTCAGTTTTCAATTTTTCAATTTATTTTAGTCACCGTTTCAGATTGACTACTTTTTTTAGGAAAAATAGATCTTTGAATCAAATTTCGTTCACCGATGTCGATGTAAGATACGTGGTTGAGCCGGCGAGTAATATTCATGCGGCATAGATGCTTAAGAACCGTGCTCAAGAAACGGACAACTAATACAAATTTGCAAGTTTACCTTGACTTCCGACTTTACTGAAATTGTCGGTTACTAATTACGATTATGGGGGCGGTTAAGAAAAGGCTGCAGGCTACCCTGCCTGCAAAGCTCTTTTGTAGGTCTTGTGTGAACCAGCAGGTGCACAAAGCCAACATTTACCGTAAAAAAATTATTGTTCATTTGACAAACCCGTATAAAATCCACTAGGCATCAATAGGCAGAAAAAATATCACCCAGATGGACAAAAAATGTTAGAATTTCTAAAGATATTTTGCGGCAAATGGACCTACGTTCTTGATTTATGGGGAAAGTACGACACAGGTGACGGCTGTCAGACTGAGGATATTCTCCAGTGCAAAACGTTCGAAATTATATTTGTGGGATATGCAGCATGAAAAGGACAGAGGAGACCATCCGCAAAATATCTGAGATTTCTCAGCAATTTGATTACTGGAAACTTATCTCTCCTCTCAAAAGAGGAGATCCAATGCACAGGAATAGTGTCCAGTTTGAAAGCCACAGATCAAAATATCTATAAATTTGGAAGGTCTGTTGGGATAGGAAGTAAAAATGAACAAAAAAGTGGTCTTTATCCCACCACTAATGCTATTCCTGGCTTGTGCGAGGCTTAAAATCACCACCACCCATGCCAACCAAGATTAAGTTAGTGTTGTAGTTACTAATTCACTGTTGCGTTACAGCGAATTTACTATACAATATATGAACTATTTAGTAAGAAGACCCCACTCATGCATGCAAAAGATGTAAAATACTAATTTAGTTAATAAAATACTTTGCTTACTGGATATTTCGTACAGTGTTTAGAGGTGTCCTTGAGGTAAACGTTCGCGTGGGGGCAACTCTCTACACTATAGCAATACCTTGAAGAATCATAAATTGAGTGCCGATGCAGATGCCAATTATCGCAGATCTTAACTGTTTCCTTCTGAGGCTACCTTACTAGCTTTACACCGGAATAATTTGAAATGCTTGCTGAAAATTAAAATATGGCCGACTTGGTTATGTTTCCCCTGATAAGTTTTCAAAATCTCTCTTATGCCCATAGATTCAGCAGCTTTAAGAATGGAAAATGACGTGGGATTGAACTCTCCAGGTCTGCTGCCACAGATCTTCACGTGTGGAGTGGTACAATCCGTAAAATCATTCGAGGGCAGCAAGACCAGGCATGATCGCAGCCATAAATATTTCAAATTACTGGGTCGGTTTCAACTGTTAAGCCCAGATCACAAGCAACAAAAGGAATATAAAGACCCAACAGGTAACTTTACTACGTCTAGACCTTAAATCAAGCATCGCAAATCAGCAATGAATGGTAGGCTCAGCAAAATAAGCCTTCGACGTTAATTGCTAAGAGCAAACATTACCTTGCGATCTGTAATTGTGTTAATATCTCTGAAGATCTTTGATAGGAGGCCGTCAGTCCAGTCTCTAGTGTTGGGATCCAACACACCGTATAGTTCTACTACGCTGCGATCCTTTGGATTTATTGTGAAGAGTTTAGTTGGAGTACCCAGAGTTTCTTGCGCCTTACATAGGCTCTGAATAATTACCGTTTTCCCTCCACTAGTGGGCCCCACAACCATGGTGGTGTGTCGTGTGTGCATCGTCTCGTACAACTGAACAACTTTGTCTACTTGATGCGGCAGTACGATGTAGTTCTCTCTTGCCAGGTACTCCTTAACTGCCTGAGTAAATTCTGGGTAACCCACTCTTGGACACTGCAGGCCGGGAAACAGGTCCTGAATGAGGTCAAGGAACAGTTGGACGTCATCATAGACAAACTTCGGTAGGTTCATGTCACGCATCGCCCGCATGAGGACACTTTCTTCGCTGAGATCGGGCTCACTACGCCGTAGATTTCCTGCCATGACCAGAACAGCTTTGAGTGCGCGTAAACCAAAGTCGTAGTGATGCTGTTTTGAAAGCTGCTCCTCAGCCAACTTGTAAAGGGTGGTCATCTTCTTCGCCAGTATCTTAGCACTGGAAAATCCCTGTGAGAAGAGCATAATCTCACAAATAAGTTGCATGTCTGGCACGACAACAACTACCTGACGAAATAGCGCCTTCACGGATTCTGGCAGTTCCGTCCGGCCGGCATAGCCAGGATTCATGGTAATGAAAATACCCACTTGACTCTTAAGTTTGATATCCTCATCCTCAAATCGGAATAAACTGGCTTTTTGCATCAGTGCTGTCTGAATAATCTTCAATTGCGTCGAAATGACGGACAGTACGGAGACTTCAATGCGGTTGAATTCATCGAAACAGCCCCATGCACCACACTGACAGAGTCCAGATAAGATTTTGCCCACAGCTCGATAGTCCATACTTTCTCCGCAGTTCGTCACTAGGCAGAAAAGTCCAAGCGCCTTTGCCAAATCCTTAACAGTTTCCGTCTTGCCCGTACCGGCGGGTCCAGCTGGAGCTCCACCCATGTACATGGAGAGAGCCTGGGTCAGCGTTAGGTAGATGCGATCGGTTAGCGGGGTGATCACAAGACGTCCACATAGTCCCATGTACTCGTAGCCGTAGTCAAACAGGCCAGTGCACTGGTACACCTTCAAGTCGTCCAGGCTTCGCACCCAATAGAATCTCAACTGGGATTCCCACTCGAAGTCCGTTGTCTCCATAATGCTGTCGCGGATGAAACCATCCACAATATCCCTCAAGTGTACGTCAATGATGAGCATGGTGGTGAGCTTGGTGCGATCATTTTTGGTCAGATCACCACGTACCCGGGCAACCACCTCATTCAGCTGTTGGTGCAACTGCTGCCCATAGTGCTTCATAGCCGACTTGCCACCCGAGCTCATTTGCTTAAATACATCCTCCACTTCCCAAGTCGACCAGATTTGACTGGCTGCCAGGATCACCATGCCCTGGTAGTCTAACATCCAGTCCACTCTGAAGGGGAGGGGAATAAACAGAAATAACAAGTAATCAGATGGACCGAAATAAAGAAAAGGGAAGTTGCTAAAACCCAAGCAAAGCAGCTGAGGAGGGAGGCCTTGAGGCAGAGGCCTAAGCAAAAACAAGCCAGCCGATGATGTTGGCTTGCAAACTCGTAAGAGAGACAAAAAAGGGGGAAAATAAACGAACTGGATTAGCATGACGAGCCTATAAAAATGAGGTCCTGGATATATTGCCACTGGGCAAAAAGTACGAAAGTGCATGATACCAAGTAAACTTTGAAAAAATGTGTACTCAGAAAAAAACCGACACCTTATCGAGGGAGAAATAATTTAAAAGATGAAACATAACCAATATGGCATCCATGAACATTGAGTAGGCTTCGCTAAGTGACAGGCATGGCATGAAAAGTGCTCCTGAAACCGGTTCGTTGCCGGGAAAATAAATTAGAGCGAGAAGCACAGCATAAACTCTGACATACTGAGCATTAGCGCAAACAGGAGGATGCGGATGGGACAAACTTGGAAAGCCATTTCACTACCATGATCTATCATTCGGACAACCTTATTATTTTCACACGTAAAGGCCACGGCATACTGATTACCGGCAGTAACCACAGAGCGACCGCTCGTGTAGTCTTCTTTCGCTATAAAAATATTGTCCAGTAGGATTTGCCCTAAGGGCTTCCTGATACTGCGTGGTAGGCTAGAAGAAACAAACATCACATGAAATGCCAGCAGCCTAAGGAAATGCACTGTCAAGGCCGAGAATCTGAACATATGCGTCACTGTATATGTTTAAAAATCAACGCCAACAGGCGATGCGTCTAAGGTGCTAGTCTGGAACTGAAATGTGCGGATTTTGATTTCCAAATCAGATTTCCAAGCCCTTAGAGACGTAATCGTTTATCTGCACCAGCACCACTGCCCGCGCCCCCCGAACGGAAGCAGGAATAGGGACGCGCCCATCTCACAGCCTTCTGATAAATTGCAGGATGGGAAAATATGCCCCAAGATAACCACAACCATAATCTTAAATCTAAACCTAAGCCTAACCCCAACCTTACTCCTGACCCTAATTTTTGTGAACTTGGCAGTTCTTGTTCTCATATCCTGTCGGCGCGTGGGAAAGGACATAAAGGCAATCCATATGGGCTTTAGTAACGAGGATAGGCCAAGACCAATGATGCCGGAAAGAAAAGGGAACCCCTAGGTCAGTTTTAAAGTTAAGTAATTTCTTCCTTGTGTAACTGCACATATCACTTGCGTGAAGCTATTCCAGCTAATGAAGACGGGAATTACTGGCTGCCGAAATAAGTAAAGTTGGCATTTAAGATGATAGTTAGCGAATCAGCTGTCATTTGAATACTTATTCCTTCATCACGGGCGGCAAAACTCGATAAAGAAGACATATGTACGTGCAAACGCCTGAGGTAAAAATAACGCCGAGACACTGTAAGACAGTTGGGGGGCTGCAAAGCAGATACGATTATTGAAAATGAGATTTGGAAAACTGGAATAGATGGCAAATGTACGAAAATTGAGCTAAATAACCGACGACTAAAAATGTAGAAATCCGAAATCTTAGGCAGTCGGGATAATAACAAGAGCAAGGGCCATCGTTCACTTGCCTCGACTTCTTGTAACGATAGTAAACTATCGCCTCTTTAGTAACGCGTCGATTGCTGCTCTTCATGGCAGTTTCAACTTCAGTAAGCCAGTTCTCGACTCGACCATCGGCGAGCACTTTTTCCGAGAAATTTAACTCTTCGCCCTCGGTAGAGCACATGGTCGTGGCATACATCTTGTTTCTGTCTCCCTGCACAAATTTCAAGTGCGAAATGTTGTCAAACATCTGTAAAAAGAAATACTTCTAATTAATTTGCAACCAACACAACAAGCATGAAACACAACTAACAAAAAGGGTAACAAGATAGACTTGCCTGTTCCTGGCTGTGAGCTTAAAAAATATGCGGAAAATAAATTTGCAGTAAGCCGCCAGGCAAGAGGCAGGGTAACTCCATTTTTTTCAGTAGGTGTTTCAACACGTAAAAAATCGGAAAGTTGTAATCGAACTTTGTGTAGTGGTATGCATAAAACGCACTCTAAAGGCTACATAGAATACTATTGAAATATAAAAGTCTCTAGCTAACCACGTAGGCTTCTCAGAGCGTGGGACGAACAAGCCGCAGTGCGTTTACTTTCCCTCGAGAATCCGAGGGCTATCACTCGCATTTCAGAATTAGCTTAGGCAGAAATTGTAATTCAAAATTTATCCTCTACACTCCTGTTATCCACAAAAAGGGTTTCTTGCGGCAGTTTGAGGGGATTAAGCAGTACAACCTGAGAGCTTTAACAACTGAAAGCCATAATGTATGCTGGTAACTGACAATCACTCTTTAGATATTAAAGCGAAGAGAGTACCTGTAATACTCTAGGTAGTCGTCCGGTTGACACGACACTTACATAGTATTCAAGCGAGCCTGGAAGTGGTTTACTTACCGACTATGATGGCGGCCAATCACATCGTCGGTCAGCAAAATTTACAAAGAGTTAATGGGCGAAGTTAGCGTAGAAAGTGCATATGGATAGCCCAGACGTCACCTGAAACGATTTTTGTAGTTTTGACATGTAAGGTGCAATCGAGTTAGCGGTTGAAGCGGCCTACAATCCCACTTGACACTATGAGCTAACCGTATATACCAAAAGGTCGTTACTATTTGTGTTATTATATAATGACCATTGAAACCAAGGCAATCCTCCCACACAAAGGTCATTCAAGCTCAATCTTCAGAGTCAAGCTTAATGTTTGAATTGGTGACATATATAATCTTGAATCGCTCTGGACTATCTAGAGAGTTGAAACCTGTGGAGAACATTCCATACCTTTATCATATGTTTCTGGGCACAGTCATATCTGCCAGATCCCAGAATTCCAAGCAGTTCATCATCAGAAATGAAGAAGAAGCGAGGAAAGACATTCCGCTTGGCCTGGAGATAGTGACTCAAGGACTTTTGACAAGCCTCCAGACCCTTTCCAATAAATTTGAGGTCATTTAGGCGGTCTGGTCTGAGGCAACAGTTGCGAACTCCCGGTTCTCCAGAAGTTTCTTCCATAATCTTAGAGGAGCAAAGTGCAATAATTGTTTAATTAACTTGATAGGAATAAATCCACATTGTTTTGGTTGATGCAGATAGCCCTCAAATGAATCGAGCAAAGGAAAATTCAATGAGGCTTCAAAATAGCCCTAGATTCGTAGGTAGTATATATGCATTGTTTGCTAAGACTAATCACTTATTTATCAGATATTACTTAGAAGTGGTTTAGAATCTCAAAAAAATCCAGCAAGAAACCTGCGGAGAAACGAAGGGAGATAAACTATAAGGACTCGAAGATGAAATTAAATCAGAAAATTAATCCGCCAAAATAAACAATGAACACCACTATTCGGGGGAAGGGAAGAGGTTTACATGATGTCGATCTAACAATTTTTCTCTATGTTTAGTTTGCTACAATTGAAAGCATGGGTAAGGTAAAATAATGAAGATCATGAACGCAGGGACTAAAAATACTTCTTTTCACGTGAACCATGCGCTTCCGTTTTGAATGTAAACATCAAATTTACATCGTAAAGGCCTTTAATAGAAATTTATGAACATATTTTTGTGTTGATTGCTTAATTGGCTTTTCGAGTTTCAACCTAAAACTATAAAATCAGACCGGAGTTAATCAGAGACGAACCGATATTGAATGGGTGTGGCAAACAGTGGTGAACAAACTCAGCTACAAATAATTTTACAATAGCAAGCCGTCGAAGATATTGACAGAGGTTCCGGCAGCCAATCCAAGAAAAGTTTTATTTGCTCGCAAAAACACTCTTCTGGCTCCCATTGATCGGTCAGGTAGCAAAACGTACATCGAAGAAGACGAATGATACAGAAACCACAGTTCCAGTTTTTAATGTACCCTACCAGTCATATAATTTGTGTGGTTTGGAGGGAATTGAAAGAAACTGAGGCGTCACTGAACCCAACTCTCGTCAAAACATAAGCCATAAGTTGGGGTTCAGCTGACGGCGAGGGGTAACGTAAGAGCAAGTTTGTCCAAATAATGTGCACAAGTAGCAGAAATGCTGGTACAACTGAAATACTTCGAGAATGCTTTCAAAAAATCAAGTTTTTTTATGCCTGCCTGTTTGAATTTCCTGTCATAACTGTCAAATCGCTGGGCCTCTTCTGGCAGCTGGATCCGAATGTCTCCGCCGACAAAGATGCCCTCCATGTACATCCACTTGCGTTGCACCATCATCCAGGTCTCTAAGACCTCGCTGATGAGACTGAGGCTCTGTTCCAAACTCCGGACCCTGTCGAGAAAAGGCGCGACAAAGCGACTGGCGCTCATGGACTGCAGGCTGAGAGCATTGTCATCCAGCAGTTGCATAATTTCATCAACACCACTTAGCAGGAGTCCACGATTCTCTGCACCCTTCATGTAGTCCTTCACGTTTAACGGCATTGACTGCCATAGCTCCTCAATTTCTAGCACGCCCTACAATGAGACGCAGGTAATTATGGCTTGATAAAACTTAAGACGCCACAAGGCGAATATCTAGGCTAGCGCCTCCAAAGGATGTTTACAGAAGAAAAAAGCCCATAGAGATGGTATAATAAACCTCATAGACCAGTTCTGAGGCAACTGTAATTGAAATTTGCCAGGGTAATAGTTTCTTATTAACCCTTAGTTAGGTCCCTGGTTCATGTAGAATAACCCAAACTTGTTCTGTGAAAAAAATATGTTTTTGCTTTTCATCGCTACTATAACGACAACTGCAGACGCGCGTAAAGTATCGGGATATGTTTTCATAAATTGTTACGTCAATAGCAGATTTGAGACGCTAGTGGATAGCAGACAACATGTACCTCCATGTCACCATCTCCCAAAGTCTGCACGAAAATAAATATTTAACAAAAATCGAAAAGCTCGCTTTTTCAAATAGTAAATGATTGCAAGAAGTGTTTTTTAGCAAGGTAGTTTGTCCGTACTTTCTAAGAAAACAAACAATGGAAAATAGATGCCATTTGGATAGTGCCTCTCGGTGAAGGCAAAACGATAGTGTTCAAGAACATTGTCCGTGGAAAGCTAACATATCGCAATTAATGAAACACTGTTGGATAATGTTCCCTACTAATCAATGCGGCCACCACCTGAGTCTTGGTGAGTAGTATCAAAAAATAAAGCTATGTGACAGTGATCACGGTAGGACACGGAATAATTACCCTCGTATTACAGGTGAGCCTGCGCTAAATCATCAGTCATCAGCCATTCGCATTCATGGTCACTCATACTCAACCCTCGGTTTGCATAGACCCCGGCTCTTATGTAACACGTGTAGCTCTTATTGTGTCCTGTGATAATGGCAGACCGCTGCAAACCACTCCCATGTGAAAGATGTTAATCAATGGCTTTGGAGATTCAAAATATACCGTAAAGTCATATGTTTTCAGCATTTGACATATCGCTAAAACCGGTTATGGTATCGGCACCGCCTACAAAAATAAACAAAAAACCCACGCTTTCACATAGTGACAAAGCATATCTGCTCGCATCTTCTGTTTTCTCAAATTACCCTAACATATACACAACCGAGATATGGCAAATCAAGGCTTACTTTAAGATAATGGTCATAACTGCTAAATTCCAAATTAAAAATTGGAAAATCAGTGAGGCATAAACCGGTGTCAGGGATAAAGTAGACGGACTCAAGCTGTAAAATAGTTATCTACTTAAGAACCTCATTCTTAAACAAGTGACCCCACCGCACCAACAGTACAACTTTTGGTCGAAAGTGGTATACTATTGCGGGAGAATTTCAAGGTTGCTTGGAAGTTTTGTGCAATGACTGGGCAAATCATATTCGCAAATCAGACTGAAAAAACTATTTTATTTCGCAACTTTCGCAAATAAACTTATTTGGCCTCTCTTTGCCAGAAAACATAAAACTACGAGAATTAGCTAGAAACCGTAATATTTGATGTTCTCAGGAATAACCTTATATTACATTACTATTACATATCAAGCGCAGGTAACGTTAAGAAAATTATGAGGTGGCAGGAAATAAAACGGGGTTTTGTGTTTTGGGAACGCAAGTTTAAACAGGAATGGATAACATTTCCCAATTAGCTAAGCGTCATGCTTTTATGTTATCGTATTAACAACATTTCGTACCTTTTCGATCGAGAATTCCTTTAACGCGATCCCCAAAACTTCACCTATAATGGCCTCATAACGGTGGATTTCCATTGAGAAAATATTTCCCAACGTGAAGTTCTCCGGACTCCCTGCGAATGTTTGACCCGTGCGCTCCAGGAGAATGGCCCAATGTCTAATAGACATAAGTGGAACTCGTTTACAACAATATCAACTGGAAAATCAAGCAAGTTTCCGTATTTTTTAAATTATTATATGAATCCAAATTAAATGGCAACTTACGTGCAAATAAGCAGCGCAAGAATAAGCTTATAAAGACATGGATATAACAATTACCATGTAGGCTCAGGGAATTTTTAGTGGAAGAGTGCTCCCAATCGAATTTATGAGTGTTTCCGGGAAGCGAGACATTTGAACCAGCACAGAGCGGCATAGAAACATTCAAGGTAAGTGATGGTTAGCTACTGACTTATGCAATTTAACTGTAAGAGTGATAAAATTCAGCTTCATATTCAACCAAAGGAACTCATTCGAATTTTACGATCTACGAACTCAGGTCACATGGAGAAACATTCACTTAGTTTTCATGGAATTCTGATTGATAAGCTACCCTTTCTACAAAAAAGATACCCAATTATGAAACATAATTTTGAAGGCGACGCAAGAATCAAGAATCGCATACGGAAGATGAAGTTATTTGTTCGCTAATGGTACTATTGTGTGGTTGCCTTGAGGTACCTTCAACTTGCTCTTCCTTCCCATCTCATTAAATGCCAAGGCGACAGTATGAGCCAAAGTCAAAGCAACAATGGCTGAAAGGATTCTTTATGATCTCAAATAGAAAAACTTACTCGCATACGTTCGTGAGGATACAAGGCTGATTACTAAGGGTCTTTGGCTAAGAATTAATCCGGCAATATCCATAAAGCACGCCAAAAAACACTATGTGAATCTTGTCATTGATTTAGACCGTTACAGTAAATAGTCCTCATTTCTAGGAGTAATGCATTAAAAAACCGTTCTGGGCGTAGGTTTAATGGAAAATAGTTCTCTTCAAACTTTGTACCTCCAAGAAAAGAGCGCTCTGATTTTCAGAAAGTTTTTTGAGCACTCCCCCAGCGCCACATTTGTTTTCAATCAATAAGTTCACTTCAATTCGCGGATCAAGAGGACGTTAGGGAGTAATTTACCGGCATACCGAATGGAGGATCAGGGTCCTCACCCAATAAACCCCTTGTCGCTTGGCTGCTATCTAAGCTGAATTTGCTGTCTTAGTCGCTTGAAATAATTTGACGATGCCAATTCTCAGCATGATCTGCCCGAGTGCGGCTTTGTGGATTTCTGCTTGTGAAGGGAACTATTTTCCCGACTGATATCATTATCTTCCATCCTTATCAGGAACGCCGTTGCTTCTACCACCGAAATCCTAATTTCACCCCATCTCTGGTGGATACTTCATTAAAAACCTATTACCGCTAAAGCAGACAGCTCTGGGAACTTAAATACGATAAGACCCATGCATCTCGCCAAACGTTCTAGAATTTGATTATATAAAATAGTTATCACAACTGGCCTAATGATTGCCATATGTACTGATGTCCTGCATGAGAATAAACAGTCACGTCTACAGCTTAAATGTGTTAAAAACGGGGAGAGAGTGAGTTGCGCTTACTTTGACGTCACTTAGCAGAGAGGCTTGCGCTTTGGGACCATCCCTCTAGCAACTTATTCATTTTCCCGGGTTTATTCACTTTACATTCTGGCACCTCAGAGGATGGCATCTCTGAGAAAAATTTTTTAAAGGGAGATGTTTATGGGTTACATTTTCTAGGCCAAAGCTGTGCAACTCAAGCAAAGTCCATTTAAAGTCTCAAAGGCCTGTGACCCAGGAGGTGAATGCGCGCACCGATCGGCCCCTTTGCGCCCACGCGCGTCTACAGTCGTGCGCCTTTGTTCGCTCGGTCAGTGCCCGGTCATTAACCAAGCTGCTAACCCTGGTTACGAGGGTGGTCGCATCGTTTCGATGGGGCTCAATATGCGGGCAGCAGTTGCGGTCAGGCAGTGTTCAGTGTTTTATTTAGCTGCAGGATTGTCGCAGCATACGGAAATTTTGACTGACAGCAGCACGCAGGCGACAAGAGTGAAGAGATCCCAAACGATGAACTTAAATCTATACGAAAGAATCGAATCAGTAATTCATGCGAGGACGGTGGTCAAGCCTGGTGATGTCGCGCGCAAATTAAATTCGAGACATGTGGACAGTCAGAGACTCGTACTTCAGAATCAAGGGTGGTCAAAATGTTGTCGAGAACAGGCAGAGAAGTGGCAGCTCATGTAATTCAAGTGGCAAAATGATTGCTTATTAAATCCAAAATACACGGCAACTTAACTCAGGGCGTTCAATGACTTGCTCGAAAATGCAACATCTCTGCGAGTGCCGTCCACAGAATGTTCAATTAATAACGTTTCAGTCATACCTACCTGCTCCACTGGGATACGTGGTAAGCATGCGTCAAAAATGAGGAAACTTGTAGTTACATTTATCGGTACGCTTCGAATTCAAAAATATCGTCAGACAAGAATGATAAACGGGTTTACAATGAAGATACTTTCTAACCAACTCTCTTAAACCGATATGCTGACTTTTGAATGAAGATCTTTGCATAGATCTAAGTAGTTGACACTCGAAAATGAACAATTAGGTAAGTCTTATGTAGTCTTGGATTGATTCCCGATGCTTCCGAAAATTCTAACAGATATTAGAAATGGATTTCCATGATGTCCATTTCTTACATATATTTCGTAGAAGGATCTTCAATGTATGCTTTGAAAGGAAGAACTGATTTAAGTTTTGAAATTTTTGCGCATATTCCTGTGTTTCGAGACCTCTTTTGAATTTTCATCTACCCTGAGGCTTTCCATTTCGGTTGCACAGAGGGCTCGCCAAACAGAATCCGACACAGCTTCCTCGTATTATCGCTACAGGACGCACATAGTCGTAATCCGGAGTTTGTTTTGGCCTTGTCGCGCAAAGTAAAACCACTTCTAGGGCTAGCAGTTCCTCTATTCAAAGTCAACATCACCATCTACTGAAGACCGAATTCTAGCGACGACGCCTGATGCAACTTAGCGTCTCCTATGGGGCAGCATGCATTAAACTTCATTCAAGTGAATATCTGATACTATTTTGGGGTCCATTTTATGTCTAACGCGCAAGAGCAACCCATGTTTTAGGTCCGGTAAACACGAAAAGAGCCCTTCGCTACTGCAAGTAGAGTAGACCACCAGTTTTTGGAATATGATCATCATTGAGAACGACAGAAGAGATATACATGATGGGGGGTCGTGGTACGAGTGGTAGGTTAATTTAGCAGGTACAGAGTTAATAATGGAACCGTGGTGCCTACCTAGGTCGCAGAGCTTCATGTTTCAGATTGGCGAAGAGAGGCAACGAGTCCCGAAACGCTCGCATATGGTTGTCTAATGTGCGGCCCACGGGTGTAGAACGCACCTCCTGGGGAAGCCTTCGTAGAGCCTTCAGGTAACCTTCGATACCTTCACTCAGGAGACTAAAGTCCGCTTGATGCCAGAGAGTACTTGACCAGCTGGCTCTTTCCTCCTAAACGGCAGAAGTAAAAGAAGAATTCAATCGGATTTCCAGATAGTCAGGTCTTACCTTCTGATCTCTGTAAATGCGATAGAGCTTTTCAAGAGAATTCATTTCCTGGGAGATCCTGCAGAGCTGGGCGTAGGTTGAGATGGGCAAATCTAGAAGTTTTTCAGCAGATAGCAATTCATGTCTTTCTGCTTCTAGTTGCTGAATTTCTTCTTTATATTGCTGTTAGGAAAAAAAACAAGAGAATTGTACATGTAACTGCTCACATTTGCATTTCTTCGAGTAGTGAAAATAATACTTCTGTGAACTTCGAAGCAGACTCAATTTCTAAATCTTTTTCGGTGTTAAGGATGATTTGGAAACATGGAATTAACGATCTGGAAACTTTCCCCTGGAATGGAGTTAACCCAACACACGGTAAATTTTGGTCGAGTGGCCTGAACTACAAGAAAGAGAATCGTCTGAACCATCAATAAAAGGGTACTTGCTACTTAATGGCTTCGGCGGATTGAAGAATTTATTATCTAATAGAGCGGTTCCTCTCGCCCTGCTTAAAGACAGTTCAAAGTTAGGTCGCGAAAACTTATTGCATAGTTTCCATCGGTTCGCTGTACAATATAGTCGAAAGATTAAAGCCGTTTGGTTCGACGAAAACTGCCAAAAAGGACAGAACTGATATTATTATTCCCCTCTTCTTCCCGGAAGTAAGTCAGTCGTATCTTAAACCCAACCCATAAGTTCTATAGGCTGTAAATCGATTTGCTGTAAATCGATAGGCTGTAAATCGATAGGCTGTAAATCGATTAAACCACATGTGCTCCAGTCGGGGTTAAGTGGGTTGCAATCGATGACATTACTTTTGAGTAAATGCGTCTCCCCATACCTGTACGCATTAAAAGAAGACGGCGTTTAGTTAAGACATCCATAGCTGGACTAACCAGAATCGAGTCCCCACTATTGTCTATTAAAGTAGAACAGCCTTATTTAGTTAGAACTATTTAATAAATAGAAATACAGAAAGTGAACATGAGGAACTGCAGGTTTATTCTCTAAAAAGGGTAGGGCTAACGCTTCACTGGGAAGTTGAGACTTCTTGATCCTTACGTGAGGCGACAACCGCGCCAACGCCTTGTACTCTACCTTTGACACGCCTGTCTTTTGAATTCAGAAACTACCGTACTAAGCAAAGCCGGAAATGGTTAAACTTACTATAATTTACAACACAGGCAAGTAAGACTTCTTAAATGTGATGTAGACAAGGAAGTTGGCTGGACCACGCAAGCGAATGGTTGCTGGCCATTGCCCGAAAATTTTATCCGCCCATCCAATGATGTGGAGCATTATTATCTTGGGGGACGCACGACAACCGTTTCCCAAATAGTGATCACTTCTATCTGAGTTCTGCGTTCTGCTGAGGACCCACTAGAGGACAGTTAGTTCTTTCCGCTAGTTATATCTTGCCTAGTTTTTGGCTCCATGCAGTGTGACTTCAGTGACTTCTGTGCGAGCACCATAACCCAGTTCACTCGCAGATCCTACCCTGGGACATCAGAAAATAAACTGTATGACATTACTTCACACAAATGGACATTTTTGTGCATCCGAATAGTGCCGCATACATATAAGCCTATGATCGACCTACCACAATACTCCACGATCCATGCAAGAGCAATAAAAATGAGCTTGCTGCAGATGTCCTAGTAAAGAGGATACTATTACCCCCTACCTGTTCTCCTTAATGCACTCACGATAGAACGTTTACGATAAACATTGTATTTAAACTGATGGCCACAGGGACTTGGTGTTTTACGTTCATCACGACAAAATAATATCATTAATCCTTACTAATATTCCTAGTCGTAACCGACCGAGCGCAAGTCCGCGGCTCAACAAGCGGACCGTTGGGTACAACGATCATCTAAATCCAGCTCCAAGCCTCAGGTCCCCTTACGCCTTATGTTGCATGAGTGAGCTGTTGCCAATGGTCACAAAGAGAAAGGTTTAGCCACAAAGACAGATCAATGAAGCATTTATCCTGGCCTGTTCACTTGTGTCAATTAGTACTTTGTTTGAATTCAAGTTCCAAACCAACAAAATACATCTGTTTTAGAGGTCATCTTCGTTGATTTAACTCTCTCACTTAGTGACTTCTTCTCACTGTACTCTGCAGTCAGACCAGATCGATGAGCGCAACGGATATGAAGTATGGGTGAACAATCGTGGGCCAAGGGAAAAGAACGCATGAAATTGGGCTGTTTTAATTCCTGGTACCGCCAAGATAAATCCTGTTATGATAATAGGAAGCTCGGCAAGTCCAGCATCTTCTCCAACAAAAACCAAAGTCCGGTGCCCTAGATTATGAACTTACAGCTTGCAGAATTATGGATTTCAAGACAAAGCAGTACACGCTAAGAAGGACGCTACGCAGGTCTCACCTTCATGAGTTCCAAACCTTTGTCCAGATCATCGGCGACAGAACCGGGACCACTCACCGAAAAACGTTCAGCAAATTCGGAAATCTTATGAGTGAATCGGCCAACCTCGCGCTGGATCCGGACCACAAAGTTGTGCTTTGTGGGCATCAGTTGACGCGTTGTGGAGCGTGCCAGATGGAGTAATCGCAGCCAATCCCGGCTGACACTGGCAGCCTCCTCGAGCTCTGCAGAGCTCACTGGCAGACCATGCAGACGTAGCAGGCGATAGCACTCATCGATATCAATCAACTGCTGCTCCACGTCCAGACTACTGTCTTGCACGAGCTTAATTGATTGTAGAACCGCCTTCAGCTGATCGAGTCGCTTTGGTTGAGCTCGTAACTGCGACGTCAAACGCTGCAATGAATCAAGTTAAAGTAAGGTACGCTATATGGAAAAAATGAGCTCAGTAAGAGGGTCCCAGAGGAAAAAAGAGAAACAAGCCGAAGAGCCGATTAAAATAAAGCAGGTCTCTCTGCAAAGCAGTGCCACCGCCACCCTTTGCTGATGGTGGAAACCTCCAGTGCGGATGGATCTGAAGTGTGCGTCCAAAATGCTCGATAACATTTGCCCGACTTGATAGTTTGGCCGTCGTAAGCGAAGACGGCTACCATGTGCCCCACGGCAACGGCGAATTTTGCATAAAGTAGGTATAACGAGGTGGGCTTGCGCAGGATCCACCGCACTTTCGGTTTCACCACCCACAGTGTCCTGATGGCAAGTTAAAATAAAGACAAACATAGATGGGCGCCGCTACAACAGCTTTCAATCCTAGAGTCCGTCTATGTGTGTCCCACACGACCTAGTCTCCCACGAAAGACCTGAGTCTCTTATAGGTAAAAATTTCGTAAAGGTCACACTAATAAGACGCCACTGCAATCTGAATCTGTGTCCCGAGAATAGCTGAGTCATTCCATCAATTGAAAACCCTTCAAGCCACAGCATTTAGGGTGTCGCAATTAGTTCCAACGCGTCAAGTTTAATGTTGTTAAGAGTGTGCTGGTGAGCCATGAGGATGTAACCTTGAAGTTAGTTTCAAACTCCCCTCCTCTTCGCAAGCACCACTCGACCGCCAAGCTTGTCAACCGGCTGATGCTAAGAGTGGGAGCATTACGATAAAGACAAGGGAGACTGGAAGGGTCATTTATGACTTATTAGGCGTCGTCAGCCAACCATACCCAACCCCAGATGTAGCGGCACCTAAGGCTCGAACCCGCAACATAGTGATTAGAGCTCCAACGCTCTGATATCATTCAACCTATAGCACTAGCCACTGTGCGGCTGCTGGTGGAGCTCGCGAGTGAGCCCCAATGGGACGAGCTCCATAACTTATCGGTGAGGGCGCATCTACTATTGGTCCAATGACCGAAAATTTAAAACAGCCCGCTTGCGCATGCAATACAGGACAGGGAAACCATTCCATGGAACAGGCTGCACCGAACGACATTTCTTTTACTTAGCTCAAAAATGCGTGTTGGTGTGTGCAAAGTTTTCGTTCATCCTAAAAAACGCTGATAAAGAGGCCAGCATGTATGCTGCGGGGTGGCTTACGAATCGCGTATGCGCATTATTTGGAGTATATTCATATGTATGCTATGTGCGTTTGTAGGTGCATCTAGGGTGGGATTATTTGGCGTGGTTAGAAAACTGCAGTATTTCAAATTTTTTTCATGAAAACACATAAAGTGATACTGAATCTCGGTAGCTATTACCAGTCATCAGCCGTTTCAAACGATCCAGTGTAGGGATCTGGTGCTTGCTCTGGCAGGAAACGGGCTATTACCAGTTATTACCAGTTAGTTACCAGCTCTTACCAGTCATCAGCCGTTTCAAACGATCCAGTGTAGGGATCTGGTGCTTGCTCTGGCAGGAAACGGGCTATTACCAGTTATTACCAGTTAGTTACCAGCTATTACCAGTCATCAGCCGTTTCAAACGATCCAGTGTAGGGATCTGGTGCTTGCTCTGGCAGGAAACGGGCTATTACCAGTTATTACCAGTTAGTTACCAGCTCTTACCAGTCATCAGCCGTTTCAAACGATCCAGTGTAGGGATCTGGTGCTTGCTCTGGCAGGAAACGGGCTATTACCAGTTATTACCAGTTAGTTACCAGCTCTTACCAGTCATCAGCCGTTTCAAACGATCCAGTGTAGGGATCTGGTGCTTGCTCTGGCAGGAAACGGGCTATTACCAGTTATTACCAGTTAGTTACCAGCTCTTACCAGTCATCAGCCGTTTCAAAACGATCCAGTGTAGGGATCTGGTGCTTGCTCTGGCAGGAAACGGGCTATTACCAGTTATTACCAGTTAGTTACCAGCTCTTACCAGTCATCAGCCGTTTCAAACGATCCAGTGTAGGGATCTGGTGCTTGCTCTGGCAGGAAACGGGCTATTACCAGTTATTACCAGTTAGTTACCAGCTCTTACCAGTCATCAGCCGTTTCAAACGATCCAGTGTAGGGATCTGGTGCTTGCTCTGGCAGGAAACGGGCTATTACCAGTTATTACCAGTTAGTTACCAGCTCTTACCAGTCATCAGCCGTTTCAAACGATCCAGTGTAGGGATCTGGTGCTTGCTCTGGCAGGAAACGGGCTATTACCAGTTATTACCAGTTAGTTACCAGCTCTTACCAGTCATCAGCCGTTTCAAACGATCCAGTGTAGGGATCTGGTGCTTGCTCTGGCAGGAAACGGGCTATTACCAGTTATTACCAGTTAGTTACCAGCTCTTACCAGTCATCAGCCGTTTCAAACGATCCAGTGTAGGGATCTGGTGCTTGCTCTGGCAGGAAACGGGCTATTACCAGTTATTACCAGTTAGTTACCAGCTCTTACCAGTCATCAGCCGTTTCAAACGATCCAGTGTAGGGATCTGGTGCTTGCTCTGGCAGGAAACGGGCTATTACCAGTTATTACCAGTTAGTTACCAGCTCTTACCAGTCATCAGCCGTTTCAAACGATCCAGTGTAGGGATCTGGTGCTTGCTCTGGCAGGAAACGGGCTATTACCAGTTATTACCAGTTAGTTACCAGCTCTTACCAGTCATCAGCCATTTCAAACGATCCAGTGTAGGGATCTGGTGCTTGCTCTTGCACGAAACGGGCTAGGAAGCTGGCTTAGCACTCCCTGATCGCTGATAAAGATCAAATATTGCAATTGGAATAAAATAAGGGCCAATTGGTGGAAATAAATTACTGGAAATCCTCCGTATCTTTACGACCACCATGAGGACATGAAGGATGAATGCAGAGATCTCCATTTCCATCTAACAAACAGTTTCTCTAGCTTTCCAATCGATAGGAGGACTGCAGTAAAACGACCAGTTTCACACTTTTCTGGAAAAGTAGATCACAAAGTCACAATGAGTAAAATAAGACCTAAAAGGGCTTGTCGCGCCTTGTCTAGAAAGGAGAGCGCACAGACAAAACTCATCTCCAGGCTTGGAAAGGAAACAGAACAATTGCGTTCCCAGAAATTTGAGAATGATTGAGAATATTTAAGACCTACTTCGAGGCACGATCTATATCCCCACCACAAAAGTTCATGGACCCATATTTCGGTGGTACCCGGAGAGGTTTGACATTTTTGGTGCTTGTAGCCTGGGGGTAATTGGCTTACCCTAACTCCGAGTAACTGCAGTAACCATTTAATGAATACTGTTTTCGTTAGGGCAAACAACAGCTGCAACAACGACGGTGACCACGGAACCGTGAAACCTTCTTTGCGGACATTCAGACAATATGCGCCACTGCTCAGTTAGATGGCCAAGGTTACTGTAAGATAAGTCATGCTGATCAGTTTTGAAAAGAATACCTTAAAAATCGCCCAACCGCATTAAATCTGTAATGGGCAAGCAAACGTATCGTTAACCCCTCTAAAACTTGGTGCAATCAACGGCCCTGACTCTAAGTCACCAAATAATGCTTATTAGTCAAATAAGTTGGTGACAGTATAACCAGTCACCACAACAAAGCCAATAGTACTTTGAACCAGTTTTGAAAAACTTGGCGTCCTCAATGGGCGTCGAACCCACGATATCAAGGAAAAGGCTCGCGTGCAACCAACGCTCTAATCACTTGGGCTACGAGGCTGCACGGGGAGTCGTGAGGTTAATCAAAGGAGAAAAGAGTGAACGGCATAGCCATCAGATAACGATCTTTCACTGAATTACCCGAAATTTGGAAATTCCGTTTATCGGCCGTGGAGTACAGTCTACTCAAATACCCGTCGACATTATTCTTAATAAAGACTCACACATGCAATATGTTAGTGAAAATTTTATCTTTATCTAGCCCTGGTGCCTTCCTATATGATACCTTCATTCGAAATAAATGGAAGACACGATTACTGCAATGGTAAATTTACCAGTCATAGCTTCCGAATTCATACAGGAGCCCCGCATCAGATACTTTGGGTGCAAAAACAAGTGAACATTTTTAGTCAAACAATCAGGAAGGGGGAATGGGGTAGGGTAGAGTCCGTAACAGACGCGTCGATCTACTTTCTAGTTATCACGGGCTACGCACACAATCAATTGGCATGGTCCACTTCCTGGCCAAGAACCCACGTCCCCCACATGTAAGACCACTGTGAACTAGGCGGCGCGAACTCTGTCTAGTCACGGACACTACCCATATACCACTTCCCTATTGTTCAACTACAAAAATGTTCAGTTTTCGTTGCACTTACACAAGATGGGATGACAGGCTCCTGTGCGAGTTGCGAAAACGCAGATTAATAAACCTACTATTCCAATGAGTGCACCTTCATATTATTTGCAACAAGAACCTGAGACTCGCACATTCACCCCCATTCGTGCATATCTCTGTACAAGGTTTGCAAGCCAGCTGACTATACTGGACATTCAAGTTATATTTTTTCAACGTCCTAGGGTCTAATCAAGCAAGTTATTGGTGTCCACACTTTTCCCATATTCAATTGACCCGCTAGTGAAATACTGAGCAGCCTCGATGGGATTCGAACCCACGCCAGCAAGGGGAAGGCAATAATACAGCTAACGTTCTGGTCAAATTAACTATGAGGCCCCCACCGGGAGCCGTGAGTTTAATCACACTTGGGTCAAGTAACTCCCCAGCCTACTGCAACGTATCGAATTCCCCAAATTCTGATACAGTAAGCTGACTGCCCCAGCAGGATTTCCTAAGCAGGCAAGCTAGAATCCACCAGATGACTACACATATTCTTAATTTTCTCCGAGTTATTTTCTGGATTTACTGAAGAGGATACATAGGTATTTAGATAAATTCCTATTGCCAGTTTTTATAAGTTAAGTCCAGTTTGAGCGATTTTAATGTCCTGTGAAATGCCCACGCACTCAATCGATATAATTTTTTCCAGACGAGACAAAGCTACTTTTTTAAATATACAGCCAGTCTATTTGTTCAGTTCAAGTTGATTTTATTGAAACTCCCTTATTGGACATCGCCTTATGGAAGTTCGTTGCTCGCACTTCTTGTCGGCCTCTTGGTATACTGGGAAATGGAAAAGTGGCAAAGCATCTTTTCACCGACCCATTGAAAGACAGGAATACTTTTTGCGCTGATACTTCTACGACATTTTTCCCAAGTTCTGGTTCACAGTGTTCAGGAATTAGTAATATTCTGAAAATTATAGTGACGATAAAATACGGCGTGCATGCTGTCTATCTCCCGCCGATTTCTTGGTCTTCCAATGCTTCAATGTTTCCATTATATGTGTGACAGAAAATGGACGAAGGTCGGTCAAGCGGGGCTTTGGGCCATCATGTTTCGGGCCCGAGAGGATGGCGATAAAAGTAGTGCTGATAAAGGTGTTGATGATGGTTGTGGTGACGTCTAGTGGGTGCTGATGAATCAAAAATAAAACTCCGATAACAAATGTCGGTTTGATGGAAGGGATTAATGGAGATGTGCGCAGTATTCCAAACCCAAATAGAAAAGTCTGAAAACTAGTAAGTCCATATGAGGTACTACATAATAAGGTAATAATCCTTTCCAAAGCTTACCAGCAACATCTCCTGCAGGCCTTTTATCAGGTTGTGTCCGCGATCGCGCAGATGCACCCCGTGAGTTGCGACCCACTTGACAGACTGAGACCTGAGGCTATTTTGCAAAATATTCATGCGAAGCATAAAGAAGCCCATGGACACGTCACCGGTGGTGTCGAGGACTTCCTCTAGTTTGGTGGTAAACTCGAGTATCTTCTCGTGAATTTGGATGATTGTCCGACCCGGGCTCATCCATTTCTCGACGTGACTCGTCTGCAACCAAGAAAACATCTCCTCAATAACCCAAACTTTTATAAGATCAAAAACAGACATCTGGATCTAATACATAGTTGAGGACTACTTTTCAGCAGGAGGTTTACGTAGAGAATGGTGTAACCGTTCTTTTAAATACATAAACAACCTGTTCGACGGAACTATATGCGCGAATACTTATTTAAAAGATGCGAAACTGGTCAACTGCAAATAGGCTCCTGTGGGCTGCAATCAGCAGCACTTATAGTTCGAGTCTGGACGAAGAATTAGGCAAATTGAGTCCATACGGTTGCAAAATCGATGGTTTAATGTCCGTGACCGAGTACGAAAATAACTCGCAAAACTCATAAATTGCGGGTACGATTTTCCACCTCCTAAGCCGTCGTGGTTTGTGCGCCCATTGTGAGGCTATTCAATATTTTTTTGTGGGAGTCCCGCGGCATTAAAGAGAAACTCAGAAACGTACGTGCCTGAATGACAAAAGAATAGCATCTTGTTTAGTCTTAAATTGAACTTTTTTCGTTGAAAGTTGCAGTAGTAAATGCGTCATTTTAACGGTTGATAAAGTTGCAGTTAGGTAGTGGACCGACATGAGTCCCTAAGATGACCTATTTTATGATAAGCACCCCTGTCAATTTGAAATATTTAGGCGTTTGTAATGACAGCAGTTGATAGTTTAGGAACGGAGGCGTTGCATACTAGCACAGAAATGTTCGAATTGAAACGTTTTTGCTCACTACTCAAAAAAATGGGCTCTGCATTCAAAGGCTACCAGAAAGTGTGGTCCTCTATAGTCATCAACCGAAAATGCAACAGCCTTTAGCCCCATCATATATAATACTTCGACCTAAAATTGACATCGTTTTATCCGAAATTCAGAGAAGATTACAATATAGCTTAGTCAGAAGGCAAAGAATCGACACAAAAGGTAAGGCAAGAAACAAGAGTAACTCAGAACAATATTTGAAATATTCACAACCTTGTTTGGGTTAAAGAGATATTTGTATCTGCGAAACCTATCCTGGTAACGCTTGAGAGATTCAGCTGCATTAGAGTAGACACGATCTATTTGTTGTACAACTGAAAGAATGTCTTGAGACTTTGAAATATCCTGGAAGAAGTTGAAGTGGAACATTGACACGTGATCAGGAGTTTTCACTGCCGGAGTGAAGATGCAGGAACCGCGTTGCCAACGAATAAACACCCTGGTAACTTTCACTGCGTCTCTGACGTCCTAGAAAAGGATATTCGAAAACTTGTATGAGAGAACTGCGAATTGGGACAGTGTTCGCACAGATCAACCGAGTGCTAATGGTTGAGTGTAACACATGGATGTGAGCCCTGACAAGGAAGTGTGTGGTGCCTTATGAATGCTTGCAGGCAGGGCTTGAAATTTACTAGCCGGATTCGCAATCGAAGATACTTTAGTAGTTGTCATTCGATTGAAATCTTTTTTGCTCACCATGAAAAATAAACAATCTATAAGAACAGGTAACTGCGGCCTGAAATGGATAGAACGGTTCAAACGCCTGCCGTATCACATGCAATGCATGCCAAAATAACGATTGCTGTCCAGAACGATAGTAAGTAAGGCCACATGCGGTGGAATCGAGAACCGGCATGACAGCCAATGGGGAAAATACATGTACTTGTCTTCTCGAAACTAGATCACTGTGAGCGCGGTTGGTTAAAGTAAGAAGCCTTGATAGGAAGCCCCAGTAATGCATGTGGCCTTCGACTAGTGATCAAGTATTAACCCTCATCCTAACCAAAAGTTCATTCTAATACAAACCATGAATTTAACTTTGATCCTAAGCTAGACCCTTGCCTTAAACTTAAACCTTACCCAATGCCTTAGCCTTAACCCTCTATTAACTTTAGTCCTAAATCTTACCCTTAGGTTTCAACCAAATTGCAGGACCTCCCGGCAAAGGACGGTGACAAAATGAAAATAAAACTAAGACAGAGAAGTGAACAAGACACAAGCAGACAGAGTTTCTTCAATGGCAGCCTCATTTTCCTTGGTAATTTCCTCGATTATTATCAGAAAGACGTGACAATGTGCTGGACATGGCTGACTGACGAAAACTAATAAACCAGAAACGTCCAGACCTGTCTTGGTTGGTAATCCCTTTTGCATCATTACTGCTCGCAATTCAACGGCCCGAGAGGGCTCTAGATTGAGTCAAATAGTGCAACGGAATTAGCATATCCCGTACTCCAATGAAATAACGAGCTGCCCGACATCACAACTTTTCCTACTAACTTTGGGTTCCAGTCCTGAGAGATATCGTGTGGAGGGCTCTGTGGTAAGGATGCGACTAGACAAAAAATGCAGACTCTGCTAGCATGCTTTAGCCTAGAAAGGCTGACAGCTAAGTCTAAATTTCGAACCCGCTAACCTCATGGGCTTAAGGGTCCTAGTTTACACTCAGATGTTTCGTGTGTAGGAGATTTGAACATACCTGAATCATAGCAGGCTATCTAAAAAAAATCTAGGGAGTTCGAGGTTTGGCATAAGTTAACTGCTATTGGGTGACCAGCAGAAAATGATTGATGTATTTTCAAAAGAACCAGAGGTGTTGCAGTTACTTGTGTAGCCATCCTGTAAAACTCAGTCGGTTGAGGATTTCCCACAACATCGGTGCCCGATAATAATAAGTCCACGGAGAAAAATGGCTCAGGTGTGGATTGCAGGAAGTCGAGATACTGGTTCAAGTTCCTGACAGTCATCTACAAAGAAGGAGAAATCTTCAAATATCCAGAAATACCAAACATCAAGTGTGTTATAAAACAGCAGGCTGGATTGATTGGTCATCAAAAACATAAAAACTAATGTGTCTGTTAGGTTTTTAAACTGAAGGGCTCACTTCGTAGATGGTATCGAAAATGCGTTTTTCCCAGTACTCATACATGAAAACCATTTTAGGGTGTTTTCCAGTGGCAGAGTTGAAAATCATGCTCTCGCATTTGGTCAGAAGCCTTCCAATGGATGCATGTTTCAATGTCAGATCGTCAAATAGCTTGTTCCTTTCGTCCGCCATGAACATAAACGCATCCTGAAAAAAGGATAAACATAAGTTTCCAAAAAAGAGACCGTTCAAGAGAAAAGATTGGAATTCTCTAGCCACCTGGGATGGCCACTCAACCCTATATAGCAATGTACAACTTACAACCTAGCAGCTGGATGCACTAGTAAACTTCTGTACCGAAGATCGACACAGCTGCAACAGCTAAAGCATCCTTCTGTTCTGTGCGTGCGTAAAAAAACAATCTCCTCCTCATCAACACTCGACTTCTTTTGAAAAATTGCAGATTCTGTAGCGCTGGGTGCAGCACTTCAGGGGTGCCTTATACCAAACTGCTGCAATTTGAGTGAAAGCCACCAATAAAGTGCATCAAATGGCACCAGACGCAGATTTTTATCGCCTGCAGAAAAGAGGCAGGCCACCGCCGAAGAGGTTCAGCGTGGAGTTGTGGGTGTCCCCTGAATTCTAGCAGAAGTCAACATACACGCTGAGCCTAAACTCCCGAACAGCGTAACTTCGCTGTTTCAGGAGAAGAGAATAGTTCGAACGCCGCAGGACCCCAGAAACGGCACCTCTAAGACGAAAATAAAACCTTCGTATCCGCGACCATCAGCACGAATACGGGTGAAGATACGACTTCAAGGGAGTAGTTGAGAAGAGAGCGAGACTGGATCGTGGAAAAACGGAATTATATTTGCCTGAAACTTCAAATTTACTCTTTTACACATTTTCAATCCCAGAGATACCAGGAAAAAAATGCAAGTGCAAATGCTGGCAATTATATAGTCTTATATTTGCCAGCATCAGCACTCTAAATACTGTACAATCTGTCTGTCAGTCATCTTTTTCTGCTACTGCCTTGATGGTGAAATCGAGGGTTAATAAGAAACGGTAAATGAAAGAAATTTCCATTTTGTCAATCGAGTCACACTCCTAATACCACAGAATCTGCCTTTCAATGACTGTATTAAATCATTTGCTGGTGTTTCTTTTGATCACAAAAAAACACATCTCCAAGAAGAAGTTTCAGAAACGTAATGCGGATTTCGTAAGCCTCGAGGGAGCACAGACACAATCCTGACAGCTTAAAAACGACAAAAGGCGTCACGAAGTGAGTAACAACGTCACACCCTCTTTGTTAATCTTAAAAGGTATTCGACATCATAAATCATGCTGAAGACTGGGAAGTCATTATCAAATTCAGCTTTTCAAGGAGATCTATTCTGATGGTCCAAAAACATCCTCGTGGTGTACGCCACAGAAAATGGATTAATCCAGAAGCCCTTCACAATGATAAATGAGGTTAAGGCAAGCTTCATTATGGCTCCCATTACCTGCAGACTTATTTGCCCTGCTATGCGTCTGGTAATCCGCCGTGTTGACAAGACTGGACTCGCCCCCAGCTATCGAACCAACGAGAAACTGCGTAATGTCCGACGTCCGCAAAAACAAAAGTATCATGCCTACGGTTCAGGATTTCCTATTGGCAGGGCAAATAGCAATCCGGTTGCTAAAACTTCTGACCGATCATTAGCACGGTGAAGAGAGTGGTCTTGTATCAACCGGTACCGATTGAGAAAAAAACAAGACTTTGATCGACATCAACGGAACTCGCCTCAAAGAAATGGAAAAATGCATGTATTTATAAGTATCCTATCATTAAACAGTATCGTTAATGAATCCCTTACGACCGAGACCTTTAAACCCCGCCTAGCCTTTCTTAGTCTGCAAAACTTATGATAGAATCCTCGTGGTATCTACTTTAACACAAAAAACTCGGGACGTGCAGGACTACACCCTGACTATACTCCATTACAAGGTGGAGACCTGGGCATTGCGGCACAAATTGGATTCGTTGTGAATAAGTCCGGTCTCTTAAAAGGTGTAGCTTAGGTTACCGACTTACGGAATATATATATCCTCTGCTCGGTAAGGGTTTTACTGCAATGGCTCCTTCATACTAAGGTCTTTATAGTATAATCTCCGAGGTCTCTCCTTGAAGTGTGACAAACGTGAATTTTAAAGACTAATTCGTGTGCTACAGGCGTAAACGGCCCGTTTAACTTTATCGGTCACCAGAGCAAAGCCCATATACACTTGGAATAAACCGGTCCAGACACTGGAATACGGTGTGCTTGAGAGCAGCGAGGCTGCTGAGACCTGTGCCAGTATAACGAAACACAAGCGCAAAGAGAGATGGCGACCTCACTATTAGATCTCATCGATTACTACTGTCGAACTATTGCGGGGTTAGGTGAAACCGATACCTTAAATGGGCACGGTTTTGTAAAGAGGTCAATTAACTGCGAAACAGAAGACCACAAATGTTTCGGTAACTGATAAACTACGAAATCTGATGATTGGGGATTTTAGTATGAGGAATTATCGCAGCGGTTGCAGATTCCCGTGGTAAGGAAATGCAAAAATTGGCATGGAAAATTCGACAGAGCAGTGTCTCTGCCGTGTTCCGTGACATGATTGGCAGCCGGATAACAATTAGCTGGAGCTTAGGAATTCTTAAAATCAGGATTTTTTTGATGTGCTTTGGATAGCAGAGATGAACCGAAGAAAAAGGAGAAAGAATAAGACAAGGAAAGAGGAAGATGGTTGTGGGTTTTTTTGCCGACTCACTTCGCGTGCGGCCGCCTATTTGACGCTCGCCAGGAGTTAGGGTATTAAGCACTCATCAAAAACTGTGGTGTAAGATGGTAGGGTTTGGATGAACATCGCGGGATATGGGGTCTTATTTTGGCCTGAAAGTTCCATTTTCGTAAGGTGCAAAACCACTTTTTCCATAAATGCGAATCCTAACGATTACTGAAAAAGGAAGAGGCAGTCGCTTTACTAACCTTGCATGACGGAAGAGATATCGGTTTCGGTGGGATAGAGAGCTGAACACTTTGTGGTATGTTGAAAAGAACGGCATTGGAGAAGATGTGCAAAATGTCCTCAATGTTTTCCGATGCCTTCTGGATTCCGTCGAGTAGCGTACGGAACTCGCTCAGTGCGGCATTCCCTTTGTCAAGGTAGTCATCGATGATCAGACTGTTCCAGTTGAGACGTTCCCATGCCGGGGAAAGTGTCTTGCGTAGGCTGACAATTTTATCAGCCAAAGTGACAAATTCAACTGGTGACAAAAGGGCGAGGATCTCACGAAATTCACCAGCCAACAGACTCAATTTGTCTCTTTGTAGCAAGATTGTCCTCTCCTGAGGCGTTGGATGGCACGGAAAATAGGTAATCAGCAAAATCCGACTTTCGATACAACCATATATAGGAAAAAAGAAATTTCCGTTTGCATAAAGTGTTTAAAGAAATCTTTGCCTGATCAGAAGGGTAAAAAGGGCGCTGGATAGAAGGCAGTGTTGCCGACTCCATAGCGGCCTAGCACTCCCTCTCAGACAGCGACATTGGCATTGAAATCACTGTGGTCTAGAACTTTGTCCGCCTTTGACATAGTGGCGAGATTGGTGTAGGACTTGTTCTTCAAGTCATTGGAGCTGCTCATTGGGGAGCGTAGGCACTGACGAATATTGAAAATTTGCTTCTGTGAAAAGCCCGACTCAGGCTCACGAGGTTGTCGTTGATCCTCTGCGTCAGGTAGGTCAGCTTTCTCACGATTTCAGTCATGATGGCAATAGCAATACCATCTTCCTATTGCTATGCCCTTCGACATCCGCTCCAGAAAGTGTGCCCGACACTCACTTCCTCCAAGCTTACCTGGTTAGCGGAGAAGTGGGTCTCATAAAGAGAAGCAATTTCCACTTTTTAGACAGCCATTTCGCGCACGACGAGTGCTCTCCTCGTTTCCAGTCATATATTTAGCGGAAAGGTTAAAAGAAAGCGGACATTCAAGTCTGCCAGAGCGAGCAGTGAGGATGCTCACCGATGGGAGTTCTTGTTTTGTGTATTGTTTCGATCGTATTTTTCACATTCACATGCCTTTTACCAACGACTTTTAGGAGCCCGTTTCTGGCCCTCTCTATGCGAAGCGGTAAAGAATGTTTTACCTGAATAGGGCAGATTAGCTATCCCAGACGGCTGCTGAACTCTATTATGAGTTGGGAATCTTTAATGGGTATAGGAATTGAATAATTCTGGACACGTAACTGGAGGATTGTTGCTCCATATGAATTTTTCGGTTTTTTAGGGAGAGGTGTAGGGCGGAGGTTAGAGAAGGGAGTACTGAGTGTCGAGAGACATACATATACCGGTTCATCTCGTTTAATCTGTCGGCCAAAGCGATTACCGCGGTGTATTTGTTAAACAACGCGCAGTTCTGAACAGTCACAATGGGAGCTGGGCGACAGGTAAGAGTCACACAGAGTAATAAGCATGAGAGTTTGAACATTGGAACGACCGGTCAATAACACGATGCACACCTTAATTAGACACAGGTGGGCCATATGACTAGTACACATTTATTCCGATACGCAAGCAAGATTTTAACTTCAGTGTGTGCTCAATGGATTGAGTCGTGAGCTGCGCATCCAGGGAGTCCCGCTAAAATCTACCTTTCATGACCCTGTTGTGCAAAACTAAAAGTTTCCGCGAAGAAGGAAACATGATCGCTGGAACAAGAACTTGATTAGTCTGACGTTTCGTAGAGACAGTCGCAGCCGCAAGATTTCAATTCACATTAGCAGGGGTTCAACTATGGATGACGAAATAAGACAGACTTGGCATGTCAGCAACTGATAAACATGTCAAACTGACATTGTGTCAAAACCAAAGTCCCTCAGAACGAATAAAACTGGTACATGATAGCAGTCGAGCAAGGGTAAGCGAGCGTTTTGGAAACAAAACATATGCTTCCTTTAATTAAGTTTAAAAGTCTGCTTGAATATTAGACACCATATCGTTATCTGTCACACATAGACATAAATGAGACAAGAAGGATGTCATTAATGGAGTGAAAACAACAAAAATGGAAGTAAGACTAAACTTATAAGGGGCTGTTCAAAGAACCATCTCAAATAAGAGGCCATCTGCTTTGCACTTGTCTGTTTTTAAAGTACTTAAACGTCAATGGTCAACAAAACAGGATACTACAGCCTAATGTATAAATAGGCATAAATATAAAACAGGCAAGATTTCATACATTCAGAGCCAGGTGGCGCGCCAGATCAGGCGCGACAAATCCCAGAGCGTCCAGATATTTTGTTTCGACAATTGCAAGCCCCAAGGCTTCGTCAAAGTCGACTTCGAAGTCAAAATTATCTAAACATAAAGAAAATAGTAAGCTTATTTTGGTCTGCAAACTTTACAAAAAGGCAGGTGAAGATGGTTAAGATAAGTGATATATAACCTTATATATTGATTTGATGCTTGATAGAACTAAGCAGTGTAAAGATAAAAGAACATAAAATTAAAAGAGTTGGCCACTGTGCGAATAAAAACTGCGAAAATTTAACAAAAATGTTGACAGCATTTAAAAACCTCCGACTAATTGCAAATACACACTAATAAGTGAAGTGGCAGATCGAAAAAAGACATGCTGCAAACAGAGAAATTAACTGATCCAGACTAAAAAGGTGCAACGCTCAATTCTTACTTGTGAAATAACTCCAATTTTCAAACATATATATATATATATATATATATATATGCATTACTGCTATGTGAAATAACTCCAACTTTCAAACATATATATATATATATATATATATATATATATATATATATATATATATATATATATATATATATATATATATATATATATATATATATATAGCATTACTGTACGCGCTTGGCCTGAAAAAATCGACGAAGCAAAGGTATCTACTCACACAGGGTCTTGTCGAGTATAGGCAATGGAAGTCCAAATCTTGTAGAATTTGTTGATGTTGAGTCGGTCGTTTGACTTGATATTCCCGTTCTGAGACGTGCCAGTGTCAAGGAGGGTCTAGATGGACGTTTTTCGGGCTGTCTATCAGAGGCTTTCCACAGCTTTCGTTCCAAAAGTCCAGGAAGGCACTCAGAAACGCGACGCTTCCAGTCGGCAAAAAGCTCTTCCTCAAAATGTTTCATACGACGTGCCACACAGACGTAACGGTCACGAATTTGTCGTCCCCGTTCAGTGTCGGTCAGCTCTTTTGTCTGCACAAAACGCACCATAGGAGATTTGATGCGATTAAAAAGTTGACGTTCAAAGGATATTGCACCCGAAACTACTGGCAAATACTTAGGTCCTAGGGTAAATTCATGTTCTCCTGCATTTATGACCAGTTCCTCAAAGGTGGTTTCGACAATCCGCAATTCCTTCTCGTACTGGTCAAGAACATCTTGAAACTTCTCAGTAAAAACTGAGGCGATGTCTCCTTCTGTTTGGCTGCTCGAAAATCTTTGAAGCATTTCAAAAGCTCCTTGCGAAGACCGCAATGATTTAAAAGAATTATTGATGCAACTTTTGACTTCCATTTTAATCTTTTCGACATCGTGTCGGAATTCTTCAAGACAGATATCCCAGGAGGACTGACAGTCCGGATCAAAGGGATTAAACTCGATCTGAAAACCGCATAAATACAAAATTAGAAGTTAAACTTTTAAACACAAAAATAATACACATATATTTTTCATCGTGTGGTAATACCTTTGAGAAAGATCGCAGAACAGTAGCCAAACTTAACAGGATTCCATCAATTTGTTGGTGTTCGAGCATTACTGATTTTGTTTCCGGTCCGAATATATTTTGGAATTCGCTAATAACTCTAGCGATATTTCCAAAATCAGAGCAAATTTTTGCGATATAGTCCGTTTTGGCAAAAAGTCTTTTCCTATCGAATTCCCACCTAGAATCCCGACCAGAGGCCTCGATTTCAGCTCTCCGAACAAAATATATTGACTTCCATGAATCCAAGAGAAGCTTGGCCTCGGATGATAGGTTAATTATATCCGCTGCACAAAGACTAGTAATCGCACATAAAGTGCACACAATTAGAAACTCACCAGAAAACCTTAGAAGGTTCAAGAACTCTTGAAACGCGATCGCATAAGCTCCAAGCTATGCGTTCGAATAGTGGAACCATGCGTTCGTCTTTGTTATAGTGCCGTGAAATAATCCAAATCATTTGCAGGGCTTGCATAAGCGGACTTAGTGATTCTGTTACATCGCTTAATTTTGTTGCGTAAGTGATGGTCTTCAAGTGCCTTTCAACCAATGACAGAAACCTAAGTGTATACATCAAACAAAATATTGTAGTTTACTTCACATTTTCTTTTGCCTCCAAGTACATATTATAAAGTTGTTCATTTTGAGAAGCAGGCGGTAAATTTTCCTTGTATGCATAAAGCCAAAGAATTTTCTTGACAACTGGTTGGTTGAATTGCTCAACAAGAGCCGTCAGAGATATTGCCCGATCACGCCAGAAATCAATTTCGGCAAGAGGGCCATGCCCTACTGGGCTGCGGGATTGTAGTTCTTCTATCGTTTCGCGTACCTGAGGAAATTTGCAAAATCTGCAATCTTACCTGGTGATTCCACTGGACAACAATCACGTCTATTTCAGCCATAAGCTTCTCGTCTTTCATGCTTTCTTCGGGATCTTCTTTCAATTCAAGCGCCGGTACAGGTAATTTAACCTCGGATATAACAAACTCGAGAGTGCTGGAGACGAACCGCATAAATTTGCGAAGATTTATTAAAAACTCATCCCGAACGACATGGCTCAGGCCGTCGACCTTTTTACCGTTCATTTGTTGTTCCTCGGGTGATGCAAGGGTCGAATTTCTGCGATCTTTTTCCTCGGTAAATTTAAGCGAATATTCTTGTTGACTATAAGCTAGCTGTCTCGCGTAAACATTTTGAAGTACAGAATGCAAAGACGACAGCCGGTCGCCTGTGGTAACAGTTATCTCAAGAAGGCCAGGTAAGCACACTTCAGCTTCAGATAACGAATTAAATTTTGGAATTAAATCATTATTGGCACGATTGATAAAAACAGCGCAGGCTTTTGTGTTTGGAGGTTGCTGGACATCAAAATGGGCAACAAGTGACAATTTCTCGACAATTCGAAGAACCATCTAATGCAGTCATATCCGATAAGAATGCTTACTTTTTTCTTTTTTGGGTTACGGTCTTCATGGAAATCAGAGGTTTGGCTAGCATTACTTGTACTATCAGACTCCGAATTTCTATCAGAATTGTCTTTGAGGACAATATTTGTAGGGTCAGTGTTATCACTTTCATCAACTGGCTCATTTTCATCAACTAACGAATTTTTAACAAATGGCTTAACAAACCATCATCTTCTGAAATTTCAACTTCATCATACACGGAATCCTTTACAGTTTCAGTAGTAAAAGAAACACAACGACATGTGAACTCTGGAAAAGCGTCAAAAAAGCTCTGGAGGTTTGAATAATTAATTCCTGAATTTCCGTTTAAAAATTCTGAAAATATATCGTCGTCTTGAAGGGAAAAACACTTGTAAAGAAGGCCTTTGATCCACTCAATACGGAAGTCACTCATCCTCATGGGATTTGTAAAATCACGTTAAATGTTACCGTAGTAACCATAAAAGATAAGGGATTATTTTCACTGCATTTTTTAAAAAAAACGACATAATTTTCAAATTAAATTTTATATAATGTATGTGTTTTAACTGATGGAATAACTCGCACGAACTTAAAATGCCGAAGATCGTTATTGCCGGTAATCGCGCAGATTGATATTAATGTCACTTGAATTCTATTTTCCCTTCTGACTGTTACTTAATTTGTCTACATTACTATGCAGATTAGTAAAGTAATAACTCATTTTTCGCTTCCTTTCGTGGAAAACATGAGCAGTTTTTCCTTCAATATAAAAATCTATCTAATAGCGATATAGCTGTATAGTTATCGATATAAATAGCAATTTTGCAGCATTTCGGTTGCTAACATTCGCTTGACGATGCTTTTTCTCCTGAGATTCTCAGCATTGAGCTCATTTTTGCACTAACACACGCAGGTATGCCTGTGTCGATGCATCGACTGGGTGGCTCGCATGTTTCACCAGGAGCAGGTGTATCACGGTCTGAATCCCGGCTACCTGGGGATTAATCGCATGCAGAAAAAGGCCTGGAGTTGTTACCCGTGGAATTGCTCTTGAAGGTGGGGAGGGGTGCAAGGAGGTGTGTATGACCGATCGTGTGCGCGCACGCACACTCCAAAAAAACCTTTTAATCCAAGCGTATGGGTAGTGCATTCACACGGGTGACAGGGGGTTTCGCCCTAGTCAATCAACGAACGGAATGCTACGTAGTTACTGGGTACACTGAGCTATGCGTAGATTTTACCCAAGCGTCATGAGGCTGGTATAGAATTCCACCAATATGCTGGCATATTCCTGGTATGCAAATGTTAGAGGGGTCAGTTCTAACTATAAATGAAACTCACGAAACCTCCTACCTATTAACTATCTTATTGCAGAGTTTGTGAGCGGGACCAACAATGATTAGGATTTTGAGATGGCTATTCGTGGCAGTTAGAAGAACAGCTTCAGGACGACGGGACTGCACAACTAAGACCCTCTAACAGTGTTCAAGGATCTAAAGGCTTATCTTTCACAAAATCTTTAACTAGTGGTACTAAGGTCTTCATGTAAAAATGCTGTATACTTGAGTGGGCAGCTTAATATCTATCTTTTCACTCAGATTCAGCTTATCATCCTTACACTGCAAACACGGGAGCCTTACACACTCAGGTCGCTGATGTCATCGGTAGAAGTATGAAATTTTAACTCATTTTTGTCCACCATACATAATAATCGTGACTCTGACGTCGAATATAACGAGTGAAAAGACATTAAGACTGCAATTCCCCTTGCATTCGCCTCTTCTTAGTGCCTTTTCTAAACTGGTCACGTGGTTTGCCTTCCAAAGGATTTCTTAGTTTCTCTTGCGAACATGTAGATAGTTAAACACAAATAGAAATACAAAGATTAAATGCGAGGATATATAACAACGGCCGCCTTGGTAAAAGGCATCGGACACTCAAGCCACCAAAACGAAAATTGACATCTAATTTATGAGACTAGACACATTGACCTTCAGACGGTTTGTCACCAAAGGTGTGGCAATGACTGAAAGACTCGATAACACTTGTTCACTGACCTCCATGCGCGCACCTGTTGTCCGCGTCTCATCTATACTGCCCTCACTTACGCACGCACTGCCAACGTCCCATTCTTGGCCTTCAACACTTAACCCTCTTAGAATTATTGCAGCCTGGAATCTCTCCATCACGTGAGTATCTTAGTTCATCAGTGTGGGGCATGTGTCCACTTGTGGATCGAACTTCATCTTCTAATCGATCCTTTGATCACGTTAATTTCCTCTGTTGTGTTTATTAAGAGTTCTAATGCTATTGGCGTCCTGGAGTTGAAATATCTATTTCCATCCTCCTCTGAGAAAGGATATTTTAGTGGTTATTTTGCCTGGTTTGCCGATAGTTCAAGAATAACCTGAACCTTAAGGGTCTATTATTATAGATTTATCTTCACTAATGTCTTTGGGAAATTGTTTCGCCTATGACTGAGCATTTTGTATCGTAAACCTTATTTAATTTATGTCCTTTACATTTACGAGGTATTCTTCGTGCCAGAAATCGAGCGGGGAATTTACTCTGGTCCCACACACAAGAAATACATATAAGTCGTGAGACTCGTTTTGAAATCCTTTTAGTACCAGTATTTCGACAGTGGCCATTAATTGTTGACTACTTCCTCGGTATCATGCCTGATATTCACCCTATCTTCGCAGCACTCATATTTTGCCAATATTTTAGCTACACGTAGCTTCGTTTATCGTACTGACGCAACATGTTTTTGTTTGTAATAAAATCACAAAAATGTTCACGAAACTATCGTTTACTACGTAACTCATATCAAAATTATCTAGTGACTACTTAATATTGCCACAAAATGTTTTCGAAAACTGCAGTCATGAACCGTAGCTTGCTTACACAGCGCCAAAATTACGAACTCTTACAATCGTGGTTTTCCTTGTACTTAAATATGGTTTTAATCACTCCCGATCTTTTCTGTTCTACTGCCGTAGTGGATACTACCTCTATGTACTTGCTCGTCTGCAGAAGACCTGTATAGCTTGATCGAGTCTCCTCTCCATTTAAGAGGTCTGCATAGTAAAAAAGCCCTTGGCCTCGTATGTGTGTCTTGACAGACTGCATGCAGCCAGATTTTGCGGTGACATCAAACATAGGGTAGCACATATGGGCGCTCTCCGATCGGCTACGGACCTCACTCGTCTCGTTGTGACTTGTTGCTCACTCTGGAGCTCCGCCAGCAGCGGCACAGCGCCTAGTGATATAAACAGAAGACCTTTCCGGCAAAGACGAAGGAGAATGGAATGGCCATATCTGTTTTTTTAGCCGTCACCAGCTAGCCATACCCAACCCCAGGTGTTGTGGAAACAGAGGCTTAAATGCACGACATAATGGTCAGAAGTCCAACACTCTAACCCACTGCACCACGAGCTCTTTGTCTTGTCGGTTTCGATCGGGAATATAAACAATGCTCGACGGGCGCTCATCGGTTGGCTACAGGCCTCAAGGTACAAGGGCACAAGTGAGGCCCGTAACCGATCGGTGAGCGCCCATCTAGCAATGTAAATATTCCAGATGGAAACCAACAAGACAACGAGCTTGTGACGTAGTGGGTTAGAGCCTTGTGAGTTCGAGCATCAAGTGCCGCAACACCTGGGATTGGGTATGGCTGGCTGTTGATGGCTAATAAGCCAGAATGTCCATGTCAGTCTCACTTGTCTTTATCGGAAATGTCATTATGAGATGTGCCGTAAAGAAGCAACCCAAACCACCTCAATAATTTTTCTTTGGTTCTCTGAGATGTGCTCCATTTTATATCGTTAATGATAGGAGCCTTCCTACTAGAGGCAGTGTTTTTTCTTCACTGAAAGTTTCATAATCCGGCAGGATTCTCAGAAGCATTCCTTTTTGCCCTTCTTCTACGAGCATAGCCCGAGATTTCTAAACGTTTGAGAAAACCGGCTGAACGGATGCACATGAATCTTCGTGTCGATGGTGGTACTCAATCAACTTCCTTGATAATTTTAGGAGTTGCAAAAATCCTATGAACGACATCAGCTAGGTAACGACTGTATCCTCACTCTATCTATTCGGCAACGGCCTCGCTTCGATGTATTTGGAAAGCGTTCACTTTAATTCGACAGCCAGCAATTTCCGGGAGTGCCTTCGTTTAGTCAGCTCGAGAACTCTTCTTCAGTGAACTGGCTGATTTAGTGTCCTAAAAACTTGACGCTAGCGGGGCGACATCGCCATCAGAGTTCAGCTTAGGAAGCCGGCAGTCGAGTTCACATCAGAAACCGTAAAAAAACGTGTAGGGTCCTTCCGAGAGTTCCGTTGATGTAGTGAACTATCAGAGCGGTCTAGAGAATACAGTCCCGTTGCGTGGCAAAACTAATTTAGAGCGGATGGCAGAGCTTGTGCAATTGAACTAGCCCCGTCGATGGACGATGACATGCCTTGGGTACAAAAACGATTGTTACATACATTCCAGTTAGTTCTATCAGCGCACCCAGTAACTCACGATGCATAGAATCTGTTGGGACAACGGAGTTCACAAGTAAGGCGATCGTTGGCCAAAGAATACGCTGAATTTTAGATATTTTGGCAGGTGCGTTGATGCATATATGGAATCCCAGTTCGATCGGGGTTTGAGGCTCTTGCGCCTTCACATACAAGCGATTACACCCATCGCTGCCCGACTAAGTATGCACTGCGGTGACTTCCTCATGAATTAGTCTTTAACGAGTTAGACTTGCGCCGAATCTACCACACTCGTCTCCTTAATTCACCTTGCTTCGATGTCGCAACAAAGTCAAGGCCACCGAGGTTGTCGCAAACACAGTAACTGACAAGGCCGGTCGAACCATCTACGCGTGCCACATCTGACCTTATCCTGCTACATAAAATACGTGATCTTCTGTTCTCCATCACTGATAATGCATTACAGCAACATAGGAAAGGAGTCATTGCAACTTGACACAATCATGAGAAGGCCCGAATAATCCCGTCAATTGGCAATCTTCCATGCTACGACTCATGGAGTGTCGGTAAAGATCACATTGACTAGAAGCACTTGAAGCCTGAACCTCAGTCAGCTAGTTACTCCGAGGCACTGACCGTGGGGACTAATTTATCTTTTTATCTGATAGCTTTCCAAGCTATGACTTTTAGCATGTAGCTGTCAGCGCAGTAGATCTACTATGGTGAGGAAGTCACTGATATATTGCGGGCATGGGTTCTCCAGTGTCGAAATCACTAACTTTCCTCTACCATGTACCAATGGACTTGTAAGGATCCAAGCAGTTGTTGTGCTCAGAGCACTACGATGATCAGGTCAAATCCCAGTTGTAAGTAAAAGGCAGAAGGCACCAGAAGGAGCGATTTATTGTGCACAGAACCCTGAGTTCCTGTCCCAGACAGCATTGGCCACTGGCGAAGCGAGGGCTAGCGTGGACCGCGTCCAGCCATACCTGAGAGACAGCGGTGGCAGCTGCTTAAATAGGACTAGAGCAAGTAAAGTGTTGTCCAATCGGTGTGTGCTGCATTACCCGAGTGTCTAGAGGCCCACGCTTCGTTGGCCGAGGGGTGGGTGGTTCAATTGGCGCTTGGACAGACATGACTACCTGGACGTATGTGCGTGCGCTAGTGGAAGTCGGTCAAGTGTCTGCAGGTTATTGAGTCGGAAACCGCTACTGGTGGATATAACTCAAGAAGTCTGAGTAGAAAGCCTATGCCTCTTGAATTAATCAGGCCGCTGAGACCTTCCTGGGTGGATATGAGAGTCGTTACGGCTATGTCAAGAACCGAGTACCTCAATGATGGCTATTTGCTGTTGCCTTCAACATATTTCTGTTGGATTGACGTAATTTTAAGACTTCAGGTTGCTTCATACGACGGATTCAGGACCTGAACAAGACCTGTGCTTTCAGCTGCAACGCGGGACAGTAAGTATTCTCACTTTCGGCGACAACAAACGATCTATTAGCATTTACTATGCAGATGGCTCGAGCCAGGTCCCGTAATGATTTTTCCTTCCACATACTCCAGAAAATGACGGCAAGGTTGGCTATGTATGACCAGCAGAAATGTGGGGCTGAATTATCACCCTCCATACAGCAGGCCTCAAACGTTGTTAAAATACGAAAACTCTACTAAATGGTCCGCTACTTAGTGGTTATCTCTCTGCATTGAGTGACTTTGTTTGCGGTGTTAATGACGGTTTTAGTGCTAAGGACTCGGCTAAGGTAGGGCGATGGCGTGAGCACTTCGAGCACCTTCAAACCTTTGATGCTTAACCAACCACACCATTGCTCTCCGTTGTAGCGGTTTTTTTACTCTCAAACCTATACAGTGTCATGGGCATCCCTTCTGAAGGAGAACTCGTCGATGCCATACAAGGGCTGCACTACCAAACGCACCATGAGAGGACGGTGTACCTCTTGAAATCTACAAGTCACATCGGCACTCTGGCACCCTGATGTGATTGGACAAGCGTGGAGAGACGAGGTTGCTCCTAACGATCGGGGTTCAGGCATCCTTTTTCCTCTCTTCAGGAAGGGAGAAAATACAAAATGCTAGAACTACCACGGTATAAGCTTCATCGACACTGCTTGGGGGCTCTAAGACGAAACACAAATATGCCGGATTTTGAGCTGGACATTGATGTGCGCACCAGATATTCACACTGAGGTGCATTTTTGAATTCCGTCATAACTATCAAAAGGTGTGGGCCGTATGCTTTGTTGACTTTGCCGCTGTGTTCGATTCCGCCAGTCGTGAGTCTCTGTGACGGATAATCGAACTAGCTGAGGTACCGGCAAAATCGCTGCCTTGATCCAGGTCTGCCACAGCTACACTATTACGCTAGTTCTGGTCTATACCAATCTATATCAACCGTTTAATCTTCGGTCTGGCTTTCGGCAACCTCTTACCCTGTCGCCCATTCCGTTCCATTTTGCCACTCAATAGATTTTTTGAGAGGCCCTACACAAAGTTGATGGTGTTGACTTTCTACTTGGATGCTGTTTGACTAATCTTGACTACGCTGATGACATCGCCTTCCTAGTTTCAAGCTTTTGTTTCCTACAGTCTATAGTGGCCTGAATGAATGAGGTCGCTATGTCGCTCGTTTTATCTATAGACGCTGGGATGACCCAAGTGTTTTCAAGTTGCATCCCTGCTCAGAATAAATCCCCTGTCGAAATAAATTTCTGTCAACTTGAAGAAGTAAACATTGTAAAATAACTCTGGACGATACTACAGCCGAATGGACAGAGTAACGATGATATTGTCTCCCGAATTGATGCTGCTCCTCGTGTTTTCTCAAGCCTTAGAACGTTTCACTGGATGCGCCTTGACATCAGCATCTTCAAAAAAATCCACGTGCACCGTGTACCCGTCCTATTCTATGCTTGGAATGCTTGGCCGTGTGCGTGAAAACATGAGCGAAAATTGGAGCTAATTTCCACCACGGCTTGAGGACCATGCCTCAAGTGAAGTTCAAGGAATTCGTCTCAAATGGGGTAGTCCGCACGCGCTGTGATAACATTGAAAAAATATCCCAGGCCAGCCAAGAAACACGATTGAGGTGGTGTTGACGCATTCTTCCTCGTCCACTTCGCGAGCTCAGAGTTGCTGTCCTCTATCTGGCACCGTTTCCCACTTGGAGGCGTCGTGGAGGAAGCCGAATGAGAAGTTGGCTCGACACAGTTCGTCAAGACGTGGAAGGGGTTCTTGGACTTTAGGTATTCATTCTCGTCGCTGTGAAGGAAATGAATTCGGCCCTCCAGATATGCGGCCGCGGATCGTCTCGCGTGGAGGAGTACAGCCCTTGACATCATCGAGGCCGTTTAGATCAGGTAGGATCGCAGCTTTACGAAGTGTAAGTATTTAAGATCCTACAGGAAGCTCGTAACTTCGTCCTTGGTACCGCGTTTTGACGTTTTTCAGAGGTAAACAAAATAAATTAGTTGGCAAATGCTTCGGAATACCTGAGTTGCTATTTACGTAACAGCCACTTAGAATTCAAGCTTCATAATCTACCTGATATTGGCATAGCAGACATATTTTCGAGAGCTCTTTCTCTCCGCCGCAAAGCCTAGGCTAGCAGACTTTGAAAAATATGCGAGCAGGGCTAATTTAATGCAGAATCTCAGCCTTGTGATAGTTTTTGCCGAGGAATTTTCGTCACATAAAACCCCAGAATGCTGATCGAAACATCCCCGCAGTGACTATAGCCGGCCGCATAATGCAGTTTTCTTCATATTTGCACCTAAGCCTAAAAATTTCATCCATATGTCCTTTGCTGACAAAACTTCTCCCGCTGTGACTGGTTCCGAGGATTCCTTTAGTGTAGCTTCCCATCAATTTCAGATAACTAGCCCGTCTTTGAATCCTTTAAAGTAATCATGATTCAGGTAGCCTGCGTGCTCTCCAAAACATGACCTTTTGACAGATGCTCACAGTGTCTTCTTCAATTGGTTAGCTATCATTTTATTCCTTCTATAGAAGTGCCTTAGTCAATTGTTTAACATGCGATTTAAGCCGTGCTGGCGTTAACAGTGCTTGTTATTCAGAGGAGAATTTGCATGAGCCTCTCAAGTACAGTGAGTCGGCGGATTTGTGGGGCCCACGTTCAAGCACCAAATGCTGGACTTCCTTCTGCAGCATTGCAAGTTTTCGCCACTAGACACGATACGGAAATTATTTAATTAATGGGCACCATTACAGCAGTTTTCGCATGGCCATTTACATGCAGAAATACCAAAATAAAAAAGATTTCCTTCATTCGAGCTTATTTCGGTAGATATTCGGTATAAGGAACTACCGCTGTATCATATTTTTGTGGATTTTGTAATAGAATCCATTGTTGTTCAAACAAGGATATTAATATTTGATCGGAGACAACACTGATAGGTACATTTTTGACTTGAATCATTTTCTGGATTCGCACATTTTTTTAAATGCAGAATACCATAACAAGGATATATGTGCTTTTTACTTTCTGTAGTCGGGATTATTCATTCGAGTATCAGATAGTCACAACACCACATTTCAAACGGTGGAGGAGTCTAGCTGTTAGGTTATAGATCTCAGAAATACTTGGCGGCCCTGCGCTTCAGGAGCTAACTTGCAATCTACTTTTGACAGTAAAAATATCAGTTAGCGTATTTGGCGTGCACCCCAGTGATATATGGTCAAACATCCTCCTTAGAATCGAAATGCTACTTTTCTCACCAACTACAGGCATTACGGTAGCCCACTATTTTGATTCTCTGTTTAATCTATTTTTTTTGGCCTGTGTTCTCAGTAAAGAAGACGGAACTTAATTTAATGCAATGCTTAGGTAAGCCAAATTCCAGAAAGTTATGCTGAGAAGTTAACATAGCAATTTATATGATGGGGTACCGACAAAGACAAGGGAGGCTGTAATGGTCATTTCTGACATATTAGCCGTTATCAGCTAGTCATACCGAATCCCATATATGAATCATCGGGTATTCGAACCCGCATGTTCTGTAACTTGATCGGTCGGTAGCACTTCAGCATTGATAATCCCGATCATAACTGACAGGACAATGAGCCCGTGGCTCATTGGAAAACCGTTCGACTCAATGACCAAATATCGCGGGTTCGAATCCCAGATGGTCCACACTTAGGATTGCGTATGACTGGCTGATAACGGCTAATAAGCCAGAAGTGGCCATTCGGTCTCCCTTGTTTCTTTCGTTCTCCATCATATGCATCTTACTAGTCCCTATGCGACTGCCTGTGAGGGTTCTAGATTGAGCCCCAAGGCACAACGTGACAAGCGTGTTCCGTAACTTGATCGGTGAGTTCCACTTTAGCATAGCAATTTATGTTTAGGTCTTAACTTATTTCCGGTTTGGAACAAATAAATTACAAATCGCAGGCAAATCCATATTTAAACATGTAACTTTTGAACAGAGCTTAGGTACATTTAAATAACATCCCAAAGGCAGGTTTTTCTTTAAATTTTGACTTTTTAGACTGAATTTGTAGCCACCACGCACGGAACTCATTCCTTAGACCTCGATGAACGCTACAATCCCCAGTCCTAGCTCCAGGTCCCTTTTTAAGGCTGTCCGTAAAACCTGCGAGGACGGTTCCAGCTCTAATAATGCCATCGCACGCATTTCAAAGCTATGCATTTCGTAATAAACTGAATCGTGTGGGTTTCATCTTGTCCGTATAATCATGCACCATTGTGCCACATCAACAGAAGATCCCAATTATGTTACCATGTAAAATTGTCACGTTTTTGTCACTTTGTGACGTACATTACCACAAACGAAACTACTTATGTGTGCAACTTGGGTTGTCGATAGGGACGGCTTATATGGCCGCCTAAACAGTACACGAGAATAGGAACCGCCCCGCCCGCTTAAAATAGGTGGCGTTACCTTAAATTTCCGGGAGGGTAAGTATTTCTGGGTCTTACCATCACCACTTACCCTAGCATAACACTAAACTATCACACTAAGCTTAACTCTAGCCCTACCCTTAATTGCAACCCTACAGGTAAGACGATAATAACCTTAACCCCTTGGCGCTGAGGAATTACGCCTGCACTGTTCTGCTTCCTCAGCTTGCAAGTTTGGGGACATTTTTCAAAAATCTGAGTATATTCTCTGAGAGCTAATACAGGAACCCAAATTGGTGAAGAAAGTTGAAGCTTAAGGAGACATGCGAAAGGTCCGGAATTACTTTTGCAACCCTTGGTAGAAGTTCCTAGACGATGTCAGCAGAATTCCCCGGGGAATTACCGCCGACCCCAAATAGATCTTGGGCCGTAGAGCGATGTTGATATTTTTGACCGAATATGTGCGATTAATTTAGGAGGACCCGAAAAGCCGCTCGGAGTTCATCCTTTAGGTCAACTATTGCGTTTTCTGGAACAAGCAGTCAACCGACTTATTAGTTCCTCACGCGATTGGGTTCCACAGGGTCTTCTATGCCTTGTGCTCCTATGGCTGCAGTTGACGCGGCAGCAGGAGGTTTAATGCGTCTCAAAGTGCTTCCTATTGTTTCGCAAGTTCTATCACGAACATCAGCGGCCTTCAAGACGTACGGCTCCTCGTTATCGCTGCGCGTTTTTTAATCCGTAGCCTTAAACTAACTTCTTATTCTCTCTCTCTCTCTCCCCGTAATGTAGTGTATCGTTGCTAGACTGCCTTTCCCAACATACTGCTTGTCATTATTGTGCTTCTTTGGTCTTTCTTCAGGGACATCAAAATGTCCTCGCTACGCCAATGTTGAGCTGCTTGCAGATAAGTTGGCCTTCAATCTGCCGAATTTCAAGGTTTCAAAGATCGTCCTACAGGCAGAGGAATGGACAGTAAGTTGCCTTTTCTTTTGCATGGTTATGCTTCCTAGGCGTTTGCCAGTCAGCTTGCAATCGAAAATCAGTGGCCTGTCCTTCCCTCCCCCATAATCTGGAGAGAACTGGTGGACCGCGGTGGCATGAGTAGTTTAATTGGCGGCGCTAAGGACTTTCAGGAGTATGCGAAGACCTACTATGACCAGGAGTCCTCTTTTACAACACACCAGCTGATGGGCTTCGTGGAGGACAATAAGCGCTACAAGAGACAAGACATTGAATTAGCACTGTCCTACAAGCCCTCTCGCCCTCTTCCAAAAATTGTCACTATTCTCGGCGCGGACTCACACTGTGCTCATCGACTCTTAATGCTGCTGACTTTGAGGAAAGAGGTGAAAGCTGAGAACAGGATCAGCCTCCGTCTATTTACTGAAGACCCAGCGAAGGCTGCTGGTTTAGACGATGTTAAGTTTCAAGTTGAAGATAGCGCTTGCCCGAGTATCCAGTCTGTTAGTGTAGAGTATACTCTTACGTCAGCTGTCAAAGATGCTTCCTTGATTGTTCTACTAGATGTAGTTCCGCGACAGCACTTTCACAGAAGTTCATCTTATCAGACGGCAAACAGCTCTTTTGCTGTTTTGGAGCCAAGGGAGTCGTGGCTTTCGCGGCGTTTTGTGTTCTTACATCGTCTTGGAGTACACATTGCCCAACACTGTTCAGCCGATGTGAAGGTTCTCGTGGCCGGTTCCTTGAGGCTCTTCGAAAAGGCTGAACTCGTCGCCGCACCAATTAATTTTGATGTGCAGGCCCTGTTCACTGCCTGCAGCGGCAAGTTGGCAACTAGAAATATTGTCGGCCTTGTCAGGCCTCTGGAGTGGCGTTTGAAGGCAACAATTGCGAAAAAAAATTGGGCGTACGCTGTTGTGATCTTGTTGACTTGATTGTCTGGGGCAATATTGATCATCGTTTCCACGTGGATATTTCCAGAGTACGTATTTATCGACGGCATGGCAAGGACGATGCAATTATTGGTCCTTCCTGGTTCAACCTCGACGCAGAGCCGCTGATATGGGATGCTGAGTGGCTGAAAGAAGATTTTGTGCGGGAAGCCGTTGAGAAGATGAAAGCACCTGCGCGCTACCAGGCCGCTTACTGCCACGCAAGCGCCATCGCTAGTTTCATTGATCAATGGCTATTCGGGAAGGTGGAAAGGGAGGAGATGCTTGAATCGCTGGTCCTCATTTCCGATGGTCAGACTCTGTGGTAGTCTTTTTCCACTAATTTCGAAAGAGTAGTCATTGCTTATTGAAAATAAAAACTCAATTTTTACTGGTTTCTGAGGCATTGCTACCTTTTGACCAGATTCATCTCGGTCATATTAAATCACAGCTAATGTTGGAGAGCGGATTGTTCAATACTGTTCCTTCATCAGTTCTCAAGATCTGTAAAGGTAACTTTAAAATGAACTGATAGTCAATACGAAGCCACATCTCTTGGGCTATGCCAGTTTGAATATAGTTGGGACTGCTGGCGGACGACCCGCATAAAACCAAGTAGAAGTGTAATTTATTTTGCAGGCCGCACTCTCTTTGACAGAGGATATTTATTTCTGATGGTGCATAGCTCCTTGATCCTTTACTGTTACCTCTTTGGTAAGCTTGCTAGAACATTTTGGGAGAGCATAATCTTTCCCTATTTGCTCTATATTTCCAGGTTGCTACGGTGTACCTCGGGGTCTAGCATTTTCCTTTCCGGTCACAATGAACCCATCCGGGTGCTTTGCAGCGATTGAGGACATTCCGATGGACGCTGAGAAGCAGACGGCTATCAATATGTGTATAAAGGTGGGCTAGTATGTTTTTGTATTATCCTATGTTTACTTGATTTTTTTTCATAGGCTCGACCTGACTGAAAGGGTGAGCCAGATACTGGTAAGATGAAAATACCTTGAAGGGTATTGTTGTTTATGTGTTTTATGGTCGGTAATGCTGACGTGTCATGGCAGCCGGAATTTCTATATTCGCGAATAATAGTTCTGTCCTTTCTGCATTAGTTAATCCAGGGCTCCTCTACTAAAGTCTAAACGCCTGGGAAGGCAGGGCCGGTCAAAATTTTCTTGGTGACGAAGGTAAAATGTGGTCGCTTGATGTGTTACGCAAATCAGGTTGGGCGTTCGCTGTTATGCGGTGCAAACATGCGCGAAAAAAGTCCCGGTTTGAGGAGGTATCCACCCCAATGCTCTTCTCCAAAATCGAGCATGCACAGCTAACATCTTACAGTCACACAGGAGTAGGTTTAACCGAGTTATCTTGACTGTGGAATGGAAGCAGCATCTTACGCTTTACATGGAAATGTCAGTCGTAAAAATTTGCATACCGACCATTAGTCTGAAACCAAAATGATGTATATATTGACTGAAAAGAAAACCCAAGGTACACTTTCTCTTCTTCAACCGGGTAAGCTCTCTGACTGTTCTACCTACAGCACTCTGAATTTTCCCCACCACCGTGTAAAAGTGAGTTCATGGCATGATGATATAAGCGTCGGCTCATTTGAGGACCGGAAAATTTCTCAGGACCAAATTTGGAGAAGCTGGGTGAAGTTTAACTTCTGCCTAATGTTATTTGTTGTTTTTAAATAATCAATGATAGTTTACCTGGGTTCGAGCTTCGGCACAGGGGTAGGGGCTAAATACTGACGTCAACTGATTCATAATCACAGTCCCCCTTGACTTTCAGTATAATGCTTTATCGAATTCTATAGTGTTGCCAGGTGACTTTCAAGTTTCCTCCTTTTATGAAATCTAGGTTTTGCAGTCTTGACCTAAAAATGTCATTTAAAACTGAAGATCCCCGTCGTAAGCACGTCCGTGTCTTCGGCTTTCCTGTAAATTAACACCATCGCAAGGCAAAATGAATTTGAAGAAATGCGTATATAAGGAAATTACACATGGGTTCACTCTGTACTGAAAATGTACAGTTAGTTTTTTTTAATTCTCTGGCGATCGTTCCAGGGTTTACCTTCGATTCGTTCGTAATTCTGCTCCATCGATTAAACCTTTTAAGGGTTGTTTGATTGTGTGTTTCCGTTCTGGCTGGCACTGCGTCATACCCAAGTAGACGTTAATGAACACGACCGAACGACCAGGTAGCCATTTTCTATAGTATTTATTAATTACATCATCCTCCGCAGATGCTTGAATAGTGTTAAAATCATAGTTCCTGCTTAGGCCTGTCATCGAAAAAGGTGATGGACGACCAACTTAACGCGCATCAGCAGAAATCCGGCTACAACACGAAAAACGCGCAACCAATGGCGTTTATTACTGCACTGTAGGCGACACTTTCAAAAACGAAAACCACAGAAGACTTCAGGAAATCGTTTTTGCCAGCGAGTCACATCTCTTATCCTAGCTCACCGTCCACATCCAACTATCTTGTCAGCTGAGGTAAAGACCATTGAGGAATTAAAGAGGGACGATGAAATCGTGCTTAGTCCAGCTGACAAAGCACGGACAGTCATGATTTTTGCAAGTCAGAGTACGTTGCAAACGTTCTGGCACCGGTCGTGTAAAGTCGTCGACGCTAACCCCATGAGCACTGTGGTGATAAAAGCAACCGGCAATAGTTAAAAACGATTGGAAACGAATGAAACCACAAGATGTGACCAGGGCGCCTTTCTATGCTTTCCAAAAAATACACGAGCCAAACATCCTGTGACTTGCCCTATGTGAGGGACATCTCTGAAACCAGTGAACGCATGCGAATACCACTCAACGTGGACCTTGGATACTGACCGGTGGCCCCTATCAGCCACTCGCTAATGCAGCCCAAGGTTCGGCTTCCGTCTGAGATCGTTTTAGGAGTCGTTAAACATGCCACTTATCTAGAATATCTGGTTAACTACTGTGACCCGAGCGAAAAAAATACTAAGAATACGCATATATGAGCATGTTCTAACCGTGCAGTGAAATGATGTGCGTTCGTATGTTGCCATTGACAGACTGGAACATAATCATCAGTTCGACTTTGGTGGTGAATAAAGCTCGACCGAGTCGAAAGCAAACTAACGAGGGAAATGTTCAAAGCCTGGGAATCTGGCGCTAACTGGATCCACCGTAAGGTTGACTTACCAGCGCCATGCAAGGTCGTCAGATATCAACTGTGCACGAGAAGAGGACCAACGAGCAAATAGAACGATGAACCTATCAGAGCTGACTAAGAAGAGCTTATATAAAGCATTTATTTCAAGGTTTTGCCTATTTCTTATAATGCGCACAACGAGTCCAGATATCATCTTACCTTCTCGTTGCATCCCAACACCTGAGTTCAGCGTTTCCGTTTTGAATCCCAGGTGTGCCACACTTGAGATTGGGTATGACTGGCTGATGACGGCTAATAAGCCAGAAATGGCCATTCCGGTCTCCCTTGTCTTTGTCGGTTCCACATTTGCAACATATGCTACACGTCGCTATGCGACCGCCTGCGAGAGCTCTAGTCTGAGCTCCAGGGCACAACGGAACATACATGTTCCTTAAGCAGATCGGTGAGCCCCACACTATCATCATATTCCCGATCACAACCGGCAAAACAACGAGCCCGTGGCTCAATGGTAGAGCGTTCGACTCAAATACCAAAGGTCTCGGGTTCGAATCCCAGGTGTGCCACACTTGGGATTGGGTATGACTGGCTGATGACGACTAATAAGCTAGAAATGGCCATTCCGGTCTCCCTTGTCTTTGTCGGTTCCACATTTGCAACATATATATATATATATATATATATATATATATATATATATATATATATATATATATATATATATATATATATATATATATATATATATATATATATATATATATATACGTAAGTAGTGGAAAGAAGGCATCCCAAGAAATAAAGTTGAAGTTGAATACGTTCTATGGGAAATGGAGCTTTATTGTGTAAATTTTCAACACCGTGTATCCGGGTCGTCGTCAGACGCAGGTGTGTAGCAAATGTGACAAAAAACAGTTTGACATCGTAATTACGCGAAAAAAAACGATACTGGCGTGAACATTAACACCATTGAGCGGCCGCCGTGGGTATCAGCCTGCCCTGATTGGTTCTCGTTTCTTCCATTTCTCCTTGATATTTCTGTACGCCGCATCCAACTTGATACGTCTGTTGATGCATGACTCATCTAAATACATCGCCTCGAGGAACTCTCGACTTCATCGAACCGAAGTTCATCAGTGCCTGGTAATTGGTTGCCTCTTCGTGACCTTTGCCACCCATACGGAGCTTGTTTGCTTCGGGAAGCCACTAGATCGGTGTTCGCTTATTCCTGTTTGAATAAATACCCGATCTGCAGCGACAGAGAATGACAGGTGGTGAGGCACTGATGAACTTCGGTTCGATGAAGTGCTTATGATCCATCTGCTAGACCCAGTGTGTGGACTGCCTGCACCGTACTCGAGCGCATGCTTGTGTTTCCAGTCACAGCTGGTAGTCAGGGTTATGCTTGGCTGAATGAAGGCAGAATAAGCCTGAAACGGACTGTATCAATCTACCCATATTCTCTGTCGTGTATCCTCTCTGTAATTATAACTTGGCCGACTTCGGCCTGATAATTGGTTACCTGTTCATGACCTTTGCCACCCATTAGGAGCTTGTTTGCTTCGGGAAGCCACTAGATCAGTGTGCGCATTTTCCGAAGAATCCCTTCCTCTTTTCATTGTACGAGCTCGGAATGCATACTATCTCTGATCTACAACATATATTTGAGCGTCAAACGCTTATTCTTACCAGACTTTGGGAGAAATTCGCACAGAGACAGGCGACGACCTTCGAACAACTAACCTTTCTCCATCGCTGTCGCGATCACAGTGTGTTACCGAAATTGCTTCACTTCAAACCGACGTTACCGAATGAAACTGGCAGATCACTTGCGTGCAAATACGGATGGCGCGTTTTTAACGCTATAATATCTGACGTGCACAACCGTCTTCGCGGATTCGCGGCATTAGTTACTGACGTCAAATCTCAATGCACTTCAGCCCTACCTGAAGACTTATTCGATAATGTACAGAAAAGAATTAACGCCACCGTCAAGGATGCGAGAATGAAGAAGAGAGTTGATCTCCAGGATAAACGGCAATCTCTGGTCCGCCCTACGACCAAAAAGAACATGGCCACTCGAGTTGTTAACCTTTCTAAAAGGAATCTCTCGCCTGCTGAACTCAACCTCCTATCGAAGGGATTAGTATTCAATCTCATGGATACTACACCTACCAACTTCCTAGCTGGCCTTGAATCCATTCTACTGACGTCTGCCCTTCCAGATGACATGCGCGCAGACATACGCAGCTATGCCACCGGTATCCTTCGGCAAAAAAGACGCCAGCAAACCCTACCTGCCGACGAAGCGCAAGAATTACGATCACTAAAATTGGATGAAAATATTGTCGTTGTTCCCGCTGACAAAGGTGGTGCTACTGTTATCATGGATAAAGATGACTACGTTAATAAGGCCAACAGCATCTTCAATGATATTGAGACCTACACTCTTCTTACTGAAGACCCGACAAAAAAGCAAGCCGCAGCCATCAAGAAAAAGGCCAATGAGCTGTTTCGCCTGAAAGTCATAAGTTCAGCTGACTCAAAGTTTATGACCCTCGGAGATCCCCGTATCGCACGCGCATACGGTCTACTGAAAGTGCACCAACCGGATGTCCCACTGAGGATTATAGTGACACTGATTGGATCACTTACGTACAACATAGCTAAGTGGTTATACAGGCATCTGAAGCAGCTAACGCATGGATCCGAACACAGCATTTACAACTCTCACATTCCTCCAAAGGATCAAAGGCCTCAAAGTAAGTACTGATGAATGCCTCTTGTCTTTCAACGCCGTTGCCTTGTTTTCTTCCATACCACATGACTTGGCAATTGAATGCGTAGCTCAACGCCTACAGAACAATCCCGTTGAAATTCTAACGCAGCATGTTATAGAACTGCTCAAACTCTGCCTTAGGAACTACTGTCAATTCGACAATAAGTACTACCAACAGGTAAAGGCCACCCCAATGGGTTCGCCAAAATCAGGACTACTCGGCGAATCGGTTTTGCAACGACTAGAAGAAGAGGTTTTCCAAACTCTCAAGCCCAAAATCTGGCTTTGATATGTAGATAACATCTTTTTCGTAATAAAGGACTGTGAAGTTGAGCAACTGCATCAGAGGCTGAATGGTGTTTTCCCAGCCATACAGTTCACTCGTGAAGAGGCAGTACGAGACAGCCTGCCATTTCTGGACGTTAGAATCCAAAGCTACTTAATGGTGGTCTCGCAACAAGCGTGCATAGGAAAAGGATCTAATGCTGAGATTATCCTCAACTATGGAAGCAACCACCCTGCAGCTCACAAAAAAACTGCGTCCGAACCCTGTTCTACCGGGCATACCGTTACTGCAACAGCGATGATATCCTTAAAAAATAGCTTGCTTACATATATCGGTTGTTTCGGTGCTACGGGTATCCGGTTCGTTTTGGAAAGAACTACCTCAGGCACCAGGCACAACCGCAAGGCCCCACCCCAAACGGAGAAATTGTGGCACAAAAATTCTACTCCCTGCCTTATTTGAAGGGGGCCTCTGAGGTAATCGCTCGGCAGTTGAATCGCCTTGGTATACACGTCGCTCACAAACCAGCCTCCTCACTACGCACCATACTATCCCGAATAAAGGATCCCATCCCCAAAAATCAACAAACCAACGTTTTTTTGTCGCATCCCGTGTGCAAATTACTCTTGTGTGTATTTTGGGTATACGGGTCGATACCTGGGCACCCGCGTTAATGAACACAATCTAGCCGTCCGCCGCCGAGACCCTTTGTCCCTCGTCTTTGCGCACGCACTCCAGTGCGACCATCGATTGAATTGGGATGAAACTGAGGTCGTCGCCATGGCCAACACAAAGGGAGCGAGGGAATTCCTCGAGGCCTTGTTCTCCTGTGCGGGCAGTATCAACCGCCATGTTGATCTGGACATCCAGTATGAGGGTCTACGTTTACGACTCACCGTCCCTCGTCCAAATGCCGCATCAACTACCGGCAACCCAGCCACCCTGAATCCAACTGATCCACCATTCACCCTCCCCCTGCAGCACCGGGAACCGCAGTTGTTTCACCCCTCCCTTCCCCTAGCTCACAATCTAACATGACTCACCTTTTACAAGCCAATGGTCTGTCGGCCCTGTCACGCCAGTCTGTCTAGTGCGACATTCTAACACTCAGGTTTATTTATTTATGCATTGTATCTAGCAAATATATATATATATATATATATATATATATATATATATATATATATATATATATATATATATATGATAGTGTGGGGCTCACCGATCTGCTTAAGGAACATGCATGTTCCGTTGTGCCCTGGAGCTCAGACTAGAACCCTCGCAGGCGGTCGCATAGCGACGTGTAGCATATGATGGAATGGAACCGACAAAGACAAAGGGGAGACCGGAATGGCCATTTCTGGCTTATTAGCCGTCATCAGCCAGTCATACCCAATCCCAAGTGTGGCACACCTGGGATTCGAACCCGCGACCTTTGGTATTTGGAGTCGAACGCTCTACCATTTTGAGCCACGGGCTCGTTGTTTTGTCGGTTGTGATCGGGAATATGATGATAGTGTGGGGGCTCACCGATCTGCTTAAGGAACATGCATGTTCCGTTGTGCCCTGGAGCTCAGACTAGAACCCTCGCAGGCGGTCGCATAGCGACGTGTAGCATATGATGGAATGGAACCGACAAAGACAAAGGGGAGACCGGAATGGCCATTTCTGGCTTATTAGCCGTCATCAGCCAGTCATACCCAATCCCAAGTGTGGCACACCTGGGATTCGAACCCGCGACCTTTGGTATTTGAGTCGAACGCTCTACCATTTTGAGCCACGGGCTCGTTGTTTTTGTCGGTTGTGATCAGGGAATATGATGATAGTGTGGGGCTCACCGATCTGCTTAAAGGAACATGCATGTTCCGTTGTGCCCTGGAGCTCAGACTAGAGCCCTCGCAGGCGGTCGCATAGCGACGTGTAGCATATGATGGAATGGAACCGACAAAGACAAGGGGAGACCGGAATGGCCATTTCTGGCTTATTAGCCGTCATCAGCCAGTCATACCCAATCCCAAGTGTGGCACACCTGGGAGTTCGAACCCACGACCTTTGGTATTTGAGTCGAACGCTCTACCATTTGAGCCACGGGCTCTTGTTTTTGTCGGTTGTGATCGGGAATATGATGATGAGTGTGGGGGCTCACCGATCTGCTTAAGGAACATGCATGTTCCGTTGTGCCCTGGAGCTCAGACTAGAGCCCTCGCAGGCGGTCGCATAGCGACGTGTAGCATATGATGGAATGGAACCGACAAAGACAAGGGGAGACCGGAATGGCCATTTCTGGCTTATTAGCCGTCATCAGCCAGTCATACCCAATCCCAAGTGTGGCACACCTGGGATTCGAACCCACGACCTTTGGTATTTGAGTCGAACGCTCTACCATTTGAGCCACAGGGCTCGTTGTTTTTGTCGGTTGTGATCAGGGAGATATGATGATAGTGTGGGGCTCACCGATCTGCTTAAGGAACATGCATGTTCCGTTGTGCCCTGGAGCTCAGACTAGAGAACCCTCGCAGGCGGTCGCATAGCGACGTGTAGCATATGATGGAATGACTGGCTGATGACGGCTAATAAGCCAGAAATGGCCATTCCGGTCTCCCTTGTCTTTGTCGGTTCCATTCCATATATATATATATATATAGGCAGGATGTTGCTCTCTCGTCAAAAAATTATTCATTCTTGAATTGGATTGTAAGTTGTGATAAGAAATTGATCCAATACGGTGGCTGTAAACGATTAGCATAGTGTTTGAGCAAGGACAAGCCTACCAAAACACAACCTTAAAAGCAATATTTATCACAAGAAGCTGATGTTGGGTGTTTGGTGGTGTGTCACTGGTGTGACCCATTATGATTTCATGAAACCTTTCTCATCTATCACGACGGAGGTAAACTGTAACCGGCTGGACCAAATGATCCAAAAACTGGCAGAAAAATAGCCCGCAGTGGTCAGCCGACCGACTTCTAGTATATTGCACAACGCACTAACGATAACTACAGGATCTAGATTTGGAAGTTCACCATGCTCACCCTCACTGCAAGCCCTCACTGACGTCCACTTTCTTCCGGAATTCGGAAAACATTTAAATTCCGACAATTTTGTAAAACACACTTTTTATGGTTGTGTCGCATTTTTATTTTCCATTTGTTAAACGTTTCATGTTTGCTCCCACATGCGCCGTTGTCTCATTTGCGAACCTTTTTCACCCGAAGGGAAAATGCAAGACTTGTGGATATTTAAGATCCTTCTTCATGACCTGTGTTAGCAACGGAAATCTGGTTTACCTCCTCCCTTTGCCCCCTCCTTCAGCACCTACCCATTCCGCAAAAAAATCCTGGTTCCCATCTTGACACTTTAAGAACGGTGTTGTTGTCCACGAGTGGTTTAGAAACTCATACGACCACTAAAGACTCATTCTGCATTAACGTAGCAGTTTGATTCTGCTAAAAGCAATCCAGTGTCCCTAGTTTTCAGTTTTTTTGAAATCAATGTAATTAATCTTTTGCAGACCACACTGAGCTCTATCGCCTTAAATAAGTTCTATTGTTGCTTAACTGAGAGCCTTCACTACCAAAACCGCTCATTCTCATGTACTAGCATGTGTCGTTAGGGCAATTAGCGACGGACGAATCATGCAAGTTGGAATGTTTTGGGATGTACTTTGTCCTACAGTCTGGATGACGGATCCCATGGGTCTCTGTTGACGTGTAAGAATATGCTGTTTCATTTCCTCTGCTTCATTTTGTCTAGGATGTGCTAGAAGACTGGGCGGTTGTCAATCCTGTGCTCCTGGAGAACTACCTGGAGGAAATAAATCGGTTTGGCAAGGCGATTCCTTCTGCACCGCTAAGTGACGAGGTGACCCTCGAAGTCGATCCTGAAGCCAAAGCCTAGATGCTTGTAAAGTTGGCTTATATCCAACTGCACTGTGAGATCCTGGTCCTCGGTGAGCAGGAGGACTGCAATAAATGTTGCTATATATGCTTCAATGGCAAACACAAATGTACACGTGTACTACCCAACATACTCCTGCGACTAGAGTTTGAGTTGGAGTTCCGCGTTGCGTTCGTTCTGCCAGCAACGATGTATGGCTTTCCTCGTCAGTGACTAAAACTTCTAGCAGATCATATTTAATCGATTTTCCTGAAATTCTTGTGCACTGTTTTTCACTCCTGATTTATGTTTTATGGCAGCTTCATTCCACCATGGGCTTTTCATGAGTGACACCTCGGCTCGTTAGCGTCCCACGTCGTTCTTAACCCCACCCCCCTCGCCAATATGAATTTGCGATTACCGCTACACAAAATTTATAGGAGAAATTTTCATGAGGACTCAGGTTTAACTGCCCATCAATTGTCGCTAATATTCCGGTAACGCATGTGTGTGTGTGTATTTGAGCAACTGCCTCTGTATACTGGTACTTATGACACGTCCCGTCTTCCTGACACCCGAATACATGTAACTACAATCGGAGACTGTATAAATTTGCAATTCGTACCTTTGGTGAGCAGTCGTAAACACGTTTATGAAGGTTAGGTTGGCTGACGATGGGTAGTAGTTCAAAAGTGAACATTCCAATCCTTGTGGGGAATAGCTCTCGGGATGCATTCACGATATAAATATGCACATGGGAAGAGGCAGTAACAGTGCAACTGACTGAAATGTTATAATAGGCTTATGAGTGGTTGCGGTACTAAGTGTCTTAGTCGCAAACTAACTCGTGCACGGTAGAATGCTGGATCTTATGAGACTATTCTTTCAGTAAGAATTACAGGAAGGATGCCCATTTCCGTGTATTAGCTCAAAACTTAAACCTAACTCTAATCTCCATGCAATTTATCGCACGGTCCCATGCATTGGGGGAGAGGGTTCCTATTCCTGTGCCCTGCCGAAATAGAAAACATTTAATACTTCGCAAACAGTACTGATAATAGTGTATATGCTAGATTAAACGAATAATCATTCCAGCACCAGGAGCAGTCTCATGGTGACAAGCGTCTGAAAACCAAGGCCCTTGGGAAAAAATGGAGTTATTTCGAACAAAATGAGCCAAAAATGTTGTTTTATGCCGTTATAGCCCGATATGTAGATGACCGAGCAGGAAAGCGGTTGCGGAGAACAAACACTTGATCCTCAGTCTGCGAACTCGTGGTTTTTTCTCTTATCAAAACTCACCTTATTCATTTTGGGTCGTGAGCATTCTAGAAAGTTCCGGCCGATTGCGCGTCACTTGTGAAGAGCGTTCTAGTACATTCTGGTGTGCTGGTTATAGCTTGGTCGTTTATTGCATGAGAATCCCCTCGCGGGAAAGTCTCGAATGTTCGAATTGAACCGTCGATTTCGACGAGGTCCACCGTATGCTCCACACCAGGTGGTGCAGGGACGGTGACTTGCGCGTGAATTAGTTTTAAGTGATAGTTGCCTTGCGCTGCAGCTATCGCACTCTCTCCTCCTCCCCCACCTGAGCCCGATGTCAGGACAGAGTCAAGAAGACCGTATATGGGAGAGGGCGCAGGTGGCTGGCGCGGCTGGAGCCGCACCTGGGTGTACCACCACACCTAACTCGGATCCCACGGAGTGGGAGTGCCAAAGTGCACACAGAGGCTCTTCCAGCACTGGTCTTGGGGCTCGGCCGCGTCCCATGGCTTTTTAACGCATTTTTTCCAACATTGAAGCTCTGCTCCGTCAAACTCTGATGACCTTTGTTGTTCTGCAGGCAAGTTTAATAATTGGATGCCCCTTATCTTCTTGTCTCCCTTTCCGGCATGAAGATGATTAAGTCTAAGGACATCAACAGAAATATACCTCAAATATACTTTCATTCCTTCCACCAACAACTTTTTGACTCGTTTACTGTCGCTTTCATAGAGTAAATACATATCCCTCTGATCGTCCGTACGGTCGCTTATCCAAGCCGCATTCCGCCCACTCAACCACTGCTTGCGCGTGTTTGAATCAGCTTTCGGCTCGGTGTGACGCCGATCGATATTTTGTCGTCATGACAGTTCGACCGTCGATTTCGACGACGTCCACCGTATGCTCCACGGAAGGGTGGTGCAGGGACGTTGACTTGCAAGTGAATTAGTTTTTAGTAAGATTAGACTTGCGCTGCAGCTACCGCACTCTCCTCCTTCCCCACCTGAGCCCGGTGTCAAGATAGAGTCAAGAAAACCGGAGATGGGAGAGGGCGCAGGTGGCTGGCGCGGCCGGAGTCGCACCTGGGTGTACCACCACACCTGACTCGGATCCCACGGATAGGGAGTGCCATAAAGGCCACATTAAGAAGGAGTCATTGCAGCCTGAATCTCAGTCCGCCAGTCAGCCACTCAACACAAAACACACTGGGATGACCATACGGTCCGAGTTATCCCTTCAGTTGGCAACCTTCCAAGCCACGGCTTTTACCGCACCGTGATAGTTTCAAGCGCGTCAAGTTGTTTATAGTGATGAAAATGCGCTAAGCTGTCGACCTCACTCTCTCCCCCACCCCCACAATCAGACCACCGTCCGAGCAGGTCAGTTATCCGATGTGGGAGTGGGCGCATTGGCTGACGGGTCGGCGTACCCGTCTTCGCGCACCACAGCACGACCTAGCCTACATAACGCACGCACCAGGATTTACTTACTCAGGGGATATGGAGGAACCATCGACGTCTGACTCCCAGTCCACTGGTCAGCCACTCGACACGCAGCACGTACACTGGGCCGACGGCGTGGTCTGGTGTAAGCGTCAGATTGGCAGCCTTCCAGGCCACGGTTTCTAGGAAACCGTGATTTTATCAGGTATATTATGATGATTGTGAGGGTGTTGTCTATGTATTAGTGTAGATGGTTTGCGCTGATGTGGCTTAGCCTCCGGTGGTTTACCGCAGGTTGTCGTGGAGGCACATATGTCCCTAATAGGCCCACGCGGTGTGCTGGAGCAGTGAGGGCGGGCGCGTCCACTGTATGTCGGAGCCCCAAGTACTGGTTCACCAGCCTCCGTGCGATGGATTCGCAGGTGACCGACCAGGCCGATGCGTCAGTAGAAGTTGCGGGCGCAGTGGGGACTGAAGAACTCGGTAGAGGCTGGGGGTGTTATTCATGGAAGTGGGGGTGGCAGTGGCGGTAAGAATGGCAGGAGCGGAGGGTGTGCATGGTGTATCGGTGTTGTCGGCATTGCGGTGAATTCTGCTGTCATGGATGCACATGTGACCGAATAGGCCCATGCGATGAGTGAATGCGCGATGACAGTGGAGGTGACGATCTCTGCTGTGTGTCGGTGTTCCAGGCACTAGTTCACCAGTCTCTGTACGATAGATTCGCAAACGACCGACCAGGCCAATGCGTGAGGTGAATATGCGGTCGCATTGAGGACAGTTTAGGAGACAGTCCCCGTCGCTGGTGGTGGTGGTGGTGGTGTTGGTGGTGGTGGTATTGAAGGCGAAGGCGGTGGTGTTTGCGTTGGTGGGGGTAACATGCGATGAGTAGATGGATGTGGTCTCTATGATGGTGGGAGTAATGGAATTGATGCCAGGAGTGAGGGTGGGGGAGTCAGAAGGAGGGTTGGCAGAATTAGACGTAGAAATTGGAATTGTCGGGTTGTTGGTGCATTGCGTCCGAAGATGTCCAACCAGGCCGATTCGCGCGCGGAAGATTCGTTGACAGCGCGGGCATGTTGGCAGGGCCTGGGCATCGATGATGCTGGTCCGGGGCGCTGGTGACTTTCGTGCCTCTCTTTTGGCCTTAGCGGTGGCTATCCGGTTGGCCTCATAGATTGCTGAACCAGTCTTCATGGATCTTCTCCATGCCGGTCTGTCCTGGGCGAGGGTCCTCCCAGGTCGCCGGGTTGATTTGCAGTTGCTTCAGCGATTTCTTCAAAGTGTCCTTGTAGCGTCATTTTTAACCTCCCTGCCGGTGAGCACCCGTAGCGACATCTCCGTAGAAAAGTCGTTTGGGTAATCACTCGTCGTCCATTCTTACCAGGTGGCCGCTCCATCGCAGTTGCACTTGCCTCAGCATGGCGTGGATGCTGAGGATTCCGGTCCGCTCCAGGACTTCCATGTCCGGGATCCTATCTTGCCATCTCAGCTTCAGTATTCTGCGAAGGCAGCTGAGATTGAAGTGATTCAGCTTCCTGGCTTGGTTCGAGTAGACGGTCCAGGTCTCCGCTCCGTAAAGGAGTGTAGTCAAGACGACGGCTTTGTACATCTTCAGTTTGGTGTTCAGATGAATACCGTGGCGATTCCACACGGAGGCCTGCAGCCGGTTGAAGGCCTGCCTAGCTTTGGAGATCAGTTGGGCAACCTCCTCATCGATTCTCGCGTTGCGTGACAGCATGCTTCCTAGATAAGCGAAGGTTTCCACGTTTTTGAGTTGAGCACCGTTGATATTGATTCGGGGAGCATTTTATTCCGCTCTAGGTGGCGGTTGGTGCATGACAACCGTTTTGGCTGTTCTGATTGTTAATCCAAAATCGGTTTAGCCTGCGGCGAAGACTTCCAGGCTCCTTTGCATGTCCTCCTCCGTCACGGTGTTAAGGGCGCAGTCGTCCGCGAAGAGCAAGTCATGGACTGTAGCTGTAGACACGCGCGTTTAAGCCTGCATACGCCAACTGTTGAGAAGGTGCTCGTCAGTTCTGTAGGCGATGCGGATCCCAGGCTGCTCGTCATGGTAGAAATCCATCAGCATAGCAGAGAACATGACACTGAACAGGGTGCGAGCCAATACGCATCCCTGCGTTTGGTCACCGCGAATGCTTCGGATACCGTCCCGTTGTCAGTGACGTGCGCCGTCATCCCGTCATGAAGCTGACGCACCATCTGCGTGAACCGCTCAGGACAACCAAATTTCTGCATGACTTTCTACAGTCCGTCACGATTCACCGTGTCAAAGGCTTTCGTTAGATCCACGAAGGTAGTATATAGGTGAGTTCGCATCTCCTGACACTTCTCTTGTAGCTGGCGGGCGGCAAAGATCATATCGGTTGTTCCGCGGTGTCGGCGGAAGCCACATTGGCTTTCCGGGAGCAGGCCCTGCTCTAGGTGACCGTTAAGACGATTGAGAAGGATACGGGCGAAGATCTTCCCGGCGATGTTGAACAACGAGATGCCTCTGTTATTATCACAGAGTTGCCGGTTCCCCTTCCGTTTGTAGAGATGGACGATGGTCGCGTCTTTGAAATCCTGAGGAACTTGTCCTTGGTGCCACATCTCCTGGAAGAGTGTTGTGAGTTCTGCTATAAGCCGGGGCCCACCGTGCTTGTAGACTTCCGGTGGGATTGCGTCGGATCCCGGTGCTTTACCGCTGGAAATCTGCTGCACGGCCCGGATGGTTTCTGGTAGGGAAGGCAGCAGATCCAGGTCATTGTTCCTGTCCACTTGAGGGGGCCGGTCAAAGGCAGCATCGGAGATGGCTGATGAGCAATTAAGGATACTTCTGAAATGTTCAACCCAGCGCTTCAGAATTTGCGATTTCTCTGTCAGCAGCGTTGTACCGTCAGATCTGAGCAGTGGTGCGGTCCACTTGATACACGGGCCGTAGATGGCCTAAATGGCTTTGAAAAAGTTTTTCATTACATTGCGGTCCGCATACCCCTGGATTTCCTTAGCCTTTCGGATCATCCAGGCATCCTGCATCTCCCGCAGCCGTTGCCGTACAAGGCGGCGGCTTCTGAAGAAGGCTGCTTTGGTGGCGTCAGTCCGAAGGTCCATGTAGGCTTTGTGTAGTTCATTCTTCTCCGCGAGTAAGTTGCTGATGTTGGCGTCATTTTCGTCAAACCAGTCCTGGTGTTGATGGCGTGCGCGTCCGAGGACATCGAGGACGGTGGACTGCACGACATTTCGCAGTTGACACTATCGTGTTTCCACGGTGCCGTTATGATCTGGAGCACGCAGGTTCTCCAGTTTCTCGGTTATTTGGTTGCTGAAATCAAAACAGTGAGCAGGCAAATTTAACAAAAGAGTATTTAACTTACCTGGCGGTCACTTACCTTGGGGCCTTTCGTCGGGGTTGCAGTTGGAGCCTCATCTGGGAGATGACGAGGCGGTGATCTGTCCAACCATTGGCATCGCGGATCGCCTTGGTTACCAGCACGTCCAGTTGATCCGCCTCTGGACGAGAACATAGTCCAGCAGATGCCAGCGCCGCGACCGAGAGTGCATCCACATGGCCATCTCCGACGTCGGAAGGCGGAAGAAGGTGTTGGTCAGCAGGAGACGGTGTTCCGCACACGTGCGCAGAAGAAGGAGGCCGTTATCGTTACAGCTACCGAGGCCGTGGGGACCCAGCACTTCCTACCAGGCAGCGTGGTCTGTCCCGACGCGGGCGTTGAAGTCATCAAGGACAATTAACTTGTCCACCTTCGGCACAGTCGCTAGCAGGGTGTGCAGGTTGTCGTAGAATTTGTCCTTCGCCGCATCAGAGCTCGTCATTTGGGGAGCGTAGGTGCTGATGATGGTAGCGAACTGGTCTCCCCGAAGAGGCAGGCAGTGGCTCATCAGGCGATCATTGATACCCTGTGGCAGAAAGAGCAGACGTCCCACGATTTCGTTCCGGATGGCAAAAGCAACACCAGCGTCGCTTCAATCTGCCTTTGGCCGGTCGTTCCAGAAGAATGCAGCCGGCACCCACCTCCTCCAACTGACCCTGCTCCGAGAATCGGGTCTCGCTGAGAGCAGCAATGTCCACCTTGTAACGCGCCAGTTCCCGAGCGACTAGAGCCGTCCACCGTTCCGGCCGGTTGCTCCTAGGATTTCTAAAAGGGAACGAACATTCCAGGCTGCTAGTGTGAGTGAACTCATCCGAGCAGCCTGGAGGGTATGGCGAGGGGGCTGGGGACGGGGGTATTGTTGTTTGCTTGAGTTGTACGACCGCGTATTTTGCGATCTGCTAGCCGCGGCTGGCTGCAGAAAACGTGATAACCAGAATTTCTTTATGGCACCTTTTCTAGCCCCTTCCTCCGCAAGGAGGCAAGCAGTGCTATTCATAAATAGGGCTGCTACGACATCCCAGACGGCTGCCGAACTCCACTATGGATCACAGTTTTGTTTTAGTGGGAGAACGACCCGAGTTAGCCTGGACCGCCTACGGGGTTGCTGTCGCCCCCACCGTAGGTCTTTTTGAGAGGGGGGAAGTGGGAAGTTCGGGAGTCAGACATACCGGGTGTGGAGGCATACACAACACCGGAGACCCTCACCTGGTTTAACCCGCCGGTCGTGACGGTTGCCCGGGGTGTGGCCGCTGGGAAGAGTCCAACTTCGAGGAGCCACAGGGGAGAGTTGGGTACCAGATAGAGGCGGCCACAGGATCATTCACCACCTGACGAGACAAATGGAGCGACCAAATGCTATCTGTGTGGTGCTACTCCTAACTAGTACCCCTGCAACCCTTCGAGTACTGATTGGTTCGCACGCGTGAGCAAAGGCATCGCACGTGCTCGATGCTGCAGTACACGCTGATTGGCTGTCTGATTTAACGCCTGCATCCCACGATCGACTCAGCCTGCTGTATCGTGCGTAGTTTCGTCTTCCATTCGCCTTAGGCCGTAACTGCACGCCGTTTCCTTACTCCATGACAAATGCACCTATCCCAGGACATTTTCTTAAACACGAGCTCTGAAATTCAGTGCGAATATACACTAAGTAAAGTTTTCTTATTGATTGCGCAGTAAGGGGAGAAAAATTTCACTCAAAGGCTAGTGCCCTACCATTTATGCATTAACCTGAGAATACAGTTTATGTCAATCAGTACAAAAACCATACTTAAGCAGGTGTTTCTGCTCGGAAGTATATCTCGAACTTTCTGTCGTTTTTTGATGACTTTCGGTGATCATTATGTACATTTTCACCACCCTCCACCGGTCATAGGGAAACTTGACTCCATAAGTACTGCTGCCTCAAGACCGTGGAATGAAGTTCGCAGTTCAGCAGCACAACACAGATAATGGACGTTGAAGCTCAGCTCTCTATGAGGTAGCAGCGAACCTTCTTTGATTGCACATGATATCGTGCCCTACTTACGCACACAACAGTCTTACTGCCCTCCATGGCACACCGTTATTTTCCCAAAACATTTCCCCATGACGTGTGGGTAGTAGATCAGGCTGCACGATCTTCCCTCCTGACTCTCCATCGGACTTTGAAATTGAGATCAGTGGAACTGGGAAAAATCTTCAGACAATTATGAATAGGTATTACTGGCTCTATCTATCGCAAGGCCTTTGGAAATTTACTCGGGAGCACTCTAGGCAACTGTAGACGGGTGCTCACCTATCACCTTGTGGGACATCCATTTTGACAAAAACTGGGCCAGTTTAATGTTAAGTATTTATGACCACTTTTAAGCCATTTTAAGCAGACTGAGGGCTATAGTTGGCGAATAGTCTTCCCGAATGCAGAACTAGCACAAATGCCAAACTACTGTTGGTATTCAAGGACTGCTTTGTGACCGTTTGAAACTGCGAACCCCGGGGAAATAAATTGCGGAAGGTGAAAAACAGAGGAAGAGGGCAGAGGGAGTGAAAGAGTACTAGGACGACAAGGAAAAACGTGGGCAGACGAGACGAGAGAACGTGAAGGGTGAACGAGATCTACCGGCATCCTGCACAAGCATATTCCTCAGAGCGAAGATAATTTGGTAGCTACAAGCAGAATGCGAGGAAGCATTTGGGGCTATTAAAGCTAACACACGGAACACAAAAGCTTCACCGTGTATGAGTAATTGCTATGTTTAATATTGTGTTCGCTCAGTCGATTATTTCCAGTGTTTCAGCAGAGGAGACTGTGTTGTCCGGCGTTTCGGTCGGATTTTCTTAACCAGTACTGTGCCACTTTATGCCTTCCTTGCCGTTTTTACCGACAGAACCGGCTTCAGCGGCCCAATGGACTGTCTGGCTCCCTGCTTGCCTTTTGAGCTAAAACCGACTTTGGGTGAGATCTGGAGCAGTAAGGTATCAGTTCATCTTACGCACTCCTCAGTCTCCATACAGCTCACAGATAAACCGCACTGCCGTCTGACCTCAGTTTCAAGCGGGGACTGAAACTGCGAACCGGTAGCTTTCCAGACCACATCTTTAGTGATAGTTTTGACCTCGCCAGCTTTATTATATTTGGGTTCCCGAAAATAAACCTTAAGCATTTCCCTTAAGACGAAACTATCCAAATAAATCCCTCTGGAGTGCCAAGCTCTATGCAAGAGGGAACAAGTGCCGAAGGCTAGAACATTTATACTGGTAATTAGTACTGAATTCAACGTTCCAATGCTTAAAGCTGCGTCAATGAAACCCTAGTCAGCCTACTTGCTGTCAACAACCAACTTCAATGGGACGTAGCAATAATACAGGGGCATCTCTTCTGTCAACGGTAAAAGATATCAGGGGTGAGAAGATATCCTTGTCTAAGGCCTGTCGCGGAGGATGATGTCGAGGATAACCGATGCAAAATCTTTATTTTCTTTTGAAAGAACACGAAAATCCTTAGAAGATGGACCAGGGCAGACGTTAGGGACTGCAGAGTGACTAAAGAAAATCACCCTCAGAAGTTTTTCCACAGGTGCTATGATATCCGAGGACCGGGGGAAATGTGTTTGGTAAAGGCAGTCGCGGCCCAAGAATCGCCTTCTCCCACTGATCCGACGCTTATAGGGTGAATGATTATGCTGATGAGAATTCTAGGTGTGATTTCAACTAGGCCTTGCCCTGTGGCATTCGGATGCCGCACGAACGGCCTTCCGGGCAGAGTAATCAATACATACTTCCTCTACGATAATCTTCACTTACCCTTTACATTCCAAATAAGGAAGTTAAGTGCTACGCCATGACATTCCCTCGATACTAAAAGTGCCATTAAACGCAGTCCATCTGGAGTCTGCAGCTTTACTTTAACATACCTGGGTCCTTGATCCACATGCGAATTTCTCCGTATGATCAATTGTTCAGCCTTCGCGGTCAGGTCTTCTGGTTATTCTTGACTTATTCACTGCAGTAAGTCAGTCATACTTTGACTGGGGGCCGAAAGGATGTATTATTTGAACCTAAATGACGACGAGGGCAAATAAGCCAGAAATGGCAACCCCAGTCGCCATCTCTTTCTATTTACCAACTCAAGTTGTCACAGCAATTCCATGCTGAAGTTATGTGGCTTCCGGCCCTCCCACATTATCGGATCAAATGCTTATCTAGCTAACAGCACATTCTTAAATGGGTTTGCGGGGCTATCGACCACCTCGTGCTTTGCTGTCAGGTCAAAAACCTCATAATAATCGACTTGCCACGACATTACGAGAGGACTTCTCCGCATCAAGCCCGTACCTTCAAAATTTATCAGAACGCACATCACTTGTGACTAGTCAGCTTGGTTCGGGCGCAGTCTTGGCAGCCCAACCCGTCCTCGGAGTGGGGTGACGAATCGTTCGGCCATTTCAGTAACGCCTTGATAGTAGTTTCAGAGGCCGAAGGGAAAGGACTACAAACTAACTTATGTGCTGCTTCCAGTTCCGATTTGCGTCTTATTTAACCTCCCATTGTCATTGACATAGTCTTTAATGGGCGGTATGGGACTGTTGCGATCACATTTATGGCAGTTGCCGCAGTCATTTAATGTCGAAGGAATCACCGCCTCAGCTCTATTAACGGGTTAAGTCAAAACAAAAGTATCTAAAACACGTGATGGGAGACCAGGCAGTGCAGCTATTTGCCAACTTTATCAAGAAAGTCGAGGTAAAAAGCCATTTGATTGTCGATAAGAAATAAAATTGAAAAACATTGGCGTCGATTATTACAAGGAGTCTGATGAACGCAGGGGCGGGAACAGGCCACGTTCGAAAAACCGCGAGGCGAAGTAAGATGCTAGGAGAAAAGCGAGCAGGTCACCATGAAAGATAATAAAATTGCGAAAGCAGACTCGATAATTGCAGAATTTAACAGCCCGTCTAGCGTTTTCGGCTGAGCTTTTTGGACTTGTCAGTCTTCGGTGGGACATCCTGCATTGAGGCCATATGACGGTCGTGGAGACTGAAGTAGTAAGAATGAAGTAAAATTAAGTGGCAAGTTGAAAACTCACAAAACCTACTCGAACGCTTAAGGATCCACAGAAAATGAACACAACTACGGGCTCTAGGTAAGGACGTTGGGCATAAGGGTAAAGGATCAAAAAATTATACAGACAAAGCAGGTTCTTGACACGTACAGGGAATCGTATAATTAGAAAACTATTAAGACAATCAATAAAGTATATTAACTAATGGCTAGGAACAGAAAGTGTGTGTGTCCACTCCGGATCCGGTTATCCCCTGTGCTATATGCGGCAAAAACAAATGAGGAGAAGCTTAGTGTAGACTGTTTTGGCGAAAGGAGACACGTGTTGTAGTGAGCACGGGCCCACGTCACAGTTGTACGGTTAATCTCAGTTCGCTGATGCGATTGGATTGCCGTCGTACGACAAAACCCTGTCAAAACTATCTTGCCACTGATACGCTGCTGACAAATACTACACAAAGTCAGATTATATAGGTGATACCACCTACTTTATTTAGAGCGAGCGAAGCCATGTTAATACTAGGTTCTTATAAGCAATACACTGAGGGTCCACAAACAAACATGTAGGTGGCCAACTTCATTTGGGCGCGCCTCAGTACTCAGCTTTCGCCTACGAAACCATGCACAGCAAGACGCCTACATCCCGCTAACCATCTTCGACCGGTGCGTGACTCTACACCAGGTAGACTCTGAACTTATCCTTGTTCTCCATTACCAACTCACAAACAAAAAAATCCTGCGAAGAGAGTAACGTGCAAGCCCACAATCGATTTAGTTTTATGCTCGGGTTCTCTTCTCACTGTGACCAAATGGTGGTCCACATCTAAATTCAGCAGTATGTGATGACTAGGTTGTTCTACGTATGGGTTGCATTGTTTGCACTCTGCGGGGGGAGGGAGAGAGAAAAGGTGACTCATTTAAAAGTTAGAAAAACACATCGCAAGCAAGTTGACCAGGGTCTGTGGACGCCAGAAAGGTGGTTGAAAACAAAAATCACCAGGTCCGGTCGCGTGCCCAATCAAAGGCTCACAGAATGGCACTGACCACAGAGATGTCCTCTCCCTTCTAGACAACGAACGGAGAGGAAGTCAACCCTGGCCTCCCAGTGAAACCCGCCACTCCGAATAAGGACAACTGTAGATGGATGTTGGTATAACCTTCATCTGGAGCGAAAATCCGAAGGTAGAGCGATAGAAAGCTGGTGTCATTAATGCTGTCAGGGCTGACGCCGTAAGATGACCGTTCTGAATACCTCAGGGACCAATGATCGCCCCATGAACGTGAGCCCGCCTCTTTGCGGAAAAAAACTCCATAATAATCATTTCCTAGGTCCCCCATAGACCAGTTTCGACGACGTGAAGAACGAGTCTTACAAAGACTTGAACAGTCCTCGCCGCTGTACCGAAGGTTGACAACATGACAGATTACAGAGACATCGATTTTCACATCAGCATTTGAGATAGATTGCTAGGTTGCAACGGGATGGGCAGCGGCGACAGCAATGGCCTTCCTCTACAGCAGGCCTTCACGGGACAGTCTTTTACTGACAAACAGCCGGCTTACGATAAGCGAAACGCCGATTTGTATTCGCTATCGCTCGTGGTATTGGCAGCTACCGGACTACGTCCTCGTTCGGAGGCATGACCAACGTGATGAGCTAGTAAACAACGGAATGAGTGGTGTTTACTGCTTGACGGACGCCCGCCTTGTCATCCCCAAACTGAGGCTGCAACTTCAATGCTGCCGGAAACTAAAAGGTTAAATAATGTATTATAATGAAGGGCTGAATGCCAATTTAACTTTAGCTACAGCACGAATTTCAACCTGAAATACATCGAATCCATCGGGTGGCATGGGAGTCGCCTCTGGGGATCTTGGCGTACTGTGAGCCTCAGTTTGAGATTCTAATGCCAGATAGAAAGTAGACATGCACTTCGTACTGCACGCCGTCAGAATCCGGATGCAATATCTCGAGAACGATTGCCTATTCCAGCATTTAATATCAAATGTGCATTCAAGACTAGGCGGTTCAGCCCGCATACCATTCATCCGCACAAATGAGCCACAGTTTTGGAGCGCGTTCGTTCCCGCGGGCGCTATATCAATACTTGAAACTAATATTTTCAGTTTCCTCACTATATTCAATACTGGCGCATTCCCAATACCCGCTCACTTCTTTGTTCACGAAAGTCTCATTTAATGCTTTAATTGATTAAACTATGCACCGGGCAACAGCGACAAAATAACTGTTTTATAAGCAATCACCATGATACAGGACTTTGCGGTATTGTATAAGACAGTCGGTTTGCAAAAGTTCAGGTCTCTGTGCCTGGGTAACACTGGCGTTGCTTTTCACGACTGCTTATTCGTTAAAGTCGTGCCTAATTATTTCCCATTTAACCTTAGCTGAAGGTCGCTTCTCTATCCGCCATCCATTGACGCACCAAGCAGCTAACGGCTAGATCAAAGAGTAAATCCGGCCTGACCCGGAGTTATTGAAAGTATTGGCGGTTACCAGCGGATTTAAATATTTTCTCATGCTTTTGACAAAAAACTAAATTGGAAATTCATGAAGCATGTGTTCCGAGGGTAACTGAAAACTTACAAGCGATAGGTTTCTGATCGAATGTAGTCGAATACGTGTGAGATTCCTACTTGCAGCTGATCCTCGATAGGCGAAACCCAGTAGTTTCCAGTCAGTTTGACAACGTGCGCGGTGCCACTAAAGTTAAGGTTTCCTGAAAATATAAAAGCCTGGATAAGTTGTTTAGAGCTGGATAAAGAGATCTGTTACTTAGAAGGGTATGTAGGTTCAGTACTTTTTGTCGAGTAGTTGCTAAACAGCCTTGCGACAAAAAAGTCCTCCTATAACAGAAACAAACTGACTCCACTGCGGTTGTCAAAAATAGCGTCCAGAAATAGTGCCTACAAGGATTTAATATACCCCTCTTGATATAAACTCAGCGCTAGCAAAAGGAACTTGTACAACTACTTGTCCGACAACATTATGATCCCTAGTATTAACGTATAGAGCAATATTTAAATTCAGATTATTCATTCTCACCTACAGAGAGCTGACAGTGGACTGAAATATTCATTTGACTGAAAAGAGTGACCTATTTCTGCAAGTTGGTGCTGAGCATACACTCTTCTTGTCCTGAACAAACATTCCATAAAAGATGAGACATGTTCAGTTGGGCGCTACTGTTCTCTTCACAAAAGTGGCCAAGTTTTGGTTACATGGCACAGTTCGAGGCAGGACTACGATCGCTATGGGGTGCTTTACTTGGTTATTACCCTGCCCATAATGAAATCCTACTGATTGTTCGATTTACGCAAGGATCTGAACATTTTGGGCGAAGGCTCGATCAGACCCACCAAAAAGGCAGGTTGTGTAGCTATTTGCCTATCAGATAGGCCAGATGCAAGCCCATTTGGGTGTGGCCGTTGGGGCGATGTTCAGGAGTTTCGTCGCTGTCATCAGAACCGTTGACAGACGCCAGAAGATCGAAAACATTTGCGACTATGCTATCAGACGCATTGAATAGAGAGAAGGTCACAAAGCAATGCAGCATATTATAGATTGCCTTAGGTACTTTTCTGCGACAAATCCTATGCGTACCTCCGAGGTTAGCTGGAAATGAAGTAAAAATGCGGTCGCAGTCTGTAAGAACGGACACGACACCAGTAAAAATGGTATTTTATTCAGGCAACAGACAGTATACACTAGGTAATTATTAGAAACAAAAAACACGATGAAAAGTCGGTCTGAAAGGAGCTTAAAAACTGTATGAGACGCGTTTCGCTGCTAAGAGAGCGTTGTATTGTTTCACGAATATTCAATGGTTAAAAAGTCTTTGCTCGTTCAGATGTCTACTTGACAGTCACAGGAGAGATAGAAAGACAACGAAAGATCGGTTCTGTTATACGAACCTGGACGCAGGAAAGTGCGACGAATCGCAAAAAGAATCCCCACACTTAACGATAGATACTTAGTTGAACGTGTAAATCTAGTGCACCCAATCTGGGAATGCGGTCAAACAATGAAGTCAGATAATGACCTCGCACAGCAGTAATTAGTCAGTTGGTTCATGAGCGATAAAAAATCAAAGGACTGGTGTAATTAAAATATGGCAGCGAACAGCACTTTGGGAAAACAAGTTACAACTCGGGACATCTTACACAACATTAGTTTCAAGAGGATAATAAAATAATCAGAAGGAGTAAGACGAAATATGGAAACTCTAGATCAAGTGGAGATCTTACGAGGACAGAAAGATGATAAAACAAGCTTCGATGTAAATATGCAAGCACTAACGACAAAAGGTAACATATTTTCAGAACGTATGGAAGAAAATCACAAACAGGCTTAAAATCAAAATACTCATATATTACCTAGTTCTGGTGGCAAAACTCGCAGCCTGTTGCCTTGCAAGTGTAATTCCTTTAGATGGGTAAGCTTTCCTATCTCCGGAGGTAGGAACAGAAGGTCATTGTCACGCATTGCAAGCTGTTTGTCAGTAAAATGTACGACTTACAATTTCAAGATTCGTCAGGTTCCCAATCCCTGGTGGCAATTTTTCAAAGTCATTATCAGACAGGTACAGCGCCCGCAGAGTGCCAAGGTTAAAAAAGTTATCAGGTAAGCTATTTTCGTTCAGGTTATTGTAGGTGAGGTCCAGAACTTCTAGCGCGGGAAAAGCTCCAAAACCACGTGGCAGAGTATTTATTTTGTTCATTCCAAGTATGAGCGAACGAAAATTTCTGAGTTCACATATTTTCGGGGTGATATTCTTTTACAAAGCTGAATTATATACTGGGTTGAGTAACGCACCGATATGCAATTGTTAAAAAGGTTGAGGTGTTCCAAATACTGAAGGGACGCTATGTCATGTGGAATCTCTGGATGCTGGTGTTAGGAATCGGTTGCAACCTACCAGGAATTTTGTTGTGGGAAAGGGTCAATGACTTCAGAAATTGTAGTGTAGCTAAATGAAACACAAATAAATAGCTGTTAAAAAGGCAAACCTAGCTCGGGAAGCTCAGGAATTGAAATAAGTTCCTTTTTACTCGCTTCTAAAGCTGTTTCGTTGCCCTCTTTTACGTCCTGGATGGCTTTTTTGAAAGTCTTCAGCTTGTTCATTGTGACCCAGAGAACCCGGCTAGCTATTCACTCTCATTGCCAGAATTTCAGCCTATTAAAATAATTGAATGGTAATGAGCTCAGTTTACTTAATAACATTAAAGTAAGCATGCATTTGAACCCGCCAGTAAAAGAATTCAGGATTTGTAGCCATTTATTGCACATGATCTTATTCCAAGTGTGCCCCAAGTAAGATTGGATGTGAGGAAGTATTTTTACACCAACCGCGTCGTGGTCCCGTGGAATAACCTACCTGAGGCGATTGTAATGTCCCAGCCTATGGATACATTCAAACATTGGCTTGACATACATATTTTGCAATACCACGAAGACTTTGTGACTACTTAACCTTAACAATATCAGTGTACCACGTAAATCTGCCAGCATTGACTTGACTGTTACTTCTTTACTTTGCTTCTTATTCTTGCTAGTTTCATGTAACAAATAGGGATTTCAAAGGCGGAAGCCTATTTTCCTCCAAAACACTGAACTGAACTGAAAAATTTCAGCACATGAGTACTCGATAGCGTGTTACAAATGCAAACTGCGGTAAAGGGACAGGAAGGCTACCGCTGACCGCAATGTAACTACCAAGAGGGGTCGCACATGCAAAAACAATTAAGTCACCATAGAAACGACATAACCGAAATAATCTAATAGAGACTGTGGAGAATATTTGAGAAACATGTTTTATGGATGGACAGTGGGGATATCGAAAATGTGCAAATTTATTTTAGCATTAAAAGATATGACGAGGAGTGTGGCGGATCCAAAAAGGAAAAGCAAGAACTGACATCATTGATTGATTAAATTGCAGCCTCTGAACCACCATCTAAAAAGCGATTGAATAGAATATACCAGTACTGCTTATTCAAAATGACACTTCCGTGTTGCCCTTGATCCAACAAATCTTTGAAGAGGCTGAGAGGCTGTCTGACGAAAAACGACTAGCTGATGAGGTCAAATTTGCCGCAAACCTTTCTTTTAATGTTGCGAAACTCTTTTTGCGCACAGTAAAAGTGCAGAGAAAAACGCAGCACCCCGTACTTCGAGACGCCTGAGGAAACTATATAGCTGATGCAAAGTTGACAGCTGATAGCTTAAATGCTTTCTTGACTAGAACTTTCAGTGAACATACTATCGCTCCCTTTCCTAAAGTCCGGGTACGGACCGGTGAAGCCCTCGAAACCATAACTTTTACCCTCTGGGACGTGGCCATAGCCATTTGGCGTTTTCGGCAATCCTACAGTCATGGACCAGATGGTGTCCCGGTCAGCGTTATAAAGACGGATGCGAATGATATATTTCCGTCCCCTCGGTATAAGATATTTAATCTTGCTCTCGAAAGTGAAACCTTCAATTTTTATGGAAGGAATTGCACATTGTGCCCATACCCAATCACGGCCAACCTATGTCTTTTGACGACTTTAGGCCAATAAATAGACTGCCAGCAGCTCTGAAGATCTTAGAGACCTTGATCAAAGAGTCGAAAACATAATGTAGTCATTAAAGGGGTCCCGGAGTCAGCTTCAAGTATTCCAAAGGAGCGAGTCAAACATGACTTGGATCTCCTTCAATTGTATGCAAAAACGATGCTAACGGACGGCGAGTCCATCCACATTCTCAAGGCATATAGAATAGGGAAAGCTCTGTCCGCACCCGAATCAAATTCTCGACCAAGACCTCTTAAAAATCATCTTGGAAAAACGAAGCACAGGCACAGCTCCTGCTACAGAGAAAAACAACCCTACGGGGCCTGCATTCTGAAAGCTCAACCGGAATACGGACTGAAGGAGAGACTAAAAAAATGAGACAGTTAATAATAGAACTGGAAACACGAAGGACCAATGGTGAGGCACATCTCCAAATAAGAAACGGACAAATTGTTCAAGTGAAAAGAACATTTCTTTGGCCGAAGGCATTCACTCTGACAGCCTAACTGTCCCTTCTCAGAAACCAAAAAAACGTGCGCGCTTAAATTATTCGTATTAAATGCCAGATCTCTGCTTAATAAGATGCCATTGCTCCAGACTCTGGCTTTTCATCCACTGCCCCGACATTGTAATAGTTACAGAGACTTGGGCAACACCCTGTGTATCCAACTCTGAACTCAATATTCAAGGGTACGACTATATTCGTAACGATCGACACGAGGGCCGTGGCGGAGGAAGCTGCATCTATATTAAGCAGCCACTTACCTTTCTGCCGTTGGATAATCGACAATTTACCGCGGTAGAAGAGAGTTATTGGCTCCGAGTAGTTCTTAAAAGATAACTACTCTTTACTCGTCGGTTGTGTCTATCGCCCCCCCAAACGCAAGTGGGGATTACGATCTCCGTCTCTCACAGGCATTTCATGCCGCAGTTGACCTAAATATGAAGTACTGCTTGATTGCAGGTGACTTCAATCTCCCTGAAGTTCATTGGTTTCCACCTTCCGGTCCTGCAAAGTTCGAAAACTTGCTTGAGGCCATAGATACTGGCATGTGGGATCAGGTAGTTGATTTTTCCCACCCGAGGATCAAAACATACTTGATCTTATCTTCTGCAGAGGTTGTCAGCCATTGTCAGTTTCACCTTTTAGACCCACTTGGGAGTTCAGACCATGCTATAGTTGCTTTCTTCACTAGAAATCGCGGCTGATGAAACGTTTTTCAAAAAAATATAGCTTTTTCCACGATTTCCGATCAGCAAATATGGGGGAATTACTAACACATCTTAATTCCCACGATTGGACTAACTTCTTTCTATGTTTGGATGTGAATGTTTGTACTGATACATTCTACCAAGTTCTAGGTCCACTCATTTCTCGTTTTGTTCCTCGTAAGAAAAATAATTAATGTCAAGGATGAAGTCTACCTCCCTTTACCTTTCCGCCGTAGATTGCGTAGACTCTCGCGTCGTTTTCATCGACTAAATGACACTTCCGTCCTGCCATTGATCCAGCAAATCTTTGAACAGGCTAAGAGGCTCTCCGACGAAAAGCGACTAGCTGAAGAGGTTAACTTTGCCGAAAAACCCTTCGTACAATGTTGCAAAAACTCTTTTCGCGGACTGTAAAATCGCAGAGAAAAAAACTCAGTACCCTGTACTTCGAGATGCTTTTGAAACCCTATAGCTGACGCTAAGTTGACGGCTGATAGCTTCAATGCTTTCTTGTCTAGAACTTTCAGTGAACATTCGGTCGCCCCTTTCCAAACGTCCGGGTTTGGACCGGTAACGTCCTCGAAAAACATAACTTTTACCCTCTGGGACGTAACCGTAGCCATTCGGCGTTCTCGCCAATCTTACAGTCCTGGACCAGATGGCGTCCCGGTCAGCGTTCTAAAGGCGGATGCAAATGATATATTTCCGTCACTTCTGTATAAGATATTCAATCTTGCTCTTGAAAGTGAAACCTTCCCTATTTTATGGAAGGAATCGCACATTTTGCCTATACCCAAACACGGCAGAACTACGTCATTTGACGACTTTAGGCCAATAAATACACTGCCAGCAGCCTCGAAGATATTAGAGACCTTGATTAAAGACAAGTTGATGCGTCACCTAACAGAGAATAACCTACTTAATGCGGCTCAGCATGGGTTTCTCGAAAAAAAGATCTTGTGACACCTGCCAGCTCTCTTTACTTTGATCATGTGCTACAATCTAGAGATAGTGGTTTTGCAATTTACACCGTTTATTTCGACTTCACGAAGGCTTTTGATCGTGTTGACCACGATCTCCTCCTGCTGAAACTTACCTCCTTCGGCATAGGTAACAAGCTTCTGAACTTAATATCCTCCTATTTGAATGATCGCGCACAACGGGTAAAAAAATTTCCGATGTTATCTCCAACCCCACGCACGTGAGGAGTGGCGTTATTCAGGGTAGTGTACTCGGCCCGCTTCTATTTTGCCTTTTTGTGAACGATGTTCCTGATTGTTTTCAGTATGGTAGGCCCTTTATGTACGCTGATGATTTAAAAAGTTGCCTATCGTTATAAACCGGTCGATCGCCACATTGTGCTTGAGCTCTTAAAAAAAGGATCTTCAAGCCTTCGCTCAGTGGTGTCGCACATGGCGCCTTTCGCTCTCTTGGCACAAATGCTCCGTTATGGTTAGTTGTGACAACCATCAGCCCTCATCTAAGCATAGACGGTCATGACTTAAATGTGCCCGGGTTTATAACGGATCTGGGCATATCATATTCTAGTAGTCTTAATCTGTCAGAGCACTGCGCCCTGATTGTCTCTAAAGCACGCCAAACCACTGGGTTTATTCTCAGAAATTTTAAAACCCTCAATATTAGGACCAGCCTTTATAAAATGTATGTCAGACCTAGTCTGGAATACTGCTCGTTTCTATTTAGCCTTCTGCACGCGAGTGAACGGAGGAAGATAGAATCAGTCCAGCACTTCTTTACTAAAAAGAGTTATTACTTCAGAGCACAGAAACCTGTCCTACCAACAACGCTGTGAGCTTACAAGCCTCGACCCGTTGTGGCTTCGTAGATTACAGAAGGGACTATTTTTACTGTTCAAGCTTTTAAACGGTTTTACCTTTAAACCCCTTACATCCCTGAGGCAGCTCGACCACTGTCGGCGCACCAATCATAGAGATGTATTCTTATTTCTTCCTTTGGCACGCACCGTTAAATACCGTCAGTTTTTTTTCGGTAAATGCTATAGCAATCTGGAATAAACTACCCAGAAGTATTAAAAATTCAGCAAAAACTATCCTTTGTTTGCGAGAGCTGTCACTAGTTTTCTACATTCAGGACACCTTCCGCGAATTTTGGGTGCTGATTCTCTGGAAGCTCTTTTTCCGTTCTGATGGCGTCCACGGACTCTGAATCCTATGCCGGACTTCATGCTGAAGGCAATATTGCTGGCTCTGCAGTCCGTAATCGGGTTATTCCTCAGTCTACAGCTAGCAGCCGCTCGCCGGCATACTTGCTGCTAGTACAGAAGACCAGATCCACAACACCGAAAGGAGAAGTATTACACTGTGCACCTGTGTCAACACTTCCCTGTCCTAAACTTTAATCTGTTCAACAAGCTGCAGTTTTTTCTCCTGAAAATACCTTAAAGAACGATCAGGAGTTTTTTTTCACTGTCAGCTGGACCCCTTACTGTATATATCCCTTTTGACCTTGCCTGTAAACTGGCAATAAATAAAATAATAAAATAATAATAAAATAATAAAACGATACGTCACCTAACAGCGAATATCCAACTTAATGCGGCTCAGCATGGGTTCCTCAAAAAGGTCTTGTGACACCTACCAGCTGTCTTTCTTTGATCATGTACTTCAATCTTGAGACAGTGGTTTTGACATTTACGCCGTTTATTTCGATTTCACGAAGGCTTTTGATCGTGTTGACCATGATCTCGTACTGCTGAAACTTGCCTCTTTCGCATAGGTAACAAGCTTCTGAACTTAATATCCCCCTATTTGAATGCTCGCACATAACTGGTTAAAATTTCTGATGTTATCTCCAACCCCACGCATGTAAGGAGTGGAGTTGTACAGGGTAGCGTGCTCGACCCGCTTCCATTTTGCCTTTTTGTCAACGATGCTCCTGATTGTTTTCAGTATAGTAGGCCCTTCATGTACGCTAATGATTAAAAAGTTGCCTATCGATATGAACTGGTCGATCGTAACATCGTGTTTGAGTACTTAAAAAAGGATCTTCAGGCCTTCGCTCAGTGGTGTCGCACATGGTGCCTATCACGTTCTCGGCACAAGTGCTCCGTTATGGTTATTGGCGACAACCATCAGCCCCATCTAAGCATAGACGTTCACGACTTAATGTGGTCTTTTTTAAATATAAGTGAAGGGTTTATTTTTTATCATATTTCTTGCCACTAGCATTGAACTGTCTAGTAATTGTTAGTTTAAAAAAAGCTCAAT